>CM038679.1:709306084-709862557 GCA_021605205.1 Aegilops longissima | reverse complement strand
TGTCTTTCCACTTGAAGTTCCCTTTCTTTCCCTTTGCCCTTCTCTTGAAACTAGTGGTCCTGTCAATCATCAACACTTGATGGTCTTTTCTTGATTTCTACCTTCGTCGATTTCAACATCACGAAGAGCTCGGGAATCGTTGCCATCCCTTGCATACTATAGTTCATCACGAAGTTCTAGTAACTTAGTGATGGTGACTAGAGAATTCTGTCAATCACTATTTTATATGGAAGATTAACTCCCACTTGATTCAAGCGATTGAAGTACCTGCATAATCTGAGCACATGCTCACTAGTTGAGCGAATCTCCTCCATCTTTTAGCTATAGAACTTGTTGGAGACTTCATATCTCTCAACTCGGTATTTGCTTGAAATATTAACTTCAACTCCCGGAACATCTCATATGCTCCATGACGCTCAAAACGCCGTTGAAGACCCGGTTCTAAGTCGTAAAGCATGGCACACTGAACTATAGAGTAGTCATCAGCTTTGAGCTAGCCAAACGCTCATAACGCCTCAGATCCGCTCCTGCAATAGGTTTGTCACCTAGCGTGCATTAAGGACATAATTATTCTGGCAGCAATGAGGATAAACCTCAGATCACGGATCCAATCCGCATCATTGCTACTAACATTTTTCAATACAATTTTGTCTAGGAACATATTAAAATAAACATTTGAAAGCAACAACGCGAGCTATTGATCTACAACATAATTTGCAAAAATACTACCAGGACTAAGTTCATGATAAATTTAAGTTCAATTAATCATATTACTTAAGAACTCCTACTTAGATGACATCTCTCTAGTCATCTAAGTGATCACGTGATCCAAATCAACTAAACCATAACCGATCATCACGTGAGATGGAGTAGTTTTCAATGGTGAACATCACTATGTTGATCATATCTACTATATGATTCACGCCGATCTTTCGGTCTCCGTGTTCCGAGGCCATATTTGCATATGCTAGGCTCGCCAAGTTTAACTCGAGTATTCTGCGGTGCAAAACTGGCTTGCACCCGCTGTAGATGGACGAGAGCTTATCACACCCGATCATCACGTGGTGTCTCGCACGCATTTAACTTTGGCAACGGTGCATACTGTGGAGAACACTACTTGATAATTTTAGTGAGAGATCATCTTAAATGCTACCGCCAATCAAAGCAAAATAAGATGCATAAGGGATAAACATCACATGCAATCAATATAAGTGATATGATATGGCCATCATCATCTTGTGCTTGTGATTCCATCTCCGGCACCGTCGTGATCACCATTGTCACCGCGCGACACCTTGATCTCCATCGTAGCATCGTTGTCGTTACGCCATCTATTGCTTTTACGATTATCGCTACCGCTTAGTGATAAAGTAAAGCAATTACAGTATGCTTGCATTTCATACAATAAAGCGACAACCATATGGCTCCAGCCAGTTGCCGATAACTTCGGTTACAAAACATGATCATCTCATACAATAAAATATAGCATCACGCCTTGACCATATCACATCATTAACATGCCCTGCAAAAACAAGTTAGATGTCCTCTACTTTGTTGTTGCAAATTTTACGTGGCTGCTACGGGCTTAAGCAAGAACCAATCTCACCTACGATCAAGACCACAACGATATTTCACAAATAGACTCCGCTTTTAACCTTCTCAAGGACCGGCGAGCTACACTCGGTTCAACTAAAGTGAGAGAGAGACACCTGCCAGCCACCTTTAAGCACGAGTGCTCGTGAACGGTGAAACCAGTCTCGCGAAGCGCACGCTGTAATGTCGGTCCGGGCCGCTTCATCTCACAATATCGCTGAACCAAAGTATGACATGCTGGTAGGCAGTATGACTTGTATCGCCCACAACTCACTTGTGTTCTACTCTGCAAAACATCAAACCATAAAACCTAGGCTCGATGCCACTGTTGGGGAACGAGTAATTTCAAAATTTTCCCACGCACACGCAAGATCATGGTGATGCATAGCAACGAGAGGGGAGAGGTTGTTCACGCACTCAGAGACCAAGCGAAGCGATCACAACGTAGAGGAAGTAGTCGACGCTCTCCTCGCGATCCAACCGATCCCAGCGCCAAGCATTCGCACCTCCGAAGTTTTTGACACACGACAGCTCGTGACGCCCTCAGTTCCGATCCAGCAAAGCTCCGGGAGAGAGAGTTCCACAAGACGACGGGTGGTGACGATCTTGATGTTCTATCGACGCAGGCTTCGCCTAAGCACCGCCACGATATGACCGAGGTGGAATATGGTGGAGGGGGCACCGACACTGCTAAGGAACGATCTCAAGGATCAACTTGTGTGTTCTAGGGTGCCCCTGCCCCTCAGATATATAGGAGCAAGGGGAGGGCCGGCCGCCCTAGGAGGCGCTGGGCCAGGAGGGGGGAGTCCTCCTCCTAGTGGGAGTAGGACTCCCTTCCTAGTCCAACTAGGAAGGAGGAAGGGGAAGGAAAGAGAGGGAGAAGGAGAGGAAGGGGACCGCGCCTCCTTGTCCTATTCGACTCCCCATGGGGGGGCGCCACCTCCTGGTGCGCCCTCTCTCCCTCTTGGCCCAATAAGGCCCATTACTTCCCGGGGTTCCGTAACCCTCCGACACTCCGGTTTTCTCCGAAACTTCCGAATCCCTCCGTGTCCGAATATAGCCGCCCAATATATCAATCTTTATGTCTCGACCATTTCGAGACTCTCGTCATGTCCCCGATCTCATCCGGGACTCCGAAGCTCCTTCGTACATCAAAACTCATAAACTCATAATATAACTGCATCGAAACCTTAAGCTGCATGGACTCTACGGTTCGAGAACATGTAGACATGACCGAGACACGCCTCCGTCAATAACCAATAGCGGACCTGATGCCCATATTGGCTCCTACATATTCTACGAAGATCTTTATCGGTCAGACCGCATAACAACATAATGTTGTTCCCTTTGTCATCGGTATGTTACTTGCCCGAGATTCGATCGCCGGTATCCAATACCTAGTTCAATCTCACATCGGCAAGTCTCTTTACTCGCTACGTAATGCATCATTCCAGAACTAACTTATTAGCTACATTGCTTGCAAGGCTTCTAGTGATGTGCATTACCGAGAGGGCCCAGAGATACCTCTCCGACAATCGGAGGACAAAACCTAATCTCAAATACGCCAACCCAACATGTACCTTTGGAGACACCTGTAGTACTCCTTTATAATCACCCAATTACGCCAGACGCTTGGTAGCACCTAAAGTGTTCGTCCGCAAACGGAGTTGCATAATCTCATAGTTACAGGAACATGTATAAGTCATGAAGAAAGCAATAGCAACATACTAAACGATCAAGTGCTAGGCTAACGGAATGGGTCATGTCAATCAGATCATTCTCCTAATGATGTGATCCCGTTAATCAAATGACAACTCATGTCTATGGTTAGGAAACATAACCATCTTTGATTAACGAGCTAGTCAAGTAGAGGCATACTAGTGACACTCTGTTTGTCTATGTATTCACACATGTATTATGTTTCCGGTTAATAAAATTCTAGCATGAATAATAAACATTTATCATGGTATAAGGAAATAAATAATAACTTTATTATTGCCTCTAGGGCATATTTCCTTCACGGACATGCTGTTTCTCGAGGCACGGGTATCAACCCTGTGGATGTTCAAGAGTGCGGTGGCAGAGGCATGTGTTAGAATGCTCGTTTATAGAGGCACGGTTGTGAAGTCTCAGGAGCGACGCGGGCGTGGCAGTGGGGCCATGTAAGAGTCATGACGCATGTTATTACGTTAGGCACGTGACACACGTGAGTGCAGTTACGGAAGGCAGAATTGGTCAATCCACAACAGGCACATACGTGTGTTTTGCAAAGTCACGGATGTTCACTCTCTGGATGCACAAAAGTGTGCCCGTAGAGGCATGGCTCCGACTACCCGGTTAGATAACCACGTTTGTGAAGTGACGTGGGCGTGGCATGACGGGCCGCGTAGGATTCATGGCAAGTGTCACGCGAGGCACGTGGATGTAGGCACGTGAGGCACGGCATTGAAGGGACAGGAGGCACGGATGCAGGTACAGGAGGCACGGTTGCCTCTAGATAGTCACGCGTCATCTGGCATCACGGGCATGGAGTGGTTTCAGGCTTCAAGGGGCATGAGTGGCCCTCAACCCTCTGGATGCATGGTGGTGTGGTAGGAGAGGCACAATTGTGGATGAGTGAGGCCTCTAATGGCGTGAGTGGGTGGCACCACATGCATTTGTTTGAATACTCATTTAGAGAGTTACGTCTGTACTCACGCCAGATGCATGCTGTAGGTTGGTGGCATTCGGCAACACATGGTTGCAGAGAGGAGGAATGTTTGCGAAACATCAAAGTCACCTGGCGGTCATGCGTGAGGAGTATGTAGAGTAACTGCACGTCGACGTGACGTACGTATGTATATGGACGGACTTGGGGCAATCCCTTGTGTTCGAATGCTCGGTTAATGAAGAATCAAGGAACTACATCAATAAAAAGAGTCTGCTGCTTCATTATCACAGTATGTTGTGCGGTTAAACCGTTTTCTGATGTTTTGACGGAGTTAGGCTTGTTCGCTTATCAACAACTTTTTATTCCTTTTCCTTGATGTCGTCGTAGATCTTTCTAATCTCATCGCCCATTTTGTTGGGATCGATTGTATTCTGATCGCTAAATAGTTGCTTGCACAGTTGTTGTGCTTTCCATTGTTCCGTGCCATCCTATAAAAAACTCAGTGAAAAATAAGGAGAAAAAACACATCGGAATTAGGTCATGTAGTTGTATGATATCTTGCAGGTTTATAGCGAGTTTTAAGCAAAAACTTACATCGAAATTATCTATCTCTTCGACGAAGTGGTTGCCATCAAACAGATGCGCGAACCTTAGAACAACAAATGGGGTTTCACCTTTGTTCACCTTTGGAACGTTCTTTAAAAATTGAACTTCCCATTTAGTCTTTTCCTTTTCGAATTTTTCACTGAGTAATATTTCGTATACTTCCTTGAACCTGGGCACCTGGGAATTGCATTTTGTTTTTGTTTTAGAGAGACATGTACTGTAATTTGTAAAACTGAAAGACGCCGTTATTTACAATTCTTACCAGTTTGTCTTTATGGTTGTGGTATTTTTTATGCTCCTTTACTTTGCAGGCTTCATTGATTTCCATGTAAGCAATTTGCTTACTTAGTTTGCCATCATGCGCGTGGTCAGCACATTGTTTTTTCAGGTTTTCCTGCCTCTTCAATTCTTCCAGAGAGGTTTCTTCAGGCTCAATGATTTGAAGGTTCCTTCTATATCTGCTTGAGCACTAATAGTGTGTATCGGTCTTCCTTTTCAAATGGCATGAATAATCATGTACAAAAGTTTTATTGTTAGAGGAGAGTATAGAATATAGTATTTTGTTTGAAATGCTTATTTTTATTTTGTTAGAGGATAGTTTTATTTGTATAGGAGAGTTTAGAATATAGTTTTAACGCTATTACCATTTTTGCTGTTTTGAGCTTGTCTAATTGACATTTCTTAAGGAACAAAGGAACCAAGGCATCCTTCTCTCGTTTGAAATCATCTTTGAAGTCCGTCATGGATTTTCTTTTATCCTTTAAACCCAGAATATTCTGCAGGCAACAAATAAAAAACAATTAAAACGAATTAGAAAGAATAGATCGGTACCAAGAGATTAAAAAATCGTTGCAAAAAGACGAGTTTGTATGATCCTTGTGGTTTTTTTTGTTTTGAAATTTACCTCTGCAAAGCTTGGGCCTAATAATAGTCTATGTCTTTTGTATTTAGTTTGCTTGCTTCCCGCCCATGCTTCTGCTAACTCATCGAGCACCTTCTTTTCCATTCCTTTATGTTTTTTCTTGTTTGCAGGCCCAAAATTTCCTTTAGGTTTGATCCAGTGAGAGTTGCGCTGTTCCTCGTGGTTGTTCTCTCGAGAATACTACTTCTCCGCTTACATGTAAAACAGTAGAAGAAAATTTTGTTTAGAATGTCACTTACAAGCAAGTCGATAAACAGGAATTCAAGGTTCTTTCTAGTTTCTGTCTTATTTGTGTGATTACCGCAGAATTTTAACTAATTTCAGTTGGAAAAGGAACCAAGTCACCTTTTGAGTTTGTCCTGCCATGTGTCACTCATGACTATGTTGTAGAGGTCGCTTGCCTTACGCACGTGTTTGAACGGATGCCGATGTTATGGTATTTGTTGGTGCTCATTGATTGATCCTGGTTTTTCTCATCACGCCTGTCAAAACAGATAAAAGTTATGGCTGTTGCTTCTAAAAGATATATTTAAAGCTCCTGTCATGTTGATCGATGGTAAAATGAAAATAGTTATATTACCTTTCATAGGCGAAAAAAGGTTTGTAGTCTCTGGTTTGAGAACTTTGATATTTTCAGGAAGTTGATGGTGCTTTATTTGGTTGGTTTTACCGAATATGAGTGTGTATACGTACTCTGGTTTCCATTCGGCATCCACCTTGCTGTGCTGCAGGCATGTCAAAATGCATGGTTTATAGTTACGTGTTGTCCACCATTGTGAATAAACTAATTGCCGTAATAAAGAAATCAAGTATACGTGTATGTACTGGTAACTTACATGAAAATCCTCTCTGTCCTTGACCAGTTCTTTCCCATTCCAGTGTTTCGCAAATTGGGCCGTGAAGTGTCCGCATTGTGTTCCTTCTTGCTTTGGTGTGCAGAACCTGTGAGGCCTTTCTGCTATCCTTGTCCAGTCTGGTTCGTTCTTGTATTTTAGTTGGTGGTACTTGTTCATCAGGACCGACATCCTTCTCATCTATGATTGCATTTTTGTTTTGTTGTTTGGTTGTAGCATTGATAAAAGTAAGAGTATCATACTATCGCGAGGAAAAGAATAAATCAATGTACAAAAAGTACGTACCAGTTCTGCTCGATGCACATGGTGTTTACTCCAAGACAAATCGGCGTAGTTTACATAGTTCAGTGAGTCAAGGATGTCGATGCTATCTCTGTACTTGTTCATTACATATAGCGTGTAGTGGTTGTCCGTGTGATGAGGTATCATGGTCTACGTTGATAGAGGAGATCGTTGTTGATGTAAAAATTCAATTTCATTTAATTGTTGAAGCTCAAGGAGAGTAAGTCGTGTGTTCAGTAATAATTCCGAACTTACCATCTTCGAGTGCAGGATGTTTTTACCCCGCACGAGTTGTTCAAATGCTTGTAGTGCATCGTCTTCGTTGAATTCTGATAGCTCTCCTCTTTTATAATTGAGACCTAGCACCATCTTCAAGAAAGAGAGTGTGTGTTATTAGTTAAATATTCTACCATAGTAATGACGCAGGTGTTTTCGTGGGTGAGGTATGCATACATTTGTGAATTCTGCAGGAGTACAGTTGCGACGTCTGGTTTGAACTGTTTCTGTTCTGTCCATTCGTCCAGTAATGCGTTTATCATGGCGCCCTCCATTTGTGCGTTTCCTTTCCCTGCTTGTTCCATGAACGATTTTCCTGAAATGTAGCCTTCACTCTTTGAGGTTTTATATAGCTGTTCTCTGCAAGCAAGGAGGGTTTATAATTAGGTGAGTGAATGGTTAGTTGGATGTTAGAGAATGTGCAGCTCGCGTAATCGCTTTCCATGGAACAAGGAGAATCTACTTACTGTCCGCATTCTTTCTGTCCTTGTCGGCTCATCAGATATCTATAGAGTTGTATGTCCTTTTCTTTGTAAATGAAATCTCCTGGGACAAGTGCTGGAGCATTGAATTTCTCAATTTCCTTGCTTGCTCGCTTGAATGGCCTCTTAGTTGAGATTATGTTTGCTGAGCTGATCTCATGTGATTGAATCGTCGAGGGTTTTGGGGAACTTGTCTGCACTCTTGCAAGATGTCTTCCCCTTTTCTTGTCGTGACCGAACTGTGCCTGCTTGTTAAGCTGCCCACGTGTTGGTGTGTCCTTTTGTGTGTTGTTGTTTTTGATGCTCGGTTTTATTGAGACTTCAGCATTGTGTTTCCTCTTTTGAAGTATCTTTTCTAAGAAAGTCTTTCCTTTCTCCTTATTTTCTTCTTGTGCATGTTCGGCCTCTGGTGATGTTCCTGATATGCGATCTACGCCAACAGGGTTCATGTTCTGTTTGGAAAGCTGTTGTTGGCGAGTTGGTACGCTCTTTGCCCTGTTATCCACTTCTAAAGGAGAGAGTGTTATGCCTTCGTTGTTTTTATCTGGGGGTGGTCGTCTGGTTGTATTGGCGGATCTTTCCATTCGTCTTCCTTTTGTAAATCAGTGTCTAGCTGCGCGTGTTGTTCCCTCTGTAAACCAGCATCTGCCTGGGCTTGATCTTCCGTGAGTGCTTCTTCGCACACCTGGTGGTATCCTTGCCGCTCACATGATAATCTTTTTCTCCTCATCGCAGCTTGTGTCATTAATGTCAATAACTTTTATCTCTTGAGCGCCATTCCAACGTGCTCGGAGTTGGAGGAATCTCGTTGAATTATGTCACAATGTATTCGCTCCATCTCATTGTCTTCCATATCGACCTCAAATTTCAGCATATCTGTTCAAATAAAAATAAAAACTTATTGGTGTGTCTCTGAAAATTAGATAAGTAGATTTTTACTTTGTTGTCTTCAAGAAGGCAAACTCATGTGTAGTTGATTAATGACAAGGCGGCCGATCTCAGATTGGCTGAATATTTGATAGAGAATTTTCTTTCTCAACCATGGGACTTGTTCCTCTATTAGTAACACTGTTTCTCCATCGTTAGTGTAGTGCTTTGCATTCATGAACATATAGAACGACAATGAGTCTGCAGTAGAAGGATGATTGATTATTGTAGCTGCCCAAAGATGGTATGGCAGTTTAGGTGAAGTTTTCCTAATGTCCTATGCTTTTATGGATTGCATTAATAATTGTTATAGTGAGTAAGGAAAAGGAGAAAGGTTTGTAGTGCTTATGTTTTTACTCAAGTGGCTCCTTCATTTTGACCTTTTGAAATGGTCAATATTACTTGGAGACAGTTGAGCAATGGGCTTATTTGCTCCCATATCCTCTTTACTTTGCTTGTTACTGTGTTGAAGTAGTCCACAGCCTGAATATTCATCTTGTAAAGAGTCAAGGAGTTCAAATCTTTTTTTTCATGTTAATTGTAACAACGAAGTAGTGGCCCATAGGTTTTTCTTTTGTTGCACGTGCCCGCCTATGCAAACTGGTAGAAAGAACTGCAAGAATGCAAAATAAATAAATAAGGGATCCTTTTGGATCTAGTCATGATTTGTTGATCGTTAGACGAATTGTAGTGCTGAGATTGTATCTCTTATCTGTAATATGAGATGTGCTTACCATGTCGAAATCTTGTAGTTGCTCTCCTTCTCGCAGGAATCTTTTAAGCCTTTTAGGAATTGTCTTGTCTCCGACGTGTGCTTTGTCTTTATTTTTGAACTCCAATGGATCTTCATGGTTGGCCATGCGATTGATGCTCGCTTGTTTTGTCACATGTGCGAGAAGATTCAATTGTATAGAGAGGTTGATTGATCGATAGAGTGATATTCATTGTTGAAACTTGAGCTCTACTTACGGTGTTGTATGTTGATAGAATCTTTCTCTTTGTGCCCCTGAGTTGCTTTTTCAACATCTGTAGCATGACTGCCATGGTTTCGGTGCCCACTGGCTTTCCAATGTCGAAGCTTTGTGCTATGTGGCTGACTGTTACTGTTGTTGTCTATGTCTTTATTAAAATCTCCTGCCTGCAACATATATATTTACAAGTATACATTTAAAATGTTTAACGGAGGAAATCATTGGAAGAAAATAATTCTTTGGTGGTAAGATGAACTTACCCTTTGTCCTTATTCGCTGTCATGACGTTGTTGTACAGGTGTTCGATCCCTTCATCTTTTGTCACTTCTTCGATGGCCAAGTTTTGTATGATCTGTGGTTCACGTTCTGGTTGAGTGCTATCCTCGGTTACCGCTTATGTTTGTGGCGGCAACATCTTTTACAGCACAATGTTCCTTGTCTGATGGTGCGGCCTTTTTCTTGTTGTTGTCTGACTCTCTCTCTGTAATGTTTACTGCATGGTTTTCCAATGCATCGTGGCCCTTTGCTTCTTTTGCTTGTGTGTGGTGTGTCCTATTGAGGTTTGTGTTATCATGCAAAATGTGGTTAAAAATAAATAAATACGCCGTTATTTTCACTATAGTTTATTGTCCGCTCCCTAAGAAAAATACTCAAATGTTTAGTGTGTCTTTTGAACTTTTTTTATTGTAGCTTCACCTTTTTAGTCGCTTTACGCCTGCTGCCTCTTCGACCTTTTCTTCGGTGAGTGGAGCTTTTTGGACCTCCTCTGGATCTTTTTTGTTTTGTTCATCCGTGGTGTTGTCGTTTTTGTCTTGTGGATGTTGAGAAATAGAGGTAGGTATATGAGAGTGCATTTGTGTCTTTGTTCACTCAAATTTCTAATTTCCTTAAAAGCAGGTTATCTCTATTCACCTTTTTGATCTCTTTGCGCCGACGCTGCCATCTCTCACATTTCTTGCTCGGACAGCGATGGTTTTCCGGCTTGGTCTACGGCGGTTAGGCTGTCTGTTGTTGGAAGAACATCTTCTGCTTGTTCCATTCCGCTGTGTTGTTGTGTTTGTTTGCCTTGAATATTGGTGCTCTCTCCTGTTTCTTGCATCTGTCGGAACGCAAAAATTAATTAAAATGTGTCTGTGTTTGTTTCTGGTGGATGCATTTTTTATATGCTATAGAAAGAGGTTTTGTAGCTTGACCTCTACGTTCAATCTCCCGGTGCCGTGCCTGTCACTTCTTCTCTGTCTTGTGTAGTTTTTGTACATTGTTGAGCGGTAGCAGCACTTTCTATAGCTTCTTGAGCCACATCTTCTTCTTCATTTGTTTTTTTTCCTGTTCAATAAAAAAAAATGTAAATAAAGTTTGGACTTCATCTGTGCATGCATAACTTTTATTTTTTAACGTTGTAGGAGCAGGTGCGTGTGGCTTTACCTTGTTGGTCTTTGATGATGGTGTACTGGGTACCGTTTTAGTCAGCATTTGCCCTTGTTTTTTGGTTTGTTTTGTCTGTACTCCTTGCTGTTCTTTGGCATGACCGTCCTCGTTTGTTTCCTGCGTTTCATGAAATAGGAAAAGCATGATACATTGCTTGTAATTCTTGTAGTACTGTGACAGGTTGTAGTGGGCAGTACATTTCTTATAGATTTTGAAAAAATGGTTATTGTTGAATTTTACCTTTGCGCTGGTGGTTGGGATATCCATTTGTGCGTCCACTTTTTATTTGTTTTGTATGCCAGCCTTGGGTGTGTCACCAGGTGGAGTGTCTGAGACTTTCTCCCTCAGATTCGCTATCCTGAAATGCTCTTGTGCTGAAAAGCTCTTCTATATGAACTTTCTGTTTTGCATGGGCATCCTCTTCTATTTGCTGTGCCTGTAATACCTGGTAGTTGAAACAATAAGAGTTGACGGTATTTGGGAAAAGTGGGTTTGGAAGTTTTACTTCTTCTTTGTTGTTTTCTTCTTGTTTTTCTGCCGTGCTGTTAACGGTCGATGCTAGATCAGCCCGTGGCTCGTTTGCGGGAGCGTCGATATAATACTTGTCCGTCTGATTGTATATTTTGTTGCAGCTTTGTCAGTTAACTCAAGAGCGTTTTTAGTTTAGAGAGAAGAGACTTTTAGAGAGAAGAGACATATTTTTATACTCACGCCTTTGCTGCCTCCGATCATGTTCGCTCTTTGTATCGCTTCCCGCTGACGCCTTGAGGGAGCATTATTTGTTGTTGGGTTGCTTGTTCTATTGCTTCCATCGCCTTGCCCGTGTTCTTGACGACATGATGTGGCCTTTATGTTTTAGTGGCTTCGCTGTCGTGGTACCGATGTAATTGAAGGTAGATTTTGTAAGTTCAAGTTTGAAAGAATCGCTTTCGAGTCATTTTTTTCATTTACCTGTTTCTCAGCTTGATTCTCTGCTTCTCCAACTACTTATCTTCCTTGTTCTTGCTGTCCTTCGGCCCTTGATGTGTTGGTTGATACGCCCTCCTTGTTTTGCTCCTTTTGCACCTTGTTATGTTCTTCCGCTCCTCCGCTAATTCTTGATTTCGTGTTCTTCATTTTGTTATTCTTTTCTTCCTTTCATGTTTGTTTTGATGGTCCTGTTCTTCCTTGTTTCTTTTTCTCCTCCCTCCCGGTTCTCGTGCGGCTACGATTTCTTTCGTGGTGGTTGCCATCTACAAGTGCAGTGTGTTCTCCCGCTCTGCTCGATCCTCGCAGCTTCAGCTACCGCCTCTTCTTGAAAGCTCACTCTGCTAACAATGTCCTGTAATTTCTGTTGTTCGAGAGAATCAATCACGACGTTGTTTGTTGCACCACCGTGTTCCTCATTGTTTCATCTAATTCCTTCTCTTGTTCGCTCCATTGATGTCCAGCCCTTGTCGTTATTCCGGGTATCTGTTTTGTTTCGACGAGTACTTGTTTCAACATTTCTTCTATCCTTCTGAATATTTCATATGATCATGTGTGGTGCCTCGTGATCGGTTCCTTGCTTCCACTTGTGCCGCATGTGCTTCATTCCGCCGCTTGGTTGGAGGTGGCGTAGCTTGGTCGCTTTGCTGTTGCTTCGTTGTTGTGCCGGTATCATCTGCTTTGAATCCAAGGTGTTGCTGTGTTGGCATAGAATATCCTCTCGTTGTTCCTTTCCATGTCTCGCATTGTTTCGCATGATGGAATTGGTTAGACCGAAACCGCTTTTATAGGGATAATGCATGTATATTCAATAGGGCTATACCAGTATCTTGCCAAATTGATAGTCATCCGGTCGTGCTTTTCCGTCTGCTTTCATGTCCGCCTAGCTATTTTCCTTAGGTCACTCTCTTTAGGTGGTTTGCTCATGTAACGATGTCTTGTCCATTGTCTTGGCAATCTTGCGATTTGTGTTGTGTCGGTCGGCAGCAGAAAGAAAATGAGGTACATTATTACTGGTCCCTCGTACAAACCATTGAGATGCTTTTTGTTCTTTTCTTCCCGAGGCAACAACTTGTGCTTCTCGCCATATCTTGACTCCTTCCCTAATACTTTCGACGACACCGCAGAAATCCATCTTTGCAATTTCTGTATAGTCCAAGTCCTGACCATAATGGCTTGTTTGTCAAGGTAGGGAGGTTGTTCCACGTACAATGTTGTGGAAAAAATAAGGAATTTTTTAACTGATTTCGTTTGATTGTTCGTCGCCTTGTTTCACCAATTTTTCTAGTTCTTTAAACAGATCGTCGTGATGGAAATCCATTTTCTTGAGGCCAAGTTCAATGACCAGTTCGCTCATTGTTTTGGTGGAAATCTTTGGCCTTGGTGCTGTCCTTTCCGTACCATTTGGGCATCCAAACACCTTGTGGATGCCTTCCTTTGTTATTATGATTTCTTTCTGCTGATCAGCTTCACAAAACGTTATTTTCATGGTTCCTGTGTCCAGTTTGTCGTAGATGTGTGCTGCAAGCGGTTTGCAGATGGAGCGCTTTATTTGGCATCCCTCTATGCTTCCAAACCCGACTTTCCTAACAACTTGCCGGTGACGTTCCTCAAGTAATTTCCATGCTCTATTCATATTATCAAATGCTGCTCCTGCCTTGATCTCGCATTTGTCCTTATTTGTTGTTGCCTCCTGTTCATCATCCGTTGGTGCTGCCAATTCTTTTCTGCTTGTCTTTCTTCTCTTGTGCGCTTCGCCTTGTTTCTACCGTTGAGAAAAGAGGGTTTTGTTATAGAGGATGGTTTGGTTTTCATGGGTGAAAAGCGGTAGCAAAAATCTGTGGAGAAAATGGTTTTACATCATCGCTGTTGTCTTCGCGGCGCCACCATTGTCTCGCGCGCCATCGCCTCTCGTATTTAATGACATCATCATCGTGTTTTTTGCCATCGTCGTCGTCGGCAGCATCACGCTTTGACTCTTTGCTGGCATTATCCTTTTCTTATTCCAACCGCTGTCTTTTGTTCTTCTTCTTGTCTTTATTTACATCATTGTCGGTGCGTGGAACTGCTGGCGGGAGTATCATTAGAGGACTTGGCTGCTGCTGCTTCAAGGTAGCACCATTGCTGATGAGTTGAGTTTTCTCCTTTCCTTTTGTCTTTTTGCTGTAGGAGGAATGACAGTCTTGGTTTCTGATTGCTTCTCTTTTTCGCTGCTAGTCACTTGCTTTTTGTTGCCCTCCCTGCTGGAAGGTAGTGCTCGCACTTTCTCGGGTTCTTCGCTGTCCATGTTCTGCTTCGTTCTTTTTTCTGACGGGTCAGGAGAGATCATTGGTTTTTATGGATATGAACTATTAAGTTCAGACAAAATCGTTTCAATATCTCCTTCTCCGTCACCTGCACGATGATTATGTAACAAAACGATTATGAAGTAACATCAAAATAAATGGGATATAGTTTTAAAACTATGTCTTCCACGGCTGCACAAAAAGAATCTGAAGCTTAATCTAAATAGATTCATAAGATAGCCCTTTTCTTTCACTTCCTGACCTAAAAAGGCGATCAATCCATTGTTTTCTTGTTATATCAAGTCTTGTCATTAACCCGCAGGTACCTTTTATTGTACCTTGTTGCACGGCAGGCTGTCCCGCAGGTACTCTGTTTTCCTTATTACTAGTCCTTGCTGCATAAAAATGCCCAGGCGTTAGCAGCTGTAGAAGCATAATTGAATTTCACAGCAAAAAGGGGAGATACATCTCATGGACAAAAAAACGGCATTGTTGGAGAGGCACATGTTGGTTCACGCTATAAGCACACAGCTAGATCTATTATTGGAGCACGGATGTTAATACGAGAGAGGCACGTAATTTGAAATAGATACAATCAACGGATATATAGAATCTCCTATGAATACCAGGTTTTGAATTTAAGGATGCTCTCATGGTTTGAATCTAGAGCGGCGACCTAGATAGTTCTGGCATGCACAGTACGTTTTAGGCAAATTTGTTGCGAGCAGATTTCTGTGACGGGTAAGGGTAGCATCCTATTGCACGCAGCTTACCTTATTTCAATTTTGCTAGAAAAGTCTAGATGACTTTTGGAAACACAGCTTTGTGTGGCGGTTAGGGTTCATGTCCGTCAAAAAGGGGGAAAATCGCTTTGATCGACCTGTGGTAATGGAATGTAATGGATTAATATTTTTTTACCTTCGATTGCTTGTGAGCAATTCGTCGCATCCATCGGCTTGTTTTTGTCCTTCCTCTCTGTTGGTACTTCCGCCGCGAGCACGCGTCGTCGCCGTCAGTCGCCGCCGCCACCGGGAGAGGTTTTTGATGTTTTCATGGGCACCGACCGACTGCCTGTATCTCGAAGTGGATGGCGGCTGGTCGGTGAGGCGAACGCGATTTGGATTTCTGGTTGGTCTGCTGGATTGGACAATGGGGGCAGAAGGAGAGACGAGGGTGTTCAAGAGAGGGGAACTGTTGAAGTGTTCGAGATTTTCGTGTAAAGCAAAAGCAAGAAAGTAGTGGAGGAGAGAGGGAAATGGTCGAACTGCCTCAATCTTCGACCGTCCGTTCGACATCAAGATTGGTGTAACTTTCTGTGGGCTTTCATGTGCTTGTTTTTTTCCTTGCTTGATGAACTGCCGGAGCATTTTTATTTTAGTGTGGTGACATCCACGGTGGCATGGTTTGGTGTTACGCAGAGTCACGTTCGTGTCTGTGAGTGTTACAGACGTTTTCTATGACGTTTCATGGTGAGGTGCGTGGAAATGAGGCCACCAGCGCTCACCCCCCTATGGAAAAGCGAATCGTCTCAAATCTTAGACCGTCCGTTTGGACATCAAGAGTGGTGCAACTTTTGTACTTCGATGAGCTTGTTTTTTGCGCCTTCTTAAGTCTTAGTCTGTGGATGTTAGCATTTTTAATTTTAGTTTTGTTGTGTGATGAACAGGGTATGGTTTGGCATTACTCAGAGTCACGTTTGATGGTTCTTTCTGTTCCAAGTGATTCCGGTCGCCAGTTCAATCGGAGAGGCATGGACATGAACTCGAGAAGGTGTTTAAAAGTTTACTTTGCGAGTTGCTGGTTCGACAGTCCAGGTGTTTAAAAGCGTAAGCTCCTTGTTTCTAAAAGCTACGGCTTCGTGCTGAGTTGTGTGGCGCTTCTTTTATTAGAAACATGGGCGTGAAGTGAATACAACCACGGTTCTGTACCAGGCAGCGACATGACTTTTACACTGGGGATGGCGTGGATGTTCGTGGTAGTGTTAATGGTCACAGGCATGGGCGTGAAGCGCTAAAAGGCATGGCTGGCGTATAATATACAGTCACGCCCCGTGTTTGTGTTTTCGATAATTCCGCCGAGTCGATCGACGGAGAGGCACGGCGTTGAGTGCACAAAGGCACCATCGTGTTCGCTCCTTGGTTGTTAAGTGCATGCACGCATGGATGTATAAGGCACGCTTCAAGCAAAGAACGACATCGATGCCACGCTTTTCAAGCAAAACACTGACCTGAAGTTTGTATTGCCATGCTCTTGTAGTATGTATCGCCATTTACGAGTCACGTGGGGTAAGATTTTGATATAAATATCATTTCAAATCAAAAATGTCATGGATAATGGTATGAATTACATCAAGTTCTCTAGAATACGACAGACGCATACGTAAGTAAACTTCTGTTTGAGATGTTTTCATCTGAATATGTAGGGACCATTAGAAAGAAGTTGAGGATTGTGGTGTGGACGAATGCACGGGGAGACGAAATGATAGTACTGGTGTTTCCCATGCATGCAGAATTCAAGGTATTTAAGAGAGATTGGGAGAATTCGATGCGCCGGTTACTCCGTTTGACCATCTGACTTGTGTGCGTATGTTATAAAAAGCTACCTACTCATTGAACACCCCACGTCCACAATTCTCCAGAGACAGGCACCTCTTTCTTGCTGGTAGCCTTGCTTTTGCCATGGCCGTAAGATGGGTTCGGTATTGAAGCAACCAGACAGCAAGGACAAAAGCCATGGAAAAGGGGAGGTGCCGCCACGCCAGAAGCGGCGGCAGGAATATCTTGCCCGCTGCCAGCTTGTCAAACTATCTCTCGTGGATGCGATTCCTCCCACAAGTGCATTCGCCATGGAGACGATCTCGCAAGATGGCAGACAGAATTCCTTAGCTAACAATGACTTGCTCGATGAGCTAATTAAAGCAGCAGTTCATCGCCGCTTGGAGAAGTTGCTGCAGAGAGCAATGCCTCTGTGGAGAAGTCCACTGGTCTTATAGTTCGATCTGTGTGTAAGAATGAGAAGCTTCTCAACGAGCTCGACCAGAAGGAATGGGAGGCCACCCGCTTGAAGAATTTGTATGAGGAGAGCCTTGCGTTGGTGCAGAAGCTGTCGGGCGAAGTGGGGCAGCTTATGGATGAGAAGGCTGAGGTCCTCATCAAGTACAAGAGCCTAGTGGAGGATTCCTTTGCTGCTATGGAGGAAAGTTATGTGGGGACGAATAAGGAGATTGAAGATGTGCTTGCCCACCAGCCGATCAAGAACGTTGCTGGAATGTAGGCAGAGAGTTTGTAGCGTGTTTTTCCTTTGCGTTGGGGCTTGTGGCCTTTTGTACTGCCATGAATCTGTAAGGCATTTATGCATTGCATTGTCGCCGTGTTGTTACGTTTGTTGGTACATGTAGATGAGTAGGCTAAGGTCACCGATGTCGCATGTTAGCAGTAAGAGCACGGTTGAGCTTCCACCAGAGGCACTTCGTTCCCCCGCGGGGAGCACGTTTTGCCGAACCGTGCGTAGTTTTGGTTCTAATGATTCCTCTTACTCGTTCACTTGGATAAGCACGGGCGTTGAGTCTATTGATTCACGTTTTTCCATTAGGTTGAGTCATGCTAGGCACACAGTCGCGTCGATTTAGAAGTCACGTTTTCCAAGCAAATAAGGCTCGTCACGGTGCCAAAACATGAAGGTGAAAGCATGGCTGATTCGAGAGATACAGATATGAAAAACACGGACCTGAAGTCCATGTAGGGTCATGATTTGTACTCTTAAACTCTTGGACTTTCGTGGCTCTCTGTGTTGCAATATTTCAGGTCAGAAAGGCACGAGCGTGAAGTCGACAAAGGCATGGTGTGGAATTACAAAGAAACACGGTTCTGTGAGGCACAGTGAGTCGAGAAGCATAGGCATGGCGTGGTATTATGTAGAGTCACGCTCGTCTGTGTTTGGTTTTAGAATAATTCCGTCGACTCGATCAGATGGAGAGGCACGGGAGTTCGTCGCAGAAAGGCACAGTTTGGTTCAAAGTCATGGTCAACACCCACTGTTTACTCTGTGAGGCACGGAATGGCCTACCTGAGAGACGCTGGTGTGGTATATTCTGCGACGGTCATGGATCCCTGTGAAGGCACGGCATGCTATCCTGTATTTGTGTTCAAATGATTCCGCTTGAGACGCTCGTAAGAAGAGGCACGACATGAATGCCATGAGGGCATGGTTGGGTCTGTCTGAGCGTCGCGTTTCGTACGTTTATTATGGAAACAAAGCGGAATGGGTTTAGATGTTAACGCTAAAAGTTTACACTGCGAGTTGCTCGTTCGACATTCGAGGTGTTTAAAAGCGTAAGCTCCTTGTTTTTAAAATCTACGGCTTCGTGCTGAGTTGCGTGGCGCTTCTTTTTTTAGAAGCGACACGCCGTGCCTTTTTGCTTCCACGAGAGTCACTTCATTCGCCCGCTGGGAGCACGTTTTTGCGAACCGTGCATAGTTTTGGTTCAAATGATTCCGCTTACTCGTTCACTTGGATACGCACAGTCGTGGAGTCTATGGAGGCACGTTTCTCCATTAGGCTGAGTCACGTTAGGCTGCCAGTCGCATCGATGTAGACGTCACGGTTTTCAAGCAAAGAACGCATGTCACGATGCCAAGACATGAAGGTGAAAGGGTGGCCGATTCTAGAGACACGAATATGAAAAGCACGGACCTGAAGTCCATGTAGTCTCGGTTCTGTAGTAAGCAGGATCATGATTTGTACTCTCAAACTCGTGGACTTTTGTGGTTCTCTGTGTTGCAATATTTTGGGTCAGAGGCACGGGCGTGAATACCAGAAAGGCATGGTGTGGAATTACAAAGAATCACGGTTCTGTGTTAAGTTGCGCCATGACTTGCATACTCATAACGGGGTGTATGTTTCTGGCGACAGGCACGGCTGTGAAACTCACAAAGGCATGGTCCAGTTTTAAATAGAGTCACACTTGCCTGGTTTCTCGCTCAATGCTTCCGCCGACCAAATGAAGAGATGCACCGCCGTGAGCCCCAAAGGCATATCTTTGCATTACGACAGCTTTACGCTTGTTTCATTAATTGAGGTAACCCAGCGGGTGGGTTGAGATGCGAACACTCACTGTTGACTCCGTGATGCACCGAATGGGCAATGTGAGAAACACTGTTTTTAAAATGTTATTTCCTGTCCTAAAAAAATGTTATTTCCTTGTTTTTAAAAGTACAGCCACGCTTCTTTCTTGATGTTACATATATTTCTCGATACAGGCGTGGACACGATCATATGGAGAGGCACGGGCATGGTGTGGTATTATATAGAGTTGTGACGCCCACACTTGCTGTTGATTCTGTGAGGCACCGAATGCCTATGTGAGAGACGATGTTTTTAAAAGCTTGTTTCCTTGTTTCCACAAGCACAGTCACGCTTCTTTATTGATGTTTCTTATATTACTCGATAGAGGGGTGGACTCGATTAGATGGGAGAAGCACGGGCATGGTGTGGTATTATATAGACTCACACTCGTCTGTGTTTGTGTTCCGAATAATTCTGTCCACTCGATCAGATGGAGAGGCACGGGCGTCAACCCCACAGAGGCACAGTGTCGGTGTCAAAACCGGCGGATCTCGGGTAGGGGGTCCCGAACTTTGCATCTAGGTGAATGGTAACAGGAGACAAGGGACACGATGTTTTTACCGAGGTTCAGGCCCTCTCGATGGAGGTAAAACCCTACTCCTGCTTGATTAATATTGATGATATGGGTAGTACAAGAGTGGATCTACCACGAGATCAGAGAGGCTAAACCCTAGAAGCTAGCCTATGGTATGATTGTTGTTCGTCTCTATGGAATAAAACCTCCAGCTTTATATAGACACCGGATAGGGTTAGGGTTACACGTAGTCGGTTACAATGGTAGGAGATATACATATCCAGACGCCAAGCTTGCCTTCCACGCCAAGGAAAATCCCATCCGACACGGGACGAAGTCTTCAATCTTGTATCTTCATAGTTCAGAGTCCGCCAACGGTGATAGTTCGCTATCCGACACCCCTAATCCAGACTCCTCAAGAGCTAAACGAACCAGGCTTCAATGGCGATGAGTCCGTGCGATTGTCTTCGCATTGCAAGGCGGGTTCTTCTCCAAATTCCATATACTTTGTCGAATAGTGTCCGGCTTCTGATAAATGCTGCGCTTCTTGGCTTCCACGCCCAACTATGGCCATCTTCCACGTGTTTGAATGAATGCGAAAAGCCAGGGTATTTTTACACTTATCCCCTAGCTGCGCCAATGAGCCGCCTATAAAGGGACGAGGATCTAGATCTGAGTCACACCACCCCTCCATGAAGCCATCGAGCGCCCGACAAAAATCCATTCCATCATGGACAGTCGACGCTGCTCCTCCTCAAGGCCCCAGCCCTCAGCCTGAAATTGGGAGAGATGCTCATCCCAAGATAGCGAGCTAGTGACACTCCAAACCAAAGGATTTCTTTCCCTGCCTTCATGGTTTCGGGTTCGAGCCGGACTCGCCACCTATAAGGGCGGAAAGCAAGCGGAGAGTGTCCCCGATCCTCCAAAGGAGAGCGGTATGCTTTTTCTCTTATCTAGTAAGAGGACTCGGATTTCCAATTCATCCATTTCTCCGGGCTCTTGGAGTTCTATGGCCTCCAGCTTGCACCACCCCACGCCTGCCTCCATTTTGCACATCGCGGGCTTCGTGGCCCTTGCGAACTGTTCTGGGCGCCGAGGCTCATTTTGCGCTGTGGAAGAGATTATTCTGCCTTGTACCCCGCTCTCATGAGGGGTCAATATATCAAGGGCGGAGCTGAACTATGGCGATTGCCGACCGGATATCTATCCGAACCCCGAAGAAGGCGCCCAAGACTGGCCTTCGGAATAGTTTTATATAGAAGACGCCCCACCGCCGGATCCTGTTCGGATCGCTCTCCCGAGTTCAGCAATGCTCCTTTGAAGAAACGCTCGAGTTGGCGCCACGGAGCTCCTGTGAGGGAATACGACAGGACGCCCTTACCCGATGAGCCAATAAGATTGTTAGCTCATTCCGACTGACCATGATCGTGTCATGGCCACATGTATTATGCGGGGTGCAGCCGCCCAAAGATAGGGGCCACCCCATGTGGGATTTCAACAGGAGGACGATGCCACCCGTCATGGCCGTAAGTGGCCGGGATCAGCCACCGATCCGTGAAGATTTTGTCCGCTACTGTACAAGGTAGAAGAGGAGGATTTTCTCCGCTACCCATTGAGCGGATTTCCTATGAACAATCCTCAAGCTGGGTAAGCGGACATTTCTTTTGTACAACCGATCCGTATTCCCATGGTTAGGTATCTCATTTTGTGATTTTGACGGAGGAACCGCGCCAGCCGTGAAAGACATAAACAGCCCGCTTCCACAACCCGAGGATCCGGAACGCCTCGATCCGCCTCCCAAGAGGGTCCGGACATATTGGTGGAGCTGATTGATGGGGTATATCACCAATCGAGCATCGATAATGCCTTGTTGCTATTACGCCGACACCCCGGAATACTCCCAGCCTCACAGTAATCGAGACCGAGGTCCCAATACTCGATAATGACCCATCCGCGGCTTATTTTGATCACCGATACCAATGGTGTTTTGCGTGGGTGCCTTTGAGGCAGGAGGCCGAGCTCGCGCGGCTAGCCAACAAGGGGCGGTACGCCCCGCAGGCTAAAAAGAAGTGCGGTCCGGATCAAACGCCGCCAAGAACGGTATGGCGCTGTCACCATATCCCCAGGATTGATTCTCGAAGGCGATTAACGCTGGTTCTCTTTTCAGAAAGAGCGCCGCCGGACCGAGTCCGGAGAGGTTGCCAATCGAGCCTCCGCCAGCCAAGCTCCAAAGCCGGGTCCGTGGCGGAGGCGAGCATGAGGCATGCGCCGGATGCTCCTCCGATGAGGATGCCGACAGATTGTCCGCCACCAACTCCGAGGTGGAGAGCGCCAGAATCACAAAGCGCCGCCAGACAGTTCTTCGTGACGATGTTTCTCCCAAGAGGCATTGATGCCTTCAATTCGGGAAATGCACACTGCGTCCGCCAAGATGGTCTAGCCAGAGCCATGGAGCAAGATGTAAAGGACATACGGTAAGGAAATTTGATGCTTATTTATGCCAAGAGTCTCTCTAGACTTAAAATAGTTAGAATAACTGATTTAAGGATCATTTGTTATGAAGGATCTTACAAAAAGAATACCCGACTGCCCCTGTGAGCTTGAAGAATGCAAGGCCCAACTTGAGGTCAAGATTAGCCGCCATGTGGGGAGCCACCGAGACCCCTCCGTAATATATGCTTCAAAGAAGTAGTGTGAAGGCGGCGTGTGTAATCTGACAATAATATTGCAGATGGCGCCAGACTAAATCCGACAAGCAACATCTTTGCGCCGTTGAAGGTCAGAATGTGCTTACAAGGGTGAGGCAAGAGAAAAATAATCTCCAAGATGCCAACACCCAGCTGGGTGAGGAACTAAAGTATGTTCGTGCCCAGCTTTCTGACTCTGTGAAGGAGAATCGGCGACTTCGTCGCGGTATTTATAGTAAGTGCGGCGAGGAAGTCAACTAACAGAGTTACGTCTGTAGGTGTGCTCACGGGTCGTCCTGAAGAGGAAATGCCCGGTTCTACGGGTGACCTTCTTCATGAAGTTATTGCAACCGCATCTAACGAAGTTCGGCAGGTGATGAAAGGCGCCGCCTGTGCCTTGTGGCCATCCATCTCCCCGCCTCAAGGCCTTGGAGAGCTTGCAGAGAAGCTTCAGGAGCACGCGGCGCTCCGACTATGGAAGATATCGCCTGTCGTCAAGGCGCCAGGAGGCCTGGGCCATGGTGAAGACACTGACACGAGGTAGACCCAAACCACATGGCCGAGGTCGGACTCTGGGGCCCAACGGAAGGAGATCCTCGTGAGCTTAGTGTACGACCAAGTAGAGTTGGCCGCAGTATTCCCAGCAGGATCAGAACTAGAGAGCCTATTAGATGGCATTGAACAGGAATACAATCAGTCAATTTGACTATGTAATTTAAAATGACATGTAAAATGCCTTCGAGCCGGATTGTAGATTGTTTGTCGCTATGACCTTCGCTTCAACCTCGGACCCAATCGTCTGTGTGTCCGAATACCTCGCGGGTTATGTAAAAACCGCATGCGTGGAGACCAAAGGGGTCATGAGTGCTTTATCGACAAGTGCCCAACTAGTTATGTTATATTACATGGTTAGTAAGAAACATCTTCCAAAGGAGAATAGTTCTGTTCGGGTTCCTTTCTCGAGGCATGCCCTAAAGTGCATGTCCGGACCAGTAAAAAGCAGTAAAAGCATCCGGGGCAGATAAATGAAAATAAAAATCGCCTTTTAGTTCACCGAATCAATATTACCTTAAGAACGCTTAGCTTTCGCTTCACCCAGTCTCGAGGTACGCTGGTCCGCTGACTTCAAGGTAACAATCGCAGAGGTGCACCCTTTACCACCTAGCCAAACAATCGGGAACGAGGGGTAAGCATGGAGCCAGCAACCCAACTTGGCCAAAACTTAAGTCATATCGATGCATATAATGGTGAATAAAAGGTACATGCGAAGTGTGACATGTTGGGCATAAAGCCCATATAAATAAGCTTCGTTAAAGAAGCCCCTGTGTATAATGAGCGGATAGCGCCAAGTGTAAAAGTAACAATGCGCGAACGAGCCTTTAATGGCTTCGGAAAAAGGGGTAGAAGGAGAGAAATAAATGACAGCTTAAAGTATAAAATATAGACGGAGGAAGGAGACGAACTCAGAGTCCGGCGCTAGGCGAGAATCTTTGGAGATGGGCTGCGTTCCATGGGTTCAGCTCGAGTCGGTTATCCAATGCGCTTCCTGACGGTACGCCCGCCGGTCGACTTGGTCGATGATGAAGGGACCCTCCCATTTGGGCTTGAGTTTGTCCTTTTTCTTGTCCGCAGTGTAGAACTAGTTCGCCAACGCTGTAAGCTTTGGCCTGCATTTCCCTGCTTTGATATCTTCGAGCTTGCTGTTGATAGAATGCGGAACGAAGCTTTTGCCACGCCACGCCCTCCTCCAAGGCGCCCAGTTGTCCCGCCGATCGAGCTCGGCTTTCTTTCTTCGTATATGCGCACGCCGAGGTGAGTCATGAATTATGTCGCAGGCAAAACTGCCTTCGCGCCAGATACCATAAAATGGTGTGAACCGTAGTGCGATTCGGCGTGGTCCGCAGCCCCGTAGTATGGAGTCGAGCCTCTCTACCAAAGGCATGTTAGATTCCTTGAGGGACTGCACTAGCCTGGGTTTAATGCCGCCATGATTAGACCGCTTGCTCGCCGACTTGACCGTTAGTTTGGGGGTGATAGACTGAAGCGTAGTCGAGCTTGATGCCCATGTTTTTGCACCGAGTTTGACCTCGCCGGCCGTGAAGTTCGTGCTGCTATCGTGATGATGCTATGGGGACGCCTGAATGGTGTACTACCCTGATATGAAGTCTATCGCCGTCCGGATTCGCCATCTTTACAGGCTTGGCCTCTATCCATTTGGTGAATTTATCCACCATGACCAATAGGTATTTTTGCTTGTGGGTTTCTCCTTAAGGGGTCCAACCATGTCAAGCCCCTGCACTCATGAAGGGCCAGGTGATGGGTATAGTTTTGAGGGCGGGTGGCATGTGGCTTTGATTAGCAAAGAGCTGGCAACCGACACATCGCTGGACTAAGTCCCGAGCATCTGCCCGGCCGTCGACCAATAAAATCCTGTACCAAGGCCTTGCCTACAAGGGCCCGGCTGCTGCATGGTGCCCACCGAGTCCGCATGAATTTCAGCCAGAGATTCCGCCTCCTTTTTAGAGATACACCTTTGAAGGACTCCGTTGTGCTTTTCTTATAAAGCTCTCCTCATGGACCTTATAGGCTTTAGACCACCGTGACTATGCAGCGGCCTCGCTTTTGTCTCGAGAAGTTCCTGCCTAGTTAGGTAGGCTAGGAAAGGTTCTGTCCATGGGGCAATGACTGCCATTATTATGTGGGCTGATGGTGTTATTTCGCATGGACCACCAACTATGTCGGAATGTTTGGTGTGGGGCAGGTGGTTGGGTCCGGGTTGTTATTTCCGGACTCTCCTCCCATAGTACGGATGGCATGAAAATCCTCTCTAGGAAGATGTTGGGGGTACGCATCGCGCTGCGCTTATGCGTGCTAACACGCTCGCTGCCTGGTTGTTATCCCGGCTATATGGTGAAATTCGAGCCCCTCAAACCGAAAGCTGACGCTTTTAGGACGGCATTGTGATAAGCTGCCATTTTCGGATCCTGGCATCAAAGTCCCTATTTATTTGGGATATCGCGAGGTTCAATCCTCACAGCACCTCTAGGCATTGAATGCCCATGGAGACCGCCATCCGGAGACCATGTAGAAGGGCCTCAGATTCGCCGCGTTGTTGAGTACGGTACATTATTTGAAGTACGATTGACTGTATTCCGGTTGGGGACGCCGTAACGACGCCATTTCTGTGCCGCCAACATTTTGGAGCCACAAAGTGCATGATCCAGTTGGAATATGCGCCGCATTTTAGGAGTTCGCTTCAGTCCATTCGCGATGAAGTCAGCCAAAACTTGCGAATTAATGGCTCGCCGTGGCTTGTAGGTTATGTCGAACGGAGGAGCTCAATGGCCCACTTAACAATCCGGCCCGTTGCATCGCGGTTGTTTATAATGTCATTAAGAGGTACTTCAAGGCTACTATTATCGAACACTCTTGGAAGTAGTGTCGCAGCTTCCGGATGCCATGAACAACGCAGATGATATCTTTTGATAATGCGGTACCGTGGACTTGCATGGAGTTAGGACAAGGGACACGAGTAAACTGGTTTTTGAGAGGGAACTTTGTCCGTCTGCTTTCGCTCGACAATGAGCACCGTGATTACAACTTGCTGGGTTGCTGCTATGTATAATAGCATTGGTTCGCCCATGTTGGGCGCGCCAGACCGGATTTGTTGCCAATATAGCTTTGATTTCTTTGAGTCCGTCAGGCAGCATCCGCCCACTCAGAGTGTTCGTGCGCCGGAGGAGGCGATAAAGGGTAATGCCTTTCTCCTGTTGGAGATAAAGGCTTAGAGCCGCCACGCATCCAAATCAATTTTGTATTTGTTTGATTTCGCTAGATATCCAATTTTGACAGAGCTCGATATTGGCTGGGTTTGCTTCAATTCCTCTACCGGATACAATGAAGCCCAAGAGCTTTCCGCTGGTATGCCAAAAACGATTTTTCGAAAGTTGAGCTTGATGTCATATGTTCGGAGATTATCGAATGTGAGCGCCAAGTCGTCGATTAGGGTTTCGACATGCTTGGTTTTGACGACTCACATCGCCCACGATGCCTCCACTGCTTTGCCGATCTGGTTTGCCGACATGTCCGAATCATGCGCCGATATGTTGCGCCGGGCGCTTTTGAGCCCAAAGGGCATTGTGTTGAAGCAAATGGGCCGAGTGGAGGATGAATGCCGCTATGGCTTGGTCTGGCTCTGCCATCTTAATTTGATGGTAGCCGGAGTATGCGCCGAGGAAACACAATGAATCGTGTCCTGCGGTAGCATCGATAATTTGATCAATGCGGGGGAGAGGGAAGGGATCCTTTGGGCAGGCCTTGTTAAGGTCCTTAAAATCGACACATAGGCGCCAGGATTTGTCCTTCTTTGGTACCATTACCAGGTTTGCTAGCCAGTCCGGATGTTTAGCTAGCTCCTCTCCCATGGCCTATCTCTTGGGTTCGGAGAAACGCCGAAGAGCTTGTTTGACTGGCTTGAATCCTTTTAGGATATTTAGGCTGTGCTCTGCCAGCCGATGTGGGATTCCTGGCATGTCTGAAGGGTGCCAGGAAAAATGTCCCAATTTTCATGTAGGAATTCTCGTAGTGCGGCGTCCAGATCAGGGTTTAATTTTGCCCCGATGGAGGCCGTTTTTGTAGGGTCCGTTGGATGGACTTGGAATTTGACTATTTTTTCTGCCGGTTTAAAAGAGGTGGACTTGGATCTCTTATCGAGTATCACATCGTCCCTGTTCACCGTGGAGCGCAGCGCAGTGAGTTCCTCTGCCGCTAGGGCTTCAGATAGTGCCTCAAGGGCAAGTGCGGCTGTTTTATTTTCGGCGCGGAGTGCTATGTCCGGGTCACTAGCGAGAGTGATAATTCCGCTGGTCCGGCATTTTGAGCTTCATGTACCCGTAATGGGGTATAGCTTGAAAATTGTGAATGCATCTCGCCTAATAGAGCATGGTATCCGCTGCTGAACGGGCCACTTGGAATGTGACCTCTCGACCTATAATTGTCCGGGCGGTCAACACCACATCTAGTGTGATCTTTCCTGTACAACATGCTTCCCGATCGGGATTATTCCTCTAAAGGTTGTGATGCTTCGCCAATGCGGCTCCACTATTTCCATTTTTCAAGGGTTTCTCAGATGAGGTTTAACTACCGCCGCCATTCATGAGTACCTTGGTAAGGCAAAAGCCGCCCACTATTGGACCGAGGACCAATGCGACGGGTGCTCGGGCTGTTCAGAATTTAGGTTCGCCATCGGCGTTAAAGGTAATAGCCGGTCACCCATGGATTTATTGTTGCTATCCGTAGACTTCGCAAGGCTGGAGTGTTCGCTTCGCGATATTATTTGATGCGAAAGTCTTGAAGACTGTTAATACCGTGATCGGTATTGTTGGGCTGTTGCTCTAGAGCTAAGAGCTCTTCGCCACTTTTGGCCACTTGCCGAGTATCCAACATGCTCTAAGGCTATGAGTTGGAGTGGCGCCTGTGTTATGAATTTTGCAGTGGTCCATTGAGCCATCCTCCAAAGACGGTTCCATGCCCTTTGGGGTTTTTTTTGCTTTTTGGTATGTAACCTGTGTGCCCGTGATGATGCACCCTTTATTTCAGACTAGGTCGATTCGGGCCGGATTATCCCAAAATTTGATTTCGTTTTCCAGCGCTTCCATCGCTAAAGATTTCGTGACTATGGACGCCAAGTCAGCTTAAGCGTAATTTCAATGCACGATTTATGGCGCTAGGATTCCCATGTCCGCAATTATTGTAGAAGAATGAAATTACGCCCTCCTCGCTGCAATCCTTTATCCCGTCCATAACCAGGAGGAATCGCCCAAGAATGATGTATCGCTTCACCGGCTCTTGCCGGATTTGGGATAGATCGCTTATGTTTGGGTGGGCGGTGGAATTAAATTCAACCCTGTCCGATCTAAGATTCAGGGGCCAAGAAGTTTCCAAACTTGGAAGCTTGGGTTCTGGAGGTTGTCCAATGAATCTAGCCCGCTGCCCGACTTTAAGTTCGTGGCTTGAGGGTGTCCTCCTCCGGGAATCCTTCATGGAGGGGTCAGAATCCGGACATAGCTCGTCCTTAAGGTAGGAGAAGAGTCGCCAGATTGTTCTCTACCACAGCAATATGGTGGGTAGCCCGGAGAGTTGATTCTCTCGCATTGGTTTTAGGCCCAATCTGATTGTAGTCTCAGAAGCGACTCCTGTGATGCATGCGCGCGATCCAATATCTCGCTTAAGGAAGAGAGCTCCATCGATCTAACTGCTCGCTGCTCCGAGTTAACGTGAAGATTGCTTTCGATGACCCGAGAAGTCATCGCTTGCGCGATTTTACCAACAGACGGTCATAAGAAAACCGCTTAGCCGAGAGTTTGGCCGGTGACCAAAGCTCCTTTAGCAACGGTGCCGCCTTTAAAGACGGATGAGGCATCCTTCCCGACAGCGATTTACACAGAGGAACTCTCAATGAAAGCACTAATGTCGGTGTCAAACCGGCGGATCTCGGTAGGGGGTCCCGAATCAGCGCCTAGGCGGATGGTAACAGGAGACAAGGACATGATGTTTTACCCAGGTTCGCCCTCTCTATGGAGGTAAAACCCTACCCCGCTTGATTAATATTGATGATATGGGTAGTACAAGAGTGGATCTACCACGAGATCGAGAGGCTAAACCCCAGAAGCTAGAATATGGTATGATTGTTGTTCGCCCCACGGACTAAAACCCTCCGGTTTATATAGACACCGGATAGGGTTAGGTTACACGAGTCGGTTACAATGGTAGGAGATCTACATATCCAGACGCCAAGCTTACCTTCCACGCCAAGGAAAGTCCTATCCGCACACGGACGAAGTCTTCAATCTTGTATCTTCATAGTCCAGAGTCCGCCAACGGTGATAGTTCGCTATCCGACACCCCTAATCCAGGACTCCTCACATAGGTTGGCATTACCCACAGTGACGCTCGCTTTAATTGGCGAAACCCAGCGGAAAGGGGTCGTATGAACACTCACTATTTACTTGGTGAGCCACGGAATTGCTTGTTCAAGAGTCGCCATGGTGCAGAGTCACATTCGCTCGCTTATTGCGAAACCTCAACGGATCGACCGGGCGCCTCCTCAGATTCGGGTGTGAACACCACGTGGTGCCGCCTCCAAAACCCAATGGTCCGACGGGCTTCCTCCTCCGTGTCGCCATGGCTCGTCAGTCTCGAGGTGATCCTCCGGCTATTTAAGGCGGATGACGGAGTCTCAAACCCTAGCCACATCCTACTACCTTTGTCCGCCGCCAGTCTTCCATTTCTCTTGCTCCTCTCTATCCTTTGACCGTTTCCGCCATGGCTGGGCAGAAGAAGACTTCTCCGGACCGCCCTGCCTTGTCACGGGAGGATATCTCCGCCGGCGAGGGTTCCTCGTCTGTAAGTTCACCCTGTTTATGGTTTTCCTTATTTGTTTTTTCTTTGTTTCTCCTACTTAATTTAGTTTGTGAAACATGAATTATTGGGGTTAGCTGATTCCTAATTTGATGCCGGTGTGTCTTGCTGATACTGATTTACAGTCAGTTGGAGCTACTCTCATTAACCTGGTCAATGGGATGAATGCCTTGGTTTCAATTACAAAGGTTGAAAGAACGTACAAGGAGTTGCTGGAGGTCACCTACGAATGGCAGCAGTTCTACCAGGAAATAAGAGAAGACTTGGAGAAGGCCAATGCCAGGATCGTAGAAATTACGGCTGTGAGGAGTAATCTCCTTGAAAAGCACACTCAGTCGTTGGAGGGATTGACGTCAGCTGTGAAGCGACTCGAATAGAATACGAAGGCGCTGAAGGAGGAGATTGATGAACTGCGACGGGAGAAAACCAACAAGAAGGTAGGTGCGGACTAGATATACATCAGCGTCTGAGGGAGTCCTGGATTAGGGGGTGTCCGGATAGCCGAACTATCACCATTGGCCGGACTCCTGGACTATGAAGATACAAGATTGAAGACTTCTTCCCGTGTCCGGATGGGACTTTCCTTGGCGTGGAAGGCAAGCTTGGCAATACGGATATGTAGATCTCCTACCATTGTAACTGACAATGTGTAACCCTAACCCTATCCAATGTCTATATAAACCGGAGGGTTTTAGTCCGAGGGACTAACAACAATCATACCATAGGCTAGCTTCTAGGGTTTAGCCTCTCCGATCTCGTGGTAGATCCACTCTTGTACTACCCATATCATCAATCTTAATCAAGCAGGAGTAGGGTTTACCTCCATCGAGAGGGCCCAAACCTGGGTAAAACATCGTGTCCCTTGTCTCCCGTTACCATCCGCCTAGACGCACGTTCGGGACCCCTACTCGAGATCCGCCGGTTTTGACAATCGACATTGGTGCTTTCATTGAGAGTTCCTCTGTCGCCACCTTTAGGCCCGGCGGCTCCTTCCGATCATCAACAATGACGTGGTCCAGGTGAGACTTTTCTCGCCTAGCAGATCTTCGTAGTTGGCGGCTTTGCACCGCGGCCAATTCACTTGGCCATCCGGAGCAGATCGAAGCTACACCCCTGGCCATCGTCAGGTTTGGGAGTTTAAACTACACGGCCGACATCCGCGGAGACTTGATCTTCGACGGATTCGAGCCACAGCCAAGCGCCACCGACCGCCTCGATGAGCACGATCTAGCTCGCCGCTGAACAAAGGCTCTCGAGGCTGCATTCAGCCCGCCCGACCCTTAGCTCGAGCCAACTCCGCCGACGAGGACGAGTGGCTGGACACCGCCTAGGGGGCTATGATCTCACGGCGATTGAGCTGAACACCATCCCTGCCCTTATGGATCCTGTGACTCCAAGGTGCCGGACTCTCTCCGACCAACCTCTCACCCCACCAATCGAATCCGATTGGGCGCCGTCATGGAGTTCATCATGCGGCGACATCTTTCAGCACTCGCCTTTGGCGACATCCTGAATTCATTAAAGTCTCTTTATCAGAGAGCCCGCCGAACTACGGTCAGAAGGTTGGGATGCGGACGACGAGAAATTCAACGCCCACCCACCGCCCACTTTAGTAAGCTAGCCACCGCCGAAAGCTTAGACGACGCGGCTCGATTTCGATTCAAGACATCGACGGTATGGACGACGATGTAGGAGACAACCATGAACCAGCACCTATAGGATACTCGGACAGCCACCTCATCCCATGATGTATACATGGTGGATACACCTAAAGGAAGCGGCGACGAGGAACAACGGACACTACGGCGATAAATCCTCAAAAGCAGCCAAAAGGCAACGAACGCTGCACCAAGTCCCGCCGACAAAGACAGCAGCCACACAAACCCAGCCATAGAGCAGGGCGAACCGTGGACGCATTTAACACGCTTATCGAAAGCAACCGTCCAACAGGACAACTCGGATAAACAACCTGTCCCCGGCGAAGATAACAGTCCGGACGATCTCACGCCGGACAAATTGTTGGAGCGGAAGAACCTCCACAAAAGGCTTGTCGCCACTACGCGTAGCCTGTAAAAGCAGAAGCGGAAGCTCAAAACAGCGGAAGATGCACTCAGAATCAGATGGAGCAAAGTACTCAACACCGCAGAGAAATACGGGCGACAGTCGCCAAACAAAGAGCTACCAAGCGCAAATTACTGCCCGACCAATGAGGAGGCCGAGAGCCCCACAATCAAAGAACAAAGAGGCCGCCCGGTCGGATAGACGACTACATGGCAAACATGGAGCGGCAAGCGGCACCGCACACAAGCTGGCACGCGATCCGCATAAGGATTCGCATCAAAAGGATGGCCCAGTTAGGTCCATCTATGGGCCGAGAAAGCAAGCTTTTCCAAGCAATGCAACACGCCAATTATCCAACATCACGGCACACTCCAAATATAGGGGTGCCAACACCCCGTGTTTCATCGATGAGGTGCTGGATCACAAATTTCAGCCGGGATTCAAACCCGTAAACATAGAGGCATACGACGGAACAATGACTTCGAGTCTGGATTGAGGATTACATCCTCCACATACACATGGCCAGAGGAGATGATCTCCACGCCATAAAATACTTACCCCTCAAGCTCAAAGGACCAGCCCGACATTGGCTCAAAAGCCTCCCTGAAAATACCATTGGAAGTTGGGAAGAGCTCGAGGATGCTTTTCGGGCAAATTTTCAAGGGACTTATGTCCGTCCTCCGGATGCAGACGATTTTAGTCACATAACACAACAACCCGGAGAGTCAGCCCGCAAATTCTGGAACAGGTTCCTTACCAAAAAGAACCAAATAGTCGACAGTCCGGACACCGAAGCCTTAGCAGCTTTCAAACACAACGTCCGAGATTTAATGGTTTCACAGACACCTCGCCAGAGAAGCCGAGAACCATGGCTGCATTAACAAGCCTCATGGCACGCTTTTGCACGGGAGAGGATAGTTGGCTGGCAAGATGCAGTACCAGTGACCCAAGTACATCTGAAGTCAGGGATGGAAATGGAAAACCATGACGCAGCAAGGACCAGCGCCGGACAAAGGGAAACAGCCCGAAGAGCACGACAGTCAACACCGGATTCAGAAGCTCCCGACATAATCATAAAAAACTGCCCCTCAAGGACAACAGCCGAGCTATCCAACCTAAACAAGATCTTGACAAAATAAGCCAAATCCACAAGACTCCCCGGAAGCCTCGCAAACCATACCCACAGAGATTGTTGTCTTTCAAGTAGTCCGCAAACTCAATGTCGAACATAAGGGCTCACACACCAAGCGAGGACGATGACGAACCCCACAAGCAGAGCATCGAAAACAAAAGAATTTCCCACAAAAAGTCAAACAGAAGAATTCACTTCAAGTGACAAAAGGAAAACAGAGCGCCTATAGAAACATGCGCCGCAAGGTCTATCCCAACAGAGTCCTAACGATGGTTGTCAAAACCAATCACCTTCGATCATCAGACTATTCCGAAGTATCCGAACACAGGATGGACTGCCTTGATATTAGATCCTATAATCGACGGACTCCAATTTACACAAGTCCTAATGGACGGAGGTAGCGATCTAAACCTGCTATATCAGACACAATCCGCAAAATGGGGATAGACCCAACCAAAATTCTCCATAGCAACACCTCCTTCAAAGGGGTAATGTCAGCCTATATGCCCATTGTACGGGCTCCCCACCGCTAGAAGTTGTGTTCGCTCATCCGATAACTTCCGCCGCTAAAAGTTAACCTTCCACATCGCCCCATTTGAAAGTAGCTATCAAGCAACATCACGTGAAGCTACCGCTTTAATGCAATACCGCATTATGCATCTCTTACACTTAAAATGCCCGGTCCACGCGCATCATCTCATTAAAAGGGAGTATTAGTGTCACTGAGATGGAAGAACGTGAGACCGCCTTTGACAGCCCCACACCAATCCTGCCCGCTAATCAAAGCACTGAATAGGTCATTCGAACCCGGACATGGCTAGAAGTCCGGCGCTTACTAGCGGCATACCCCGCATAAGGGGCTGCACGATGTATAACAAGAGACAATCAAGCTCAATCGTATTCACTTTTCAAACCGTACTGCTTATTTAATATAAAGTACATTTTTCAGACGATCCTTTTTTTTCCTTTCAACTAAGTTCTTCTCTTACAGATGAAAACCGTGTACACCTGGCCCAGGATATGCACAACGGAGACATAGGCGCAGACGCAGAGGGACCCGCTGCAAGGATTCTCTCAGATTAAGACCTCGCATAAACCTTTTTTACTGCTCTCTTGTTGATACACATCCCCGGTTTCTTACTATAACCGAGGAGGAGGCTGGCGCTTTGGCATCGGCCGCACCAGAATTTTTATGCTGCACTGACACCAGGGCTTAGGCATTATTCTGCCCATTTTCATAAAGACCAAATAATTTGGGAGTGTTCGGCGCCTCGAAGTTAGGCCTTATATGCATCAGCTCCGAATCATGTCTTTGGTCAAATGTTGGGTTTGCTCGCTCCGTGTTTTGCTGCCTTACGCTCCGCTCTATCGCTAACGCGCACTGTGGAGAACTATCGCGACAGCTCTCGGTTCGCCAAAGCGAAAGCACCTCAAGAGAGAAAGTCGAAACTCGACCGTCTATGATATAGCGTGAGACTGGTCAACCACTGATGACCCAGCGGAATGTTTAGAATTTCTGCATTGACGAAGGTCGCTTTTGTCAGCACATACGCCGCCTTAATTCGGGAGAGCTGGTGCCCCTAGGGCTATATAGTAGCCCCACCATCAAGTCCTATGGCTAAGTGAAAGTGATAAAACATTATAGTCAGGTTGCCTAGTTTGCTACGCTTATCACCTCCTTTACAGACCAAGACATTGATTATGTGAAAATGCGCTTTTTAAACACCCCGCACTATGTGCGTGGGGGCTGAAGCCAAGGACTGCCATCTTTCAGGTTATATATACATATACATCAACAGCCGCACAGGATGTGTTTTAATACTTGAACGACTCAATTCTAGTTTATTAGATTCTTGTTTAAAAGAATGAAAAAAGTGGTAGCTCACGAGGCTCATAACCTTGAGGCCACGGGTTCGATTCCCGTCTCCGCACATTGAAACATTGTTTTCACAAATCATACATGTCATTAAAACATAATATCCTTCGAGCATCGCGCCTATTAAACGAAAGCGCCTGCAGACTTCCTCAAAATAGTGCTCGCAGGTACTCAAGATCTGTCCAATCTTGGGATGCAACGTCGGTGGCCTTCATCTCCACCCAAGATGTCTTGACATCGGCAAGAGCCATCCGCGCACCTCTATGCATGCCGACCGCTTCATCGCGATCCATATGCGGCACCGCATCAAGGAACCGCTGCAACAAGCCAAAATAGCTCTTCGCTCGGCCTTTTCGCCACAAATGTGTCACGATAGCCTTTCATGGCAAGTCCGACAACCTATTCAGCTCAGCCCATTTGGTCAAATGATCGTTAACTAAAGTGGACGCCCGGACTATGGAATCACACCAAAAAGCTCTTCCATTACGTGATCCTTTGACTCGGAAGTGTTCGGCCACGCTCATGCACTTGCTCCAAGTCCAGATAAGCATCCTTCCCACTCCACAGCCGTCCAATTGAGCGCATTTAGATCCGTGGAATTTTCTCGTGATCGTAAAGGGCTTTCCAGCTGCAATATCTCCGCCCGACGAGCTCCTCCTTCATAGCTCTCATCGCAGAGCTTAGTCTCCTTGGCCTCGTGGCGGTCTTTTCAGGTCCTCTTGTTTCGCCGATCTTCTTTTTCAAGAAGCTCGCAACGGTCAGCAGCATTCTTCAATTTCACGGCCATCTCGCCATTTCTTTCTTGCTTCGGCAAAGGAGCAGCCTGTTCGCTTTAGCTCTCGCGGTCACTTTCAAGGCCGCCGCATCACTTTTTTCTCGCTTGTTCCTTGGCTCGGGCGAGTCCGCCCGAAGGTTCTCCATAGCAGAGATACCATCTGCATTACATACATGTTGTAAGGCATGGGCGCCAAGCTCCCTTACCAAGTGTCCGCGCGGTTGCATACCTTGTGACTCGCAAGCCGCTTATTAACAAGAGTGATGGCCGATCCGCCACGCCAAATTTCTGCTTCAGGCCGCAAATTCATCAGCCCAGCTAGCCAACGGACGCTTCGCCACCTACATAGGAAGAGCGATATTATATTTGGGTTATGATCCTCGGCGCCGTCGTCATTTTTGACACCGCATCAAGTCTCGTGGGCTACTATCTATACAGCGCCGCATTTTATATGCAAAACTATCGAAGGTACATCATTTTATGCGACCTCAAACCCGCCAAGAACTTGGCGACGGCTTCATGTAATCCGCCTCAGCGGATGAAATCTTTCAATCACCGCATCCATTAACGCACGGTGATCTTCCGAGATAGACGACGCCTCGAGCAGATCCTTCACCTCCGACCGCACACCAGCTTGGTGCCGGACTCGTCCGTGGCATTTTTCAAGGCCGGACACGAGAGCTTTGAGGGGACATACGACTGCCTTCCGCCCCGCCGATTCGGAGAAGCCTCCATGACAACACTCAGGTCGTCCGCCGATAACGGCACGGCAAGCGGAGGCGCTTTCTCCATCATCTCCGGATCAAGATCCTCAAGACGAAGCTCACTGTGAAGGGCTGAGATCCGAACTACAAGGTAAATTTCGTTATCTTCGTAAGTAAAATGGGGATGTCTCTTTGAAAAATAAACGCCCCTTTACTTACGGCTCGCTGGAGGGCTGATCTCCTTGGGGAAATAGCGGACGGGCATCTCCCCGCCGCAGACCCTCCGTGAAGATTTCTTCCTCGCTCGAGGCTTTGATCTCCGGATCCGCAGAAGCGTCCTCTTTCCTTGGAGGAGGGATTTCATCCCCTTTCTGATAGCCTCCTTCACGGAGGTAGTAGTTCCCTTGTTCCCCCTTCGCTTTCTTCAAAAGGCACAGCCTCTAGCATCTTGGTTAATACATGATCGGGCATGGTCTCGTGGAGGGGGCCGGACACCTGATCATTTTTTCTTTTGCTATCCACTCATGTTTAAAGGATAGCTCTTTAAGGAAAGTGTATGATAAATATGCGGATAGCATGTCCGGTACAGGACTACTTACTTGAGTATCCGGCGATTGCAGTTCAGACTCAAGGCCCTCGGTTAAGTCCGGATACATTGCTTGTGATCCAAGACAGCTGGTACATCTCCACGGGCGCTACGCCCATGAAATGTTGGAGAGCTCGTGGTCCCTCCGGATTAAACTCCCACAGCGGAGGGGGCGACGCTTGCAGGTGGCAAGGTGCGATGAATCAGCATGACCCGCGCTTACTACGACCAGATTGATCTCCTCTCTGGAGGTCTCGACACGGTCTCTGCAATGCAGGTACGCCCTGACGCATCCCGCCGAGCCCTTTATTGACCCATGACGCCTGCAGTAGTGGAGGACCCGAAGGAAGGTAGGCGCCACCATTTTGTGCTCCCCGAGCGGTGATATAAAACCACTCCTGCTATAACTTGAGCTCCTCTGAAAGGAGCCTCGGCCATGGAGCGTCCAGATTCTTGCTTATAACAACCCCTCCAAGACTCCGCCTCGATGCCCTTGATCATCTTCGCTCCACTTTGAAGGTCTTGAGCCACAATCCAAGTGAGGGGTAATGCGGAGGAAGGCTTCACATACGACAATGAACGATGAGATCCGGAGGATGGACCGGATCCAAGTCATGGAATTCCAGCCCATAATAAAACATGAGCCCTCACAAAGGGGTCCGCTGGAAGTCTAAACTCAAGGAAGTGAGACACGAATACCACGCCTCACTAGGCTTGGAGTGGGAATAACCTGCCCTTGGGCAGGCAGCTATATGTAAATTTCGCCGTTAGATACCCGGGCGCTCTCAGCTTTTAGCACATCTTCTTCCGTGATGGAGGAAGACATCCACCGGCCGTGCAGGTCGGACTTGGACATCGTCAAGGTCCGGGCCCAACTGGAGCTTTAAAGTTGCAACTCAAGCGAGGGGTGGATTCGATTGAGATTAAAAGAAAGGAGCGGCCTTGGTCTCAAGTATAAAGAGGTTGAATACCAAGAGCCCTCCCTGCGGACTGCTCGGGACTCGCTTTTGATGGAGGATATGCTAACGGCATGACCGGGTTACCCACACCCGTATTGATGAGGATCCTGAATAAGGGGCACGATCTCCGCCGCCGATAAGACGTGTTAAGGAAACCGCCGCTAAACGAGCTGAGGTGGAACAGAAAATGATTCAGATAAAGGCATGGCCTTGGTGTGATGTCACGCCATGGAGTACGCCAGCAGATCTGTGCAAAGGTTATTCTCTACGGTAGTATGTGGAACTTGTTTTGCAGAGCCGACACTATCCTTGTGTTCAAAATCTTCCGTGAAGTATTCGGAGGAGGAACCCGCTTTGCAATGCCGAAGACAATATGCGCCGGACTCGCCGTCATTGAAGCCTGGTTCGTGGGCTACCGAGGGAGTCCTGGATTAGGGTGTCCGGATAGCTGAACTATTACCGCTGGCCGGACTCGACTATGAAGATACAAGATTGAAGACTTCGCCCCGTGTCCGGATGGGACTTTCCTTGGCGTGGAAGGCAAGCTTGGTGATACGGATATGTAGATCTCCTACCATTGTAACCGACTGTAACCCTAACCCTATCTGGTGTCTATATAAATCGAGGGTTTTTGTCCGTAGGGACTAACAACAATCATACCATAGGCTAGCTTCTAGGTTTAGCCTCTCGATCTCGTGGTAGATCCACTCTTGTACTACCCATATCATCAATATTAATCAAGCAGAGTAGGGTTTACTCCATCGAGAGGGCCCAACCTGGGTAAAACATCGTGTCCCTTGTCTCCTCGTTACCATCCTCCTAGGCGCACAGCTCGGGACCCCTACCCGAGATCCGCCGGTTTTGACACCGACAACGCCTCGTCTCTGCTAAAAGGCCCCGTGTTGTTAAAGTGGAGTGGAGTTTACCTTGTCTTGTGAAATTTCGCTGTCGCCTACTTTGTTTACAAAATGTATTTTGGTTTCGAGTATCATTATAATTAGGCGCCGTCACTTATGATGCAGGGGAGGTGAAGTCTCTGCAACCACTTTTGTGAACCTAGTATTGTAATGACTTGCGCACTGATGTAGGCGTGTACGTTCGTGGCTTTTACGTAGAGTCACGTTTGCCTGTATTCATGGTGTGGTTTTACATAGAGTCACGTTCTCCTGTATTTGTTTTCGAAATGATTCTGTTGACTAGTTCAGAAAAATAGGCGCGCACACAGGTGAATCCAATGGGGGCATGGTTTCGTCTTTCGCATAGCCACATTCGTACGTTTACCATGGAAAGAAACCAGAATGGGTTTAGATGTTAACGCTAGCTGTTTACTTTGTGAGTGGCCGATTCGAGAGTCGAGTTGTTTGAATGCGTAAGGTCCTTGTTTTTTAAAGCCATGGTTCTGTACTGAGTTGCGGCGCGGTTCTTTTATTAGAAGCATGGGGGTGAAATGAATACAGCCGCGGTTCTGTACCAGGCAGCGACATGAGTTGTGTAGCGCGGGCGTGAAGCGCTAAGAGGCATGGTGCCGTATAATATAGAGTCATGCTCCCCTGTGTTTCTGTTCCGAGTGCTTCCGTCGACTCGATTAGGAGAGGCACGGACGGTGACTTCACAAAGGCATACCTTTGCATTACGCACAGTACGTTCGTTTTTTCAACCCAGAGGGATGGGTTGTGATGCCCACACTTGCCGTTGAATCTGTGAGGCACCGAATGCCTATGTGAGAGACGCTGTTTTAAAAAGCTTGTTTCCTTGTTTCCACAAGCACAGTCACACTTCTTTATTGATGTTTCTTATATTACTCGATAGAGGCGTGGACTCGATTAGATGGGAGAAGCACGGGCATGGTGTGGTATTGTATAGAGTCACGCTCGTCTGTGTTTGTGTTCGGAATAATTTCGTTGACTCGATCAGATGGAAACCCAGCTGAAAGGCACCGTTTGGTCTCACCCACAGTCACGTTCCTTTCTGTAATTGTGGAAACCCAGCGGAAAAGGTTCAGATGTGAACACTCACTGTTTACTCGGTGAGGCATGGAATGGCTTGTTCGAGAGAAGCTGCTGTGGTGTATTCTTTGCACGGTGGTGGGTCCCAGGAAGTGAAGGCATGGTATTGTGGAGAGTCCCGTTTTGTTGTTTTCGTGTTCCAAATGATTTCGTTGAACTGTTCGCGACGGCAGGCACATCCGTGCAGCGCGGAGAGGCGTGGTTATGATTTACCAAGAGTCACATCCGTGTGTTTATCGCGGAAACCCAACGGTTCGACGGGCGTCTCTTCGTATTCGGGAGTGAATGCCACGTGGCGCCGCTCCAAAAACCTAATGGTCCGATGGGCGTCTCCTCCGGTGACGCCGCTCTGGCACGTCGCCCGAGGCCAGTTTCCGGCTATTTAAGGCGGACGGACGGAGTCTCGTAACCCTAGCCACATTCTACTCCTCCCTTCGTCCGCCGCCAGGCCTTCCTTTCCTCTTGCTCATCTCTTTTCACTAACCATCTCCACCATGGCTGGGCAGAAGAATTACATAGTCCTTCGGCCCGTACAAAGCCGCAAAACCACAAACTTCCTTCATGGCTGGACGCAACACAAAAATAGACAAGCCTACAAACGGTGCAAAGACTACAACGGTTCTCTGTTAAAGTTTACATAGAACCCAAGCTCCTCTTTCAGACAAGCCTACACAGGATGCAAAGAGAACGCAACAACAAATAACTCCATACACCTGGACAAGTAAAACAAGGCATGATTTCAGCATCCGCACCTGAACGGAACCGTCAAATCCAGGTATTCAATACTCCTCGTTCTTAAATGCGGACGCCGCATGGCTGCAACTTGATGATAATCTAAGACGGCACGCTAGAAGCCCTTCTATGCCACTCCAGACCTTTTTGGCTTTTCAGAAATACTCCCGTGAACTCTGCGGGTGGGCAGGAAAACTTAATGGTCATGGTCTCCAGATCCTTTGCACTAAGAACAAAGAACATCACAAAATCAGCATAACTCCCGGAGCAAACATAATCTTCCAGTGATACTGTCTTCAGACAAATGTCGTGATGTTTGAGAAACTGCTGGTACTTACGACGCCATTTATTTTTTTCACCATCAGAAATCGAAAATCCCTAAAATATAAATGATAGGTTGAAAATACTTAGCGTCTATAAAATTACAAACCATGAAAAAAATCAAATGAAACAATTAGTTCTACCACCTCCGTAACAAGAAGTTAGACATAGACTTGTCTATGTATGGATGTATCCAACAATAAATCATGTGTAGATACGGGTGCATCAATTTCAGTCAAAATTAAGGAAAGCATTTTGAAAAGAACGAGCAATCGAGTATGCACATTTCAAGATCATCACATCGACAAACAAGTTCTCCACTTTTGGAAAGCATCGCAGCAATTCAACGACAATGTCCACCTTTATAATCCATGTAGATAAGGTGGTCTTGACAGACTGACGCATTCTTGTTAGATTGACTGCCCTCAAACCCTTGATGAAAAGTAACAGAAGGTGGATCACAAACAAACAGGAGAGACTCAAGTCCAGGGCAACTAGAGTGGATTATACTTTGCAGCGAGGCGCCCGATATATCAACTCCACAAGCGAGAGTCTTTTCACCAGGTAGCTTAAGGCCCCAACGAATTGTCCGTATTTGGCAAAGAGCAAAGGCAAGAGTGTGGAGACAGGAAGAAAAACCAAACACGGACTCCGTGCCAAGGGCGAGACGGCGTATAGATCATAACGCTACTCTCTTGCGCCAAAAACCTTGGGCAGAGGTAGTAGAACTCAAGAACCTGATATTGTTCAGCCCGAGGATCGAGCCTGCATCAACGGTGGAAGGTCTGACCGCAGGTAGCACGCCGATACAGAGGCGTTAACAAAGCCAACATGGCCGGACAGAGTGGATTCCGAAGACCGACAAAGATCGAGACATGATTTCACCGAATAGCATTTGCAAACGCACTCCTTGGTGAAGGCGGACAGATGAGATATGGTCTTGATTTGAACTTTTCTCGATCGTTAAAAATACGAGAGACAGAGATCTCGCGGCAGTCGAGATTCAGAGGAGCGATGGACGACAAAGGACGCTAGCGACATGCGAGGATTCGAGTACGGATGCCATCCTTGATGGGAAGACGAGAGATGATCTCAACTAGGACGCCGTCGGCGAGATCGCTGATGCGGTCCGCACGACATCCCTCTTCTTCCTCCTCAGATCGAGAGGGAGCACGGTGGCCGCCCATCCCTCCGACGCACCGTAACACCACCAAAAGGCGGCGCCACCGAGGCACCACTCTCGACCTCTTGATCCCATTTAGTAGCTTTCCATCTCCACCTCCGTTCGATGGGTGGCGCCGCCCACGACCAGTGCTCACTGAGGTGGATCTGGAGAAATGGATTACAGCCTGTCAATCCATGAAACGACTTAAATACCCGCGACGGGGAGCGGAGGGGTCCAGACTAATTACCTCTTTTTTGTTTTGACGGGAGGGTCGGGGTTAATTACTACTCGTAACGAGTAAAAGGTAGGTGGCTGCTTTAAACATTAAATAGAGCCACGCCACGACTTACAAGGTACGAGATGCACGGTTGAAGACGCAGACCAGCCACGGGCGTGCCCGTCCGGGTTTTAATTATTTACGGCACACATTCAATAGAATTATTTGTTTGACGCCGCAAGCACAATCCTGCAGTCATCTTCCCTCTGCGGGTAGCAAAATTTTCCATGGGCACGTTGACAAATCAAGACACTACAAGATTCAAGGCTGTGCCTCTGCTTTGCAGGTGATTCTGCTGAAACGCTCACGGACAAAACCAATGAAGCGTGGCAGAGGCACAGATTGTCACGTACCAGACACACGGTCCTCCCTTCGGCATTGTAACGCACTGTCCTACATGCCACAGATGCATGTAGAACAGTTCGGGTCTACGTTCGTGTCTCTTTGTGTTCCAAATGATTCCTTTGCATCTATCACCAGAGAAGACACGGTATGTCGGACCAGAGAGGCATGATTGCGTTTTACGTGGGGTCACAATTTTCACTAACACGGGCATGAAGCGCTCAAAGGCATGGTCGGTGGTATTACATAGAGTCACGCTAACCTTTGTCTTACGCACAGCCACGAGCGTTTACTCTGTGAGGCACGAAATGGCCTATATGAGAGACGTTGTTTTTTAAAACCTTATTTCCTTGTATTTAAAAGCACGGACGTACAGTCCATAGTATGTTATTCGGGTGTGGACGTACAATCCATTGTATGTTATTCATTTGACTCTATCACCAGAGGAGGCACAGTATGTCGGACCAGAGAGGCATGATTAAGTTTTACGCGGGGTAACAATTGTCACAGGCACGGGCATGAAGCGCTCAAAGGCATGGTCGGTGGTATTACATAGAGTCACGCTAACCTTTGTCTTACGCACATCCACGGGCGTTTAATCTGTGAGGCACGGAATGCCCTATATGAGAGACGTTGTTTTCAAAAGAAGACATCTTCTTGCGTACTCATAATATAGAGTCATGCTCCCCTATGTTTCTGTTTCGAGTGCTTCCGTAGACTCGATTAGGAGAGGCACGGCCGGTGAGTTCACAGAGGCATAGCTTTGCGTTACCCACAGTCACGTTCGTTTTTTCAACCCAGAGGAATGGGTTGTGACGCCCACACTTGTTGTTGAATCTGTGAGGCACCGAATGCCTATGTGAGAGACGCTGTTTCTAAAAGCTTGTTTCCTTGTTTCCACAAGCATAGTCACGCTTCTTTATTGATGTTTTTTCTTATATTACTCGATAGAGGCGTGGACTCGATTGGATGGGAGAAGCACGGTCATGGTGTGGTATTGTATAGAGTCACACTCGTCTGTGTTTGTGTTCGGAATAATTTCGTTAACTCGATCAGATGGAAACCCAGCTGAAAGGCACCGTTTGGTCTTACCCACAGTCACGTTCCTTTCTGTAATTGCGGAAACCTAGCAGAAAAGGTTCAGATGTGAACACCCACTGTTTACTTGGTGAGGCACGGAATGGCTTGTTCGAGAGAAGCTGCTGTGGTGTATTCTTTGCACGGTGGTGGGTCCCAGGAAGTGGCGGCGTGGTATTGTGAAGAGTCACGTTTTGTTGTTTTCGTGTTCCAAATGATTTCGTTGAACTGTTCGCAACGGCAGGCACATCCGTGCAGCGCGGAGAGGCGTGGTTATGATTTACCAAGAGTCACATTCGTTCGTTTATTGCGGAAACCCAACGGTTCGACCGGCGTCTCTTCATATTTGGGAGTGAATTCCACGTGGCACCGCTCCAGAAACCTAATGGTCCGACAGGCGTCTCCTCCTGTGACGCCGCTCTGGCACGTCGCCCGATGCCAGTCTCCGGCTATTTAAGGCGGACGGACGGAGTCTCGGAACCCTAGCCACATTCTACTCCTCCCTTCGTCCACCGCCAGGCCTTCCTTTCCTCTTGCTAATCTCTTTTCACTGACCATCTCTGCCATGGCTGGGCAGAAGGATACTACTCCGGACCGCCGTGCCCTGTCGCGGTAAGAGATCCCGGCTCGTGAGGGTTCCTCATCTGTAAGTTCACCCTGATTCTGCTTCTCCTTCATTGGTTTTTTCTTTCTTTCAGCTGCTTTGATTTAGTTTGTGAAAGATGATTTATTGTGGTCAGCTGACTCCTAATTTGATGTGGGTGTGTCTTGCTGATACTGATTTACAGTCAATTGGAGGTAGGGTTAGTATGCGTCATGCTCTTGAACAGAAGCCCCCTGCTGTAGAATTGGGGAGCAGTTGTGGCACGAGAGAGATCGGAATGGTGAGCGGGGCGGCGACGGCAAGTGCTGTGAGGTCCTTGTTAGTTATCCTCAATAATCTGGTCGATGAGATGAATGCTTTGGTTTCAATTCCAAAGGCTGACAAAACGTACGAGAAGCTGCTGGAGATCACCTACGCGTGGAAGAAGCTTTGCCAGGAAACAATAGAAGATTTGGAGAAGGCGAATGCCAGGATCGTAGAAATTACGACTGAGACGAGAAATCTCCTTGAAGAGCACACCCGGTCGTTCCAGGAATCGGACGCAGCTGTGAAGCGACATGACGAGAATATGAAGGCGCTGAAGGAGGAGATCGATGAACTGCGCCGGGAGAAAACCAACAAGAAGGTCGGTGGGGACTAGATATACACCAGCGTCCTTGTCTGTTGTGTGCATCTGGTGTTGTTAAGCAGTGGAGTGGAGTTTCTAACCTTGTCTTGTGAAATTTCGCTGTCAGCTACCTAGTTAACAAAATGTATTTTGGTTTCGAGTATCATTGCAATTAGGCGTCGTTACTTTTGATGTACGGGACGTGAAGTCTCTGCATCCATGGTTGTGAACCTAGTATTGTAATGACTTGTGTACTGATGAAGGCGTGTACGTTCATGGATTTTCCGTGTTGCAGTATTTTGGGTCACAGACACGGGCTTGCATCCCACAGATTCATCGTGTGATTTAATAGAGTCACGTTCGCCTGTATTTGAGTTTGAAATGATTCTGTTGACTTGTTGAGAAAAATAGGCACACACGTGAATCGCATGGGGGCATGGTTTCGTCTTTCCCATAGTATCGTTCGTACGTTTATCAGGGAAAGAAAGCAGAATGGGTTTAGATGTTAACCCTAGCTGTTTATTTTGTGAGTGGACGATTCGAGATTCGAGTTGTTTGAAAGCGTAAGTTCCTTGTTTTTAAAAGCCACGGTACTGTACCGAGTTACGTCACGCTTCTTTTATTAGAAGCTCGGGCGTGAAGTGAATATAACCGCGGACTATGACTTGTGGACTGACGATGGCGTGGACGTTCGTGGCAGTGTTAAGGGTCACAGGCACGAGCGTGAAGAGCTAAAAGGCATGCTACCGTATAATATAGGGTCACATTCCCATGTGTTTGAGTTCCGAACGATTCCGTCGACTCGTTCAGACGGAGAGGCACGGGCATTCAGCGCACAAAGGCAGCGTCAGGTTCTTTCTTTAATTGGGGAGACCCAACGGAATTGGTTTAGATGTGAACACCCACTGTTTACTCTGTGAGGCATGGAATGGCCTATTCAAGAGACGCTGGTGTGGTATATTCTTCACACGGTCATGGGTCCCAGGAAGGCACGGCGTGGTATTGTGTAGAGTGACGTTAGTTTGTCTTGGTATTCCAAATGGCGTGGTTTTATATAGAGTTACATTCGGCTGTATTTGTGTTCGAAATGATTCTGTTTACTCGTTAAGAAGAAAAGGCACAGACATGAATGCCATGAAGGCATGGTTGTGTCTGTCGGAGAGTCACGTTTTGTAAGTGTATTGTTGAAACAAAACGGAATGGGTTTAGATGTTAACGCTAAATGTTTACTTCGCGAGTGGCCGGTTCGAGAGTCGAGGTGTTTAAAAGCATAATTTCCTTGATTTTAAAAGCCACGGCTCTGTGCTGAGTTGCGTGGTGCTTCTTTTCTTAGAAGCACGGTTGTGAAGTGACTACAACCACGCTTCTACACCAGGCAGTGACGTGACTTGTGCACTGACCATGGCGTGGATGTTCGTGGTAGCATTAAGGGCCACATGCACGGGCGTGAAACGTTAAAAGGCATGCTGCCGTATAATATAGAGTCACTTTCCTGTGTGTTTGACTTCCGAATGATTCCATCGACTCGATCAGACGGAGAGGCACGGGCGTTCAGCGCACAAAGGCATCGTCAGGTTCTTTCTTTAATTTGGGAGTCCCAGCGGAATTGGTTCAGATGTGAACACCCACTATGTACTTTGTGAGGCACGGAATGGCCTATTCGAGAGACGCTGGTGTGGTATATTCTTCGCACGGTCATGGGTCCTAGGAAGGCACGACATGGCATTGTGTAGAGTTACGTTAGTTTGTCTTGGTGTTCCAGGACAGGCACGGTTATGTATTACCCAGTGCCACATTCGTGTGTTGATTGCAGAAACCCACCGTTCGACGGGCATCGTGTGAACGCCGGGTGGACGCCGCTCCTGAAACCCAAGGGTCCGACGGGCGTTTCCTTCGGTGATGCCGCTCTGGAGGAGGTGGGTGTATTTAATAGAGTGAACGCCACGTGTCGACGTTGCGGAATCCAAAAGGACCGACGACCGTCTCATCCGTCGGCGTAGTGAAAGCTGCGTGTCACCGTTCCGTCTCCTCGTCCGAGGTCAAGGAGCAGTTATTTAAGCCGAGCGGCGTCCGCCACCACTAGACATCATCCTTCTTCTCCTTCTTTCGCCGGCAATCCTAGGAAATTATCCATCTTCCTCTTTTCGTGTGTGACGTTCCCCGCCATGGTTCGACATAAGATAACTACTTACGCGATGCTTACTCCCGAGCGCCGCTTTCAGATGCAGGAGGACATGCGTTTGTGACGTTCCCCGCCATGGTTCGACACAAGATAACTACTTACGCGATGCTTACCCCCGAGCGCCGCTTTCAGATGCAGGAGGACATGCGTTCGAGGCGCACCGCTCGGGCCGCAACGGGCATGTCTCCGGACTCACCGGGGCCGGAGGAGATTTGGGAGGTGGAGAAAGTGGAGGGGGTGCGTCGGAGCTCATGCAGGGAGTTGATCTAGTGGGCGGAGATGTCATGGAGGAAGAGGAGGGGGTTGATCCAGTGGGCATAGATCTGATGGAGGAAGAGGAGGTGGGTCATGAGGATGACGAGGACGACGAGGAAGGCGTGGACGAGGATGAAGAGGACGACGAGGAAAGCATGGACGAGGATGAGGAGAATGACGACGAGGAAGGCGTGGACGAGGATGAAGAGGACGACGAGGAAGGCGTGGACGAGGATGACGAGGACGAGGAGGAAGGCGTGGACGAGGATGACGAGGACGACGAGGAAGGCGTGGACGAGGAAGACGAGGCGGGGTTCTATCTCGGTCAGTCGGCCTTGATGGCGGAGCAGACCGCTATCCTGGAGTCCATCCAAGATGAGGCGTATGTGGAGTCCAACCAGTGCTTCCTCCGGGAAGAACAGGTGAAGACCGATGTTCTCTTCGACGAGCTGGATGCATAGCAGGAGGCTGAGGCGAACGACGTCGATGTCAGAATGGAGATAGTGAACATCTCCGACGACGGGGAGTAGTGTAGTTTTGTTGGTAGATGTTTGCTTTTCCATGGTTTTTATGCCTTCCATGTCTCATATGACTGTAAAGGTTTAACAATGTCAAGCAATCGTCGTTGTCAGAATGGATACAGTTTTGTTTCCTTGTCAAGCAATTGTGTTTTGTTCTTAAGTAGTAGTACTACCCCGTCCCAAAATAAATGTGTCAACTTTGCGGTAACTTTGTTGTACTGGTTAGTACAAGGTTGAGCCAATTAATTTTTGACGGAAGGTGTATGTTTTATTAGAAATTGCAGTTTCCAGTAGCATATTTGGGTTGGAAGGCGTGTGTTTTATTACACTATATTGTTTTATTATAGATTGCAGTTTCAAGTAGAACAAAATAAACGTCTCCACCGAGGCACACATTTTATTCTAGAGATTTCAGTGTGGTTAGATTTGAATATGGTTTCAACATGGTTATATTCTAGAGAGGCATTCAACAACATGCGCAAAAAATACACAGATGTGCTTCCGAGAAGCACCGTCTTGCATGGTTTTGCCGCAAGATGGGATCCGACATTTATGCAGGACAATCCGGGTTTTATAAGAATTGTTTCAAGATGAAATAGGTGCAAGGTGGTCCCTAATGTCTCCTTAATGTATCATCTATACACTCCACTGTTACAAGCACAATCGTCGTTCTTGTCGAGGCACGGAGGTGAAGGATGGATCATTTGCCTCGGTAATAGTCAAGTCCCATGTTAATAAGAAAGCAAATCTTCAGACCCGATACGTCGGAAGTTGGCTGTAAGGCACGCTCCTGCCTCTGCGTTTTCGATGATCTCACGTTTAGTGCCTCTACGTCGGGTGGATGTAATGCTCGGTTTGATGATGTTTTTGTTATCAGCAACTTTCTTAACATGTTACACACGACAGGGGTATGGTTTTACCCGACGTAGAGGCACACACGTAACGAACAGGAGGCACGGACGTGATTTTAATGGAGGTACGAACGCAAAAGGATCGTGATGCAAGGATGGGAAGGTGTGCCTCTGCTTTAAAGAAGCTGTCATTCACACATTTTCATTGCGTGGGGCATGGACTATGAGCTGCATGTGTTTTCGAAGGCATTAGACCTCGTTAATGAACTTATCAGAGAGAAGGTGAATCTTTTGGTTGACGTCTAGAATGTCGCATAAAACAACTTGAAGCCAAGATACGCACGGCCCCCTTGGTACCAGAGGCACATAGGCACATAAGTGCCTATGTGGTGCACTGGAAATAAACTTGTGCAAAAGACATGTAAACTGCAAGCAAACTACAAGGTTAACTACGACACAAGCAAACCTAAATTTATAACAAGAAAACGGCAGTCTTGAGAGAAAGAAAATCTAATGAGAAATTGAGAATGGCGTCAGCAATGTTCTAGATACTTTTGTTGGCCGACCGCCGCTTCAAAGAGTCGAGTCGCCACAGTGACCTAGCGCGCTTCCTCGGTCTGCTTCTTGTCGAGTTTTGCCCGGCGAATCCCTTCCTGGATGATGGTGATGCGGCTCCATATCTCGTACGCAGCGTAAGAGTACTTTGCGGCGTACCCGATGTGCCTCATGGACAGGGGCATGCGCGCCCAGCGATGGTTCTATGCGTTGGTGAGCTCTACGTCGTGCATAAGGATGCCTGACGCGTCCCCAAGGGAGTCCAGAGGCTTGGTAGCTGTAGGCACCCTCCATTCTTTCTGGATGTCAACGAAGTGGGCGATTTCCAGTCCGACGCGGCCGATCATCTTTATGTCACCGTCGATGGAGAAGCCAACAAACGTGTACCTGGGGTCGGCGAGGAAGTTGTCGAACGTGGTGCAGTTCTTGTCGGCGGCGCTCAGTTGAAAGAGTAGCACCGGATGATCCTTGCCGACGGAGAGCATGACGAGGGCTGGTTTCTGATCTTCGCCAACATCGTTGGTGTACTCCACATCAACTCCGACAATCTTGTGGCGCTCGAATTCGAGGTGTCGCTCGTACTGCTCGATGATGGTGGCCGCCTTGTGCAACTCGTTGGTGTGGATCACTTGCAACTTGTTGTTGCCGTGGGCCTGCACCTCGAATTCCTTGGTGAATCCCATGGCCTGGAGCAGTTCGTCCTCCTGCAACCTGGTATTTCGTGGGGAACAGTGAGTGGGAGCGCAATGGCGATTTCTGTTGTTTGTGGTAGATAAGTCCGCAACGGAAGTGTAAATTTAAGGGCGGGGAAGCGACAAAGGAGTGCACGATCTCACTGTCGACGCGGTTGTGCACATCGTGGGTTCTCCATCGTGGTTTTTATTCATAAAAAATAAAAAAAGATTAGCAGTTATGTTTTTAACAACCGTCGTATCTCCAACAAGTCGTGGAGATGATAGTTGTGTTGCGTGGTTTGCTGTCAAATGTTAACTTTTACAATTTATCTAGGGAGGCATGCAGGGGCAGTATGTAGAGGCACAAGTGACCAAGAGAAGCATGCTTGAAGTCGCTGGTTTAACTCTCAGACACACAGGCGTGGTACATTCATTGGGAGTGGCAAATGTTTTCTTCATACATTCGCTGGGAGGAGCAGTGCTGTGTTTCTTCAGAGGCACTGTTGTGTGTCCGTGTTGCAACAGACGCTACCAGATGGATAGAAAGAACGAGAACCAAAGAGAGGCGTGGACATGCAGCTGCAAGAAGCACTCATACAACGAGAGGCGCAACAAGAGGCATAGATACGATGCTACGTGATTGCACGGACGTCAATTCATGCTATGGTGCGACGTGAGGCACGGGCACGAACAAATAGCCGTGCACTCAACTACATACGCAAAAAACCACATATGTGTTTTTGAGAAGCACTGGCCTCCGTGGTTTTACCGCAAGGTGGGATTCGACGTTTATCCAGGGCATTCCGGGTTTTACAAGTGTAGGAAGAATCGTTTTTCACTTATATGTTCTGTGGCAGAGGCACGGCTATTACTTGTGTGAAGAAGGAATGTACGTCGAATGTACGTGCCATGAGGATTGACATTAGGCGTCCGTTACTTTTTTTCCGGAATGTTTTTCAGTTAAATTTGAGAGGCATGAATGTGTTCACGGAACAGGCACGGATATGTCTGAAATAGTTGCAAGGTTGTCCATAATGTGTCCTATCCGCTTCACAGTTACAAGCACGGTCGTCCTACTTGTCGAGGCATGGAGGTGTAGGATGGAGCCTATGCCTCTGCGATAGTCACGTCCCATATTAAGAAGGAAGCAATCTTCATAGACCCGATACGTCGGAAGCTGGCCGTAAGGCACGAACGTGATTCTAAGGGAGGTACAGACGCGAAGGATCGTGATGCAAGCACGTGAAGGTGTGCCTCTGTTTTCAAGAATCTTTCATTAGCACGTTTTCATTGCAGGGGCCATGGCCTATGAGTTCCATGTGTCTTCGAAGGCATTCGGCCTCATTAACGGACCTGAAGCCAATTTACGCACAGTCCCCACAGGAGTGGAGGCACATAAGTGCCTCCGTGGGTGTTTTAAGTAGTTGGTGTTATTGACGGACAACCTTGCCTCTGTAGTGTTCTTCTTTGAGGGTCACGGGCATAAGCAATGTTTTGCAAGGAGAATAAACACCTAACTACCTCTGTATTCAAAATGTTTTTCTAAAGTGTTGCATACGAACTATTTTTAATATTGTGTGTACAATGCTTTGTTAGAACATTTGTGCACTGCTTTTAGTAGCATTTTGTAATTGTTGTCTCTGCATTTCGATGCTGCATCTACAAAGGTACTAGTGCATGTGCGTTACGTTAATCGTATAGCATCTCTACTGTGTTTATATTTTTTAGTTCACGCCAACATATTCTAATAATAGAAAACTCCAACATTGCATTGGAAATAAACTTGTTCAGAACATATGTAAACTGGAAGCAAACTACAAGGTTAACTGCGACAGAAGCAAATCTAAATTTAGAACAAGCAAACGGTAGTTTTGAGAGAAAGCAAATCTAACAAGGAATCTAGAATGGCATGAGCAATCTTCTAGATACTTTTCTTGGCCGAGACCACTTGCTTCAGTAGTCGTAGTCGCCCCAGGACCTTGGGCGCTTCCTGGACTGCTCCTTCTCGAGTTTTGCCTGACGGAGCCCTTCCTGGATAGTGGTGAGGCGGCTCCATATTTGGTACGCAGTGTAAGCATCTTTTGCCGCGTACTCGATGTGCCTCATGGAAAAGGGCATGCGCGCCCAGCGCTGGTGCTCTGCGTTGGTGATCTTCTTCTTCATGTCCTTGTAGTAGTCGTGGACAAGGATGCCTGAGACATCGCCAAGGGAGTCCAGAGGCTTGGTAGCTGTAGGCACCCTCCATTATTTCTGGATGTCGATGAAGTGGGCGATCTCCAGTCCGACGCGGCTAAGCATCTCTATGTCGCCGTCGATGGAGAATCTAGCAAATGTGTACCTGGGGTCGGCGAGGAAGTTGTCGAACCTGGTGCAGTTCTTGTCGGCGGCGCTCAGTTGAAAGAGCAGCACCGGATGATCCTTGCTGACGAAGAGCTCGACAAGGGCTGGTTTCTGATCTTGCCCAACGTCGTTGGTGTACTCCACATCAACTCCGACGATCTTGTGGCGCTCGAATTCGAGGTGTCGCTCGTACTGCACGATGATGGTGGCCGACTTGTGCAACTCGTTGGTGTGGATCACTTGCAACTTGGTGTTGTCGTGGGCCTGCACCTCGAATTCCTTGGTGAATCCCATGGCCTGGAGCAGTTCGTCCTCCTGCAACCTGGTATTTCGTGGGGAACAGTTTGTGGGAGCGCAATGGCGATTTCTGTTGTTTGTGGAAGACAAGTCCGCAGCGGAAGTCTAAATTTAAGGGCGGGGATGCGGCAAAGGAGTGCACAATCTCACTGTCGATTCGGTTGTGCACATCGTGGGTTCTGGATTGTGGTTTCGTCTCCCTGACGGTGCGGTTGTGCACATCATGGGTTTTTTATCGTGGTTTTTCTTTATAAAAAATAAAATAAAATCAGCAGTTATGTTTTGAACAACCGTCGAATCTCCAGCAAGTCGGGAAGATGATCGTTGTCTTGCGTTGTTTGCTGTCAAATGTTATATTTTACAGTTTATCTCGTGCGCAAGTCTCTGACCAAGAGAAGCATGCTTGAAGTGGCTGGTTTAACTCTTAGACACACGGGCGTGGTACATTCACTGGTCGTGTCAATTGTTTTCAGTGATACATTCAGTTTGCTGTCAAATGTTAACTTTTTGCACTCTCGTTGTATTAGTGTTGTGCTTTATCAGAGGCACTGTTGTGTGTCTGTGTTGCAACTGACGCTACGAGATGGGCAGAAAGATTGAGAAGAACTGAGTGGCGTGGACATGCAGCTGCAAGAAGCACTTATACAACAAGATGCGTAGCTAGAGGCACATGTACAGTGCTACGGGAGGCACGGAGATGAAGTTACGTGATTACACGGATGTCAAATTCGTTGCTATGGTGCTACGTGAGGCACGAGCACGAACAAATAGCCGTGCACTCAACTACATGCGCAAAAAGCCACAGATGTGTTTCTGGGAAGCACCGGCCTCCGTGGTTTTACCGCAAGGTGGGATTCGACATTTATCCAGGGCAATCCGGGTTTTACAAGTGTAGCAAGAATCATTTTACACTTATATGTTATTCTGTGACGAAGGAATGAATGTCAAATGTACGTGACGTGAGGATTGACAATAGGCGTCCATTATTGTTTTCTGGAATGTTTTTCAATTAACTTTGAGAGGCATGAATGTGCCGACGGAACAGTCACGCTCATGTCCGAAATAGTTGCAAGTAAGAGATGGGCACATACAACGAAAATAAACGAGGGGCGTGGGCAAGCATCTGCGAAACACACTTATACAGCGAGAAGCACAGCTAGAGGCACAGGTATGATGCTACATGAGGCACGGGCATGAAGCTATGTGATTGCATGGACGTCAATCCGTGCCCGTGTTCTGTCAAGTGTTTTAAGTGGCAGTTTGTAAAGGCATGGATGTTTAAGGTGACTGAGCCATAGGGGAAGGCGCTAGGTTTTTAGGAGGTGTGTGCTTGAGCTCATCGCAACAAACTACTTTGCATGACGCTATTATGCGGAGCACCATAGTGAAAATTATGTATACTACTGACGTGGGGAGCAAGCAACGTCACTAAATTATTCTGAAACATACTTCACCACACTCATTCATTCTCCATTATTAGTCAGCGAATCCTTTTATTATTATCAGAGATAAATAAAGTAACCCACGTAAGAGTTTCACCTTCATTGACAGGAAATTTTCACCACCGCCTTTTTGGTCATAATTATATGCTCAGTTACATACCATGACATAACTAAATAACAAAACTGGTGTGCACAGCCTGTTCAAAAAACAGACAGAAATTACTGAACTAGGAAGTATAGCCACGGGCAACACTCTATCAGGAAAGGTCGTTGATTATCATCCGCAGCAATTTCATGTTTCCCAGTGTTGGCCACCGCTTTTCAATTGTGACAAGGACAACTGAACCAACCCTTAGCTGAGCTTCCCGGGCAAAATTTGAAAAACCTGTCACCTCCATTCTGCCATCGGTTCGTATGGAGTATGTTGTGCTAATGTCTATTGCATCATACATCTCTGTTAAGATAATTCCACCGTTTTGAGGTAGATATCCCAGGTTCATCTTTAGAAGCCTCACAACGGCAGACGGGTTTTCTGCAGATTGTACCGATATTACTAGATAAAATCAATGTACAAGGACATAAAACATCGAAAATACCAAACAAAACCATGGCATTGGATCAAAACAAATATTCAATGACTAACCAGGCGGCCATTTATGACATTGGTGACGTTTAGACGCTACACAAAGGGTACGGTGGGGAAGTCGTCAGACTCAAACACATAGTATATCATCTGTCCAAATTGTCTGTATGAGAGGTTTACGCCTCGACCAAACACTGTTTTCCCAATGTACTCCCTTTCTGAGTCATTTAGAAAATCAAGAGCTGCATGGAAAAAATAACTCATTTTCAAACAAATTTGTTTAAACAGATGAACTCGGTATTTAAGTTTAAAAGGAATGGTTAAATTCAATGCATGTGAGCAAGTTGGGATGATAATCAACAGAATTGCATAAAACGTTTTCTAAATAACTTTCACTGTAACCATGACACTCATTTAGTGGACAGGGGTAGGAGCACCAAAGTATGCTGATAAATGTAATTGATAAAACATGATGGAAGTTGGTGCACTTACCTAGTGATGGTTTGGGAAGGGGCCTGTGACCTCCTCGAGAATCACTGAGTCTCAGATCTATCTCAGTGGACAGACTCCCATTATCCATGTTTATGATGATTAGATCTCGATAACGAAGATCATAGCACTACTAGAAAAACCGCTACTAATGGCGCACCTAATTTGGCCATTAATGGCGCATCACTGGTGCGCCATTACTAGCACGCCATTAGTAATTTTTACTAATGGCGCACCACATTAGTATCTGGTATACTAATGGCGCACCACTGGTGCGCCATTAGTATAGGCTACGGTGCGCCATTAGTATGCCTCCAGGCCATGTATACCAGTGCTTTGGCATACTAATGGCGCATTCACCACGAGATGCCATTAGTAATCACAGATACTAATGGCGATCACCAGTGATGCGCCATTAGTATGCTTTGTCATACTAATGGCGCATCGTCATGTGATGCGCCATTAGTATGAATATTAGGTTTTTTATTTTTATTTTCTGTTTTTACACAGGTTACAAAATGTATAATTTGACAAAATATAGACAGCACACATCAACAACAGATTCATCAAATACAATAGAAGATTAGTCTTTGAATACAATCATCATATTAGTCTCCTAATACAATTCATCATATTAGTCTCCGAATTGAAAAGACCGAACAAAGATAGAACATTATATTACAAGTCTCGAGACCGCGATTAGCTTAGTTTGTCTTCACATTACAAGTCGATATCGATCATCTAAACTACCATCACATAGAAGAGAGTTGCGGTCATCACGATGAGCATCATCACGATGAAACTCGCCTTCATCCGGTTCCTCCAACGCTCCTCCCTCTCCCGCTAGATAGCGGGCTTATCTAGATTCGCCTCGCCCTAGTGGTGTACCTTTGTAACTGTTACCGCTGAATCGGTGAACCTGTCTCCGACACTCCTCCCACCATCGAGACTCCGAACCTTACCCTTGTACACGACATACGCCGGCATCGCTATGCACTAGCCAAACGTAAACGTTAGTACCAATTCACGCATAATACATAAGCAATATATAAGTATGCAATGTAACGATCGGAAGAGAAAAGAAAGACATTAATAGCATCGATTACATCTAAGTTGAACGACTCTCAAACTAAAGAGACATACTACAAGTTCATTAAAGTTCAATTACAACATGAGCCAATCGATGTTTCAGAACCAGACAACTCGACTCAAGGGATCGGAGCGTGGATGAAGCCGCCGCTCATCGTGGGAGTCATGAAAGAACGGGCGCTGTCATCCTGCATTTGTAGCATTGTGTCGATGTCACCGTTGGACGGTTGATTTCGAGGTAGAACTGCCGCGAGGTACGGCGACATCTTGATGGATGATTTCCGCAAACTCCGACTCGACGCGAAGAATTCTTGTCCGATGTCCGCCCTGGATTGCCGACACGCCGCGCCCAATCTTTGAGTTTACTTGGTAGCGAAGTTGATGATGGTCCCGCACGATCGCCTCGCATGTGATGGATGGCGAGTAGGCACCCTTCGACCGCCCGGGCGGCTGATTGACGCAGCAGAACGTCAGATTGTGGGAGAACACGGCTTGCCGATTTACTTAATAGGCCTCGTGAAGGTGCCTCCAGATTGGGCGAGCTGGGGAGAACATCATCAAGAACCTTCTTGACATTTGTGTAGTCTACGCTCGATCGACGGTCCGGGTCGAAATACGTGGCCATGGAATATTTGGGGCTTAGGAGGATGAGCGTGCAATGTGTCACCGCAGAAAACACGGAATGTTAAAAGAAAACAATCAAATCTAAGAATTCATATGTTACGGGTCGGTTGAGGGGAGGACTTACTCGGGAAAGTAAGGCACGAGGAAGTTATCCTTATCTTGGTTTGCCAGAATGACGCCTTCGAGGTAAGAACTCGCGATTTGCCGGTCCCCAGCGCTGCCCAAGATCTTGGCACGCATGTAGAAGGGGTCGGCTATCACGATGTCCGGGTCTTGTCGCTAATGATCCGCATCTCCATACTCAGCGAAAATAGCCGAACGAAGGTGTAGTGGAGCGGATGAAGGTTCAACATAGCGTGGATGTCATTAAACCGCAGGACGATCGTGACGCCCGATGGAGTTATCCACAAAGCCCTTGCCCTCCGCACCTTGGCCACGAAAACCGGTATGCCACATCCTTCTCTCTCGAGACGCCGCTTTCCAAAGAAAGAACACTGTCATGCAGACCAAGATAGCACGGTTGCAGCATTGAGCATATTTGTCGGTAGCATCGCCCCTACCCACCACATGCACCTCCTCGAGATATCCTCGTGAAGTGTCACGCCTCGATGCGGCTATATCTCCCACTTGTCGAGGCACGACTTAGAGGCATAACCGCATTGAAAGCAATGTCGCAAATGAGGTAATCTTCACACAACCCATGTAATAAATAAGGAAAGAGATACATAGTTGGCTTACAAATGCCACTTCACACAAAGACATAAATAAACATCCATCATTCAGAGTACACTCAAGGTCCGACTACGGAACCAAAATAAAAGAAGATACCCCAAATGCTACACAGATCCCCGATCGTCCCAACTGGGCACCACTATCGATCATCAGGAAAAGACACATAGTAACGACACACTCCTCATCGAACTCCCACTTGAGCTCGGTTGCGCCACCTGACCGCATCGCCGGAACTGCAACTGTTTTGTAGAATCTGTGAGTCACGGAGACTCAGCAATCTCACACCCGCGAGATCAAGACTATTTAAGCTTATAGGAAGGACAGAGTAGTAAAGTGGAGCTGCAGCAGTTTACTAGCATATATGGTGGCTACATTCGCAAAAGAGAGCGAGGAGAGAAGCAAAGCACGGACGTGAAGCTAGTAGCGATCAAGAAGTGATCCTGAACTACTTACGCCGACATAACTCCAACATCGTGTTCACTTCCGGCCCGCCGAGAAGAGACCATCACGGTTACACACGCGTTGATGTGTATTTTATTGAGGTCAACTTTGGGTTTTCTACAACCGACATTAACAAATTCCCATCTGCCTCATAACCGCGGGCACGGCTTTCAAAGATAATACCGCAGGGTGTCCCAACTTAGCCCATTATAAGCTCTCACGGTCAACGGGATATTCTTCTACCGAAGACCCGATCAATCTCGGAATCCCGGACTACAAGACATTTCGACAGCAATAAAACAAGACCAGCAAAGCCACCCGAATGTGCCGACAAACCCGATAGGAGCTGCACATATCTCGCTCGTGGCACACCGGATGGGCAAGACGTCGGGTTGGCATAGACCCTGATTGCCCAGGGGCGCCGGACATCGCTTAGTTCGGGCCAGCACTCAAGGAGCACTGGTCCGGGGTTAAATAAAGATGACCTCGGCTCGCGAAACCCGGGGAAAAGGCTTAGGTGGCAAATGGTAAAACCAATGTTGGGCCTTGCTGGAGGAGTCTTATTCAAAGCGAACTGTCAAGGGGGTCCCATAAATCACCCAACCGTAAGGAACGCTAAATCAAGGAACATAACACCGTATGACGGAAACTAGGGTGGCAAGAGGAACAAAACACTGCATAAGGCCGAGCCTTCCACCCTTTACCAAGTATATAGATGCATTAATTATAGCAGATATATATTGTGATATCCCCAACAAGTAAACATGTTCCAACAAGGAACAACATCTCCATGTTCCAACAAGGAACAAACTTCAGCTTCACCGCAACTAGCAACGCTATAAGAGGGCTGAGCAAAGTGGTAACATAGCCAAACAACGGTTTGCTAGGAAAGGATGGTTAGGGCTGACATGGCAATATGGGTGGCATGATATAGCAAGTGGTAGGCATCGCAGCATAGGCATAGCAAAAGAGCGAGCAACTAGCATAGCAAAGATAGAAGTGATTTCGAGGGTATGGTCATCTTGCTCGCAATGTTCTCGAGTTGTCGAAAGCTTGATCCTCGTAAGCTGTTCTCAACAGGTTCCTCGCTCACGCACTCGCCTCCGGCTCTACCCAAAGCAACAACACAAACAAAGGAACCACAATAAATCACGGTGCAATGCACAATCAACATGATGCAAAACATGACATGATATGCGGAAGTGATATGCAATGCGATTCTGCGCCCGAAGGTAAATGAAAACCAAGCATCATCTTGGCAAACCAAGCATGCCATCGGAAAGATGAGATGATTTCGGTAGAAATCGATATAGAGGTCACCGGAAACGGATGCACGGGTTGGATATGGCGAGCAAAACAAGAATGGCGTGAAACCTACAATACCAGCATGATGAACAAAGCCATGCACGTGTGCCAACTACCTCATAGCATAAATCAAATAAAAATGCCCATGAAAAACAACACATAATCATGATGCAAAAAGACATGAACATAAACTTGCTCGAATGCAGAAACTAATGCCACCACTGAGTTGGTGGGATTTTTCTACCCCAAAAACATATATAATATGTTAGGGTTACCGTAGAGAAATCATCACAAATGCACTAAGTAAAAACCTGCCTAAAATGGAAGTTAACAGAAATGGCAAATTCCAGATTTGGAAATGTCCAGAAATGGACTTGCCTAAAACAGAAAAGGAAACAATCCAGAAACGGAAACGCGGGGTAAAGGAAAAAAAAATGCATATGGAGGAGGGCGCTCAGAGGCTGACATGGTGGGACCCTACTGTCATAGAGACAGTGGCATAGCAGGTTTAAAAAGGGGGGAAGAATAACAGCCTCGGGGGGAATCGAACCCAGGTCTCCCCGGTGAGACTCTGCCCCTGCTACCACTGGGCTAGGCAGCGGCGACTGACAGAGAAGGGCCTCGGCCCCTTAACTACTACTACTGCTGACGAGACGAACCGGAGAAAAGAAAGCAAACAGAATTAAAAAGGGGGCGCGCCTGGGATTCGAACCCAGGTCGCCGCGGTGAGCGCGCGGGGTGCAAACCAGCTCGGCTAGGCTAGGGGGGTCGGTAAGATCAGGGACGCTGGCCTACTTGACCAAACTACCAGGCCTGACCTAAGAACAGAGACGGAACGACGACTCCGGCGAGGCAACTGCGGCTACGGCGGCTCTGTGCTCTCGTTCAAAATGGGTGCGCGCGGGAGGGCACCACGGGATCATGAAGGGACGAACCCGAGCGGGGAATCGCGGCATCCACGCACGCCAACTACGCTGAACCCCGAATCTTCGTGACATGCCGGAGCACTACGGGCGCGGCAAGGACATGGACCAAAACGAGTCCTGTGGGTGCCTATATGCAAAGGGGATGGATGGGAGAGGGAGGAGCATTACCCAGCTCACCCTAGGACGTGACGGGGTCGACGGAGATGGGCTGACGGCGAGGCAACAGAGTTCTGAATTTTTGCCGCGGGCCGGACCGAGAGGAAGACGGAAGCAGGGGCGTCGAGGAACTTGACGATCCGGGCACCGTAGTCGACGTCGTGGACGAAGTCAACGACGAGGAAGAAGATGGACACGCCCCGCGGGGCTTGGAGTGGCCGGAGAGCTCGCGCGACGCAGGCGCACTTCTCAAAGCGCCGAGACGGAGCGGGAGCGGGACGAATCTGGTGGCTACTCACCTGGCGGCGGCGGCGAGAGGAAGAGGGAAACCCTAGGGATCGCGTGGACACGGAGAGGGGATAAAAGGAGGCTAGGGCGACGGGGTCGAGCTCACGCTCTCGTGCTCGGGGTCCCCATGGCGACGGCGAGAGGAGAAGGAAAAGGTGGGTGAGGGGAAGAGAACTGTCGCTGCCAGGCGGGACCGGCGCGTCCACGTGGAGTGGCGCTAGCGGGGGTATGCGCGGCTGCGGGTGCGCGAAGGCAGGGAGAGAGAAGCGAGCGGGCTGGGGCGCTCTCCCTGGGCTGCGGGGGCTGAGGGGGCTGGGCCGGCTTGGAAGGCCGGAGCCCAGGTGGGGAGGCCTCGCTGGGCTGCCACTGCTGCTGCTGCCTCCTTTTCCTTTTCCTTTTTTTTTAAAAACCAAAAGGAAGAGAAAAGAAAGCACAGAGAAAAATGAGAAGAGTTCGAGTGAAAGGAAAATATCCCCAAACTCCTGGAATTCCCCACTATTTTAATAAATTGTAATGGGCATTTTTAGAGGTAGAAAAATAAGACAAGTTTGGAAATATTTCAAACTTGTGTCATTTTTGAACCTGACCAAAACAACTTCAATTGAGGAGATATTTGGCAGAGAGGTTTAGTGCAAAGAGCAAGATTTGCAGGGAGAAGATGAACATTAATTGAAAAAGGAAAAGATAGCACTTGATAAGGAAAGAAGTAGAGGGAAGGAGGAGATGGTAATGCAAAATGAGAATGGCACATGCAACAACATAACATGTGAGAGATCACCACAAACACATGATAAAAATGGAATGCAAGATGACAAGAGACACAAATGCAATATGGTAAAAGAGCACAACAAAGAAAAGAGAAAACCCACATAATCAAACAACATGAGGCCAAGCATGACAAAAACCCACAAGCATTGGATGAGGTTAAGTTGAAATATTGCCCAAAAAGGGAAGTTTACATCCAGGGTGTTACAACACTCCACCACTACAAGAGGATCTCGTCCCGAGATCTAGGACTGAAAGAACTCCGGATATTCGGAACGGAGGTGATCCTCACGCTCCCAGGTAGCTTCTCGGTCGGAATGGTGTGACCACTTCACTTTCAGGAATTTGATCGACTTGTTGCGAGTCTTGCGCTCGGTTTCTTCAAGAATAGCAACGGGTGCTCATGATAAGAGAGATCTTCTTGAAGGTCAATCTCTTCAAGTTGATAGTGCGCTCAGGAGTCTTGAAGCACTTGCGAAGCTGTGACACGTGAAACACATCGCACGCTTGCAAAGTTGGATGGAAGCTCGTTGATAGGCTAGATCGCCTCTTTTCCCAATGATCTTGAAAGGACCCACATATCTAGGGGCAAGCTTCCTTTGATACCGGGCGACGAGTGCCTTTCATTGAGAGACGCGGAGGTAGACATGGTCTCCGATTCAAAGTCACATCACGGTGCTTATCATCATAATAGCTCTTCTGACGCGATTGCGCGGCTTTGAGATTCTCACGAATGGCCTTGCACATTTCTTCTGCTTCTGTGATCAAGTCATTGCCAAGAAGTTGGCGTTCACCTGTCTCAGACCAATTAAGAGGAGTACGGCACTTTCTGCCATAGAGAATCTCGAATGGGGCCTTGCCCGAACTCGCTTGGAAGCTGTTGTTGTAAGAGAACTCGGCATAAGGAAGACAATCTTCCCACTTCATACCGAAAGAAATGACACAAGCCCTGAGCATATCTTCAAGGATTTGATTAACTCGCTCAACTTGGCCACTTGTTTGAGGATGGAAAGCTGTGCTGAAACGAATGTTGGTGCCCATGGCCTTCTGAAAAGAATCCCAAAACTTGGAGGTAAAGATGCTGCCACGGTCCAAGAGATCACTTGAGGAATGCCGCAAGGAGACAATCCTCGAGGTGTATAGCTCTGCCAACTGAGCTGCTGTGATGGATTCTTTGATAGGAAGAAAATGAGGCACTTTAGTCAGCTTGTCAATGACAACGAAGATAGCATCATTTCCACGCTTGGACTTTGGAAAGCCAGTCACGAAGTCCATTTCAATATGATCAAACTTCCATTCAGGAATAGCAAGAGGTTGAAGGAGACCAGCTGGTCTTTGGTGTTCTGCTTTCACTCTTCTCGCAGACATCACACTCATTCACGAATTGAGCAATTTCTCGCTTCATTCGAGTCCACCAATATGACTGCTTGAGGTCATGGTACATCTTCGCATTTCCGGGATGAATGGATAGAAGCGAATTGTGAGCCCTGCTCATAATGACTTTTCGCAGATCACACTTAGGAACCACAATCCGTCCTCAAAGAACAGAGTGTCTCTGTCATCAACGTGGAAGCACTTGTACTTGAAATGCCCTTGTCGATACCACGCTTCACCTTCTTCACCATGGTATCCGAAGTTGAGCCTCACGAATCTGATCTTCCAAAGTAGGAGATACTATGAGGTTGGCAAGAAAGCCTTGAGGAACAACTTGAAGATTCAGCTTATGGAAAGCTTCACGAGATCCGCTGAAAGGGCTTGAGGATTAGACTGCTGCAAAGAAGCTTTCCTGCTCAAAGCATCTGCAATGACATTGGCCTTGCCCGAGTATATTCAATACTTGGGTTGTACTCTTGAATCATTTCACCCATCGAGTCTGCTCGAGGTTGAGGTTGGGTTGAGTGAAGATGTACTTGAGACTCTTGTGATCGGTGAAAATGTCCACTTTCCTTCCCAACAAGAGATGTCTCCAAGTAATCAAAGCATGGACAACTGCCGCCAACTCAAGATCGTGAGTGGGGTAGTTCTTCTCTGGGCTTCAATCAAGCAGAGGTATAAGCCACAACTCTCTTCTCTTGCATTAACACAGCACCGAGACCTTGAAGAGAAGCATCACAGAAAACTTCAAATGGCTTGGATTCATCAGGAGGAGTCAGAACAGGAGCTATGACGAGTTTCTCTTTGAGGGTATTGAAAGCAACGTCACACTCGGGAGACCAGACAAACTTCACATGCTTCTGGAGGAGGTTGGAAAGAGGCTTTGCAATCTTGGAGAAGTTCTCAACGAATCTTCGGCAATAGCTTGCAAGACCAAGAAAACTACGGAGCTTCTTGACATTCTGAGGAGGTTCCCAATTCACAATTGCGGACACCTTCTCGGGATCAACAGCGATGCCCTTGGCGGAGATGATATGACCAAGATAAAGCACTTCATCAAGCCAAAATTCACATTTGGAGAACTTCGCATAGAATTGGTACTCTCTGAGCTTGTCTAGTACCAATCGCAAATGTTTGGCATGATCCTTCTTATTCTTGGAGAAGACCAAAATATCATCGAGATAGACCAAGACGAATTCATTGGTGTAGGGGTTGAATATGAAGTTCATCATCCGAGAGAAAGTTGGAGGAGCATTGACGAGGCCGAAAGACATGACAGTATATTCATAAGAACCAAAGCTTGTTCTGAATGCTGTCTTGGGAATATCTTGTTCACGAATGCGAATCTGATGATACCCCATACGAAGGTCAAGCTTAGAGAACACTGTAGCACCTTTGAGTTGCTCGAAAAGCTCATTGATGTTGGGAAGTGGATACTTGTTCTTGATAGTCTTCTTATTCAATGGACGGTAATCGACGCAAAGTCGGTCCGTGCCATCCTTCTTCCGGACAAAAGAACACCACAACCCCAAGGAGATGAACTCGGTCCGATCAAACCAGACGCTCTTGTTCATCGAGCTGCTTCTTCAATTCCTCAGCTCATCAGGTCCAAGCTTGTATGGACGCTTGCAAACGGGTTCAAATGTTGTGCTCAAGATCGATAACGAACTCAATCGGCCGATGAGGAGGCATACCCGAAGCTCTTCCGAAAGACATCTTGGTACTCACAAACGATCGAATCGAGAGATGGCATTCAATTCGCCTTCTCATTGAGAGAAAACAACCAATGGTTTCATCACGAAGCGCATAGATGATCACATCATTAGAAGAGTGAGTCAATTGAATTTCCCCGGCAGCACAATCAATCTGAGCTTTGTGCTGATAAAGCCAGTCCATTCCGAGAATAAGATCAATATCCGAGTCACCAAGAACAACTGGTTTAGAAAGAAATCTATAATCGCCCATCTTGATACCGACATTCGAAACCACCAAGCTAGAACTCATATGCTTGCCCGGGGAAACAATTGCTAGAGGTTTAGCCAAAAATTCCGAAGTGAAATCATGCTTGGCAAAAACGGTCTCGACATGAAACAATGCGATGCACCAAGATCAAATAAGACTTTAGCAGGAATATCATTAACTGAGAGATTACCCATTATCACATCAGAAGACTCCTCTGCTTGAGCTGCATTCATCATGTTCACCTTTGCAAACTTGGGATTATGCTTGACCACCGCATTGCTGGAAGATTTCACAGAGGAGGAGGCGGAAGGCGCCCTGTTGAAGCACTTGTTAGATAGTGACCCTTCTGCCGACACTTGTTGCAAGTGACCTCGAGAGAGCGGACGGTGGTAAGGAGCACTTGACCTTGGAGCTTGAGAATTAGACTTGTTACGATAGCTTGGGTTGGGTGGGTGGGAAGATCCACGGCCACCTGAGTTCTTCTCGCTGGTAAGGCCGACGGAACGGAGGAGGGGCAGGTAAAACTTCTGCTGCTTAGCTGCCACTTGAGAGGACGAAGAGGACTGAACTGCATCCCTGATTCTCTTCTTAGAAGCCTCACATTTGAGTTGGGCAGCTTCTTGCTTGAGTGCCATGTTGTAGAAATCATCATACTTATCTCGCTCAAACAGCACAAGAGGTAATTGCAGATCTTCTCGCACCACCTCTGAATTGATAGATCATACTCTTTTCATCGTGAACGCCTTGCTTAGCAAAACGAAAGCGAGCTCGAACTGGATATTGTATTGATAGACAGACATGGTGCCCTGCTTGAGATTGCGGAACTCCTCACGCTTGCTCTCAACAACACTTTTCGAATGTGATGAGCTCGAAATCACGGCGAACTCATCCTGTAATGACACGACCTCCTCTCGAATCTTTGTATTGCTGGTACCACTCAGCAGCTTGATCCTTGAGTTGAAACGATGCAAACTTGACAAAGTCCTCGTGTCCGACATTGCTACACCAAAGTGCTTGCAGATGTCCACTAACCAATCGTCGGCGTCTGTGGCCTCGGCTACGTAAACCGAAAGACTTCGCTGATTAGCGAGGAACCGATCGAGAGTAGCAAAGTGTGGCTGATTGTTGCCTTGACCTTGATTGCCTTGATTGCCTTGATTGCCTTGCCCTGAGTACGCTTCTTGCAAGAGCTGCAAAATCATCTCGAGCATTGGCATTGGTGGCTGCCATGATAGCTTGCCGTGCCTCCGGAGGCGGAGGTGGAGGTGGAGGTGGAGGTTTGACCGATCCCCATCATTGTGATCCGGATTCGACGCTGGCGGAGCCATCTCAAGAGGGTGACATCCGTTAGTCCTTTGATAGACAAATTGATAAGTAGAATCAACGGATAGAAATTGCAACATATAGTCTTCACAATAAACATTCAACAAGAATGAACGAATGAATTCCAAAGATAATCATCACACGCCCATTAAGGTGAGAAGCCACTTAGATAAAGATATGGAAACAACATCTGTCTTAGAAACAATTCAATATCACAACTGAAAACAAAAGGTTGGCTTCTAGAATGAGCCGAACAAACACATGATAGAGATTTCGTCCAAAGTGTTCGTGGTGGGGCCCACACGGACACGACGATAGCGACGTCACGAATGACTAACAAGACGCCCCGAATCAGCATAGCCAAGGATTCTTTAAGACGCCTCGCGACCATCAGAATCGACCATGAATGGGCGGACCACTAGACGCTGAACCCCAATCTCAAATCATACATCCGCCGGAAAGAATGTCCTGTAAGCTACTAGAATTCCCACCTATAAACTCCCGAAACTTTCTGGTTATGCAATCTGGTGTTGGGGATACAGGGACACAAAATATATCACCCAAACTAACAATACCTAGATCCAATTGTATCCATCCGTCAACACATAACCAAGAAATCCTCGAAATCGTGGTACCTCGACCTTCAAAAACATCCGTTATACAAGTCATTGCAATACTCCCCGACTCGCCACAAGATCGGGCTATCAGGTTATCTCACCAACAACTGCACAAAAGAGATTTCGATGTCGGCAAAAGTCGTATTCCAGAATCGCAACGATAAAATTGTGACGACAACACCTCGGAGCTCAACTCCCCGGACACCGCCACAACCCCTAAATGTCGAGGCACCAAGAACAATGTTCTCGCCACAAAACCATCGAACAATTCCAAGATACCCACGTGATCCTAAAATTTTTATTTTGTGAAATTTGAGAAGAGAAGAGTCAAAACTCTACGTCAGATACCTCACCAGAGCGATTTAAGGAATGGGAAGTAAAAGAATCCTACTCTCCGATATATATAATCCTAAGACTCAAAACATTTTCCATTCTAGACTCAACAACGCCAGCAAACAATCAAGTAGGGGGCCTCTAAGTCGGGGAAGGCTCTGAATACCAACTTGTAACGCCCCCGATGCGGCTATATCTCCCACGTGTCGAGGCACGACTTAGAGGCATAACCGCATTGAAAGCAATGTCGCAAGTGAGGTAATCTTCACACAACCCATGTAATAAATAAGGGAAAGAGATACATAGTTGGCTTACAGTCGCCACTTCACTCAGTACATAAATAAACATTCATCATTCAGAGTACACTCAAGGTCCGACTACGGAACCAAAATAAAAGAAGATACCCCAAATGCTAACACAGATCCCCGAATCATCCCAACTGGGCACCACTACTGATCATCTGGAAAAGACACATAGTAACGACCACGTTCCTCGTCGAACTCCCACTTGAGCTCGGTGGAATCATCTGCGACCGCATCGCCGGATCCTCGCAACTGTTTTGAAGTATCCGTGAGTCACGGGACTCAGCAATCTCACACCCGAGATCAAGACTATTTAAGCCTATAGGAAGGACATAGTAGTAAAGTGGAGCTGCAGCAAAGCGACTAGCATATATGGTGGCTACATCGCAAAAGAGAGCGAGAAGAGAAGCAAAGCACGGTCGTGAAACTAGTAGTGATCAAGAAGTGATCCTGAACTACTTACGCCAGCATAACTCCAACATCGTGTTCACTTCCGGACTCCGAGAAGAGACCATCACGGTTACACACGCGGTTGATGTGTATTTTATTTGAGGTCAACTTCAGGTTATCTACAACCGGACATTAACAAATTCCCATCGGCCTCATAACCGCGGGCACGGCTTCCGAAAGATATTACCCTGCAGGGGTGTCCCAACTTAACCCATTATAGGCTCTCACGGTCAACGAAGGATATTCCTTCTACCGGGAAGACCCGATCAATCTCGGAATCCCGGACTACAAGACATTTCGACAGAATAAAACAAGACCAGCAAAGCCACCCGACCGTGCCGACAAATCCCGATAGGAGCTGCACATATCTCGCTCTCGTGGCACACCGGATAGGTCAGCCACGAGTAAAACCAGCCCTCGAGTTGCCCGTGGTGGCCCGCGCATCTGCCTGTTCGGGCCAGCACTCAAGGAGCACTGGTCCGGGGTTAAATAAAGATGACCCTCGGGCTCGCGAAACCCGGGGAAAAGTCTTAGGTGGCAAATGGTAAAACCAATGTTGGGCCTTCTTTGGAGGAGTCTTATTCAAAGCGAACTGTCAAGGAGGTCCCATAAATCACCCAACCGTAAGGAACGCGAAATCAAGGAACATAACACCGTATGACGGAAACTAGGTGGCAAGAGTGGAACAAAACACTGTGCATAAGGCCGAGCCTTCCACCCTTTACCAAGTATATAGATGCATTAATTATAGCAGATATATATTGTGATATCCCCAACAAGTAAACATGTTCCAACAAGGAACAACATCTCCATGTTCCAACAAGGAACAAACTTCAGCTTCACCTGCAACTAGCAACGCTATAAGAGGGCTGAGCAAAGCGGTAACATAGCCAAACAACGGTTTGCTAGGAAAGGATGGTTAGGGCTGACATGGCAATATGGGTGGCATGATATAGCAAGTGGTAGGCATCGCAGCATAGGCATAGCAAAAGAGCGAGCAACTAGCATAGCAAAGATAGAAGTGATTTCGAGGGTATGATCATCTTGCCTGCAATGTTCTCAGAGTTGTCGAAAGCTTGATCCTCGTAAGCGTTCTCAACAGGTTCCTCGCTCACGCACTCGCCTCCGGCTCTACCCAAAGCAACAACACAAACAAAGGAACCACAATAAATCACGGTGCAATGCACAATCAACATGATGCAAAACATGACATGATATGCGGAAGTGATATGCAATGCGACAAAGCGCCCGAAGGTAAATAAAAACCAAGCATCATCTTGGCAAACCAAGCATTCCATCGAAAGATGAGATGATTTCGTAGAAATCGATATAGAGGTCACCGAAACGGATGCACGGGTTGGATATGGCGAGCAAAACAAGAATGGCGTGAAACCTACAATACCAGCATGATGAACAAAGCCATGCACGTGTGCCAACTACCTCATAGCATAAATCAAATAAAAATGCCCATGAAAAACAACACATAATCATGATGCAAAAAGACATGAACATAAACTTGCTCGAATGCAGAAACTAATGCCACCACTGAGTTCGTGGGATTTTCTACCCCAAAACATATATAATATGTTAGGGTTACCGAGAGAAATCATCACAAATGCACTAAGTCAAAACCTGCCTAAAATGGAAGTTAATGAAATGGCAAATTCCAGATTTGGAAATGTCCAGAAATGGACTTGCCTAAAACAGAAAAAGAAACAATCCAGAAACGGAAACGCGGGGTAAAGGAAAAAAAAATGCATATGGAGGAGGGCGCTGAGAGGCTGACATGGTGGGACCCTACTGTCATAGAGACAGTGGCATAGCAGGTTTAAAAAGGGGGGAAGAATAACAGCCTCGGGGGGAATCGAACCCGGGTCTCCCCGGTGAGACTCTGCCCCTGCTACCACTGGGCTAGGCGGCGGCGACTGACAGAGAAGGGCCTCGGCCCCTTAACTACTGCTACTGCTGACGAGACAAACCGGAGAAAAGAAAGCAAACAGAATTAAAAAGGGGCGCGCCTGGGATTCGAACCCAGGTCGCCGCGGTGAGCGCGCGGGGTGCAAACCAGCTCGGCTAGGCTAGGGGGGTCGGTAAGATCAGGGACGCTGGCCTACTTGACCAAACTACCAGGCCTGACCTAAGAACAGAGACGGAACGACGACTCCGGCGAGGCAACTGCGGCTACGGCGGCTCTGTGCTCTCGTTCAAAATGGGTGCGCGCGGGAGGGCACCACGGGATCATGAAGGGACGAACCCGAGCGGGGAATCGCGGCATCCACGCACGGCCAACTACGCTGAACCCCGAAATCTTCAGACATGCCGGAGCACTACGGGCGCGGCAAGGACACGGACCAAAACGAGTCCTGTGGGTGCCTATATGCAAAGGGGATGGATGGGAGAGGGAGGAGCATTACCCAGCTCACCCTAGGACGTGACGGGGTCGACGGAGATGGGCTGACGGCGAGGCAACAGAGTTCTGAATTTTTGCCGCGGGCCGGACCGAGAGGAAGACGGAAGCAGGGGCGTCGAGGAACTTGACGATCCGGCATCAGAGTCGACGCCGTGGGACGAAGTCGACGACGAGGAAGAAGATGGACACGCCCCGCGGGGCTTGGAGTGGCCGGAGAGCTCGCCGGCGACGAGGCGCACTCTCAGGTGCGCTCGGGACGGAGCGGGAGCGGGACGAATCTGGTGGCTACTCACCTGGCGGCGGCGGCAAGAGGAAGAGGGAAACCCTAGGGATCGCGTGGACACGGAGAGGGGATAAAAAGGAGGCTAGGGCGACGGGGTCGAGCTCACGCTCTCGTGCTCGGGGTCCCCATGGCGACGGCGAGAGGAGAAGGAAAAGGTGGGTGAGGGAAGAGAACTGCCGCTGCAGGCGGGACCGGCGCGGCCCACGTGGAGTGGCGCTAAGCGGGTATGTCTTGGCTGCTTGGTGCGCGAAGGCAGGGAGAGAGAAGCGAGCGGGCTGGGGCGCTCTCCCTGGGCTGCGGGGGCTGAGGGGGCTGGGCCGGCTTGGAAGGCCGGAGCCCAGGTGGGGAGGCCTCGCTGGGCTGCCACTGCTGCTGCTGCCTCCCTTTTCCCTTTTCCTTTTTTAAAAACCAAAAGGAAGAGAAAAGAAAGCACAGAGAAAAATGAGAAGAGTTGGAGTGAAAGGAAAATATCCCCAAACTCCTGGAATTCCCCACTATTTTAATAAATTGTAATGGGCATTTTTAGAGGTAGAAAAATAAGACAAGTTTGGAAATATTTCAAACTTGTGTCATTTTTGAACCTGACCAAAACAACTTCAATTGAGGAGATTTTTGGCAGAGAGGTTTAGTGCAAAGAGCAAGATTTGCAGGGAGAAGATGAACATTAATTGAGAAAGGAAAAGATAGCACTTGATAAGGAAAGAAGTAGAGGGAAGGAGGAGATGGTAATGCAAAATGAGAATGGCACATGCAACAACATAACATGTGAGAGATCACCACAAACACATGATAAAAATGGAATGCAAGATGACAAGAGACACAAATGCAATATGGTAAAAGAGCACAACAAAGAAAAGAGAAAACCCACATAATCAAACAACATGAGGCCAAGCATGACAAAAACCCACAAGCATTGGATGAGGTTAAGTTGAAATATTGCCCAAAAAGGGAAGTTTACATCCAGGGTGTTACAAGAAGTGACTTGCTGCCTGCAATAGCATGGCACATACTACGCAAGAAAAAAAAAATTCAAACCGGCAAGAAGGAATCCTTGAATACCGACATGTATAACCAAGACAGATAGCGCTTATCATATATGTACCAATTCTCTTCAACGGGTTGCTATTTGATAAAACAAGGTACGTCAAAAATTGAAGATGTATCATCAAATGCTTAAATGTAGGCATTCCATTACAACAATATGCTAGAAACTTTTATTTCCTTGATCAGAAAGATACACTAGTTGGTAGTAAGTGATGGGCAGCATGGGGTGGAAAACATTTCTCCTTACCAGGCATGTCTTGAAGCATCGAGGAAGATGCACTATTATCGCGCTGTGAAAAACGCCTGACTCCAATCCAGGTCAACCGAAGTTGGTACATATATCACATCACATAGTTTCCCCTAGAATACGTTGGAAAACAACAGTTATATGAAATCCTCAACACAAGGAAAATTTTATTATCTTGAAAAACTATTCGTCTAAACCGCCAATTTTACATAAATAGTCGTTCGCAAGCTAGATATGGGATATGTAATAACAGAAGAAGAACATTAGATATGGGATATGTAATAACAGAGGGAACATGAATTTAATTATATCATTATTTTATTTTCCAAAAATGGTTGCTTAGTCCATCACAATTAAGTATTGACTATTTTTAGAGCAGTTCACAATCTTTATTGTCAATGTCAATGAGTGAAAGGATTTATGCTGCTTTTTTCTAAAAGCAGCTTTAGCAAATGTATATTTCAAGACAAGACGGGCAAAAAGGAGAAACAGTAGTCTATCATCAGGCGGCTCAAAAAGAAGTGTTTGTAACTTTAAAATTATATATAAATTCGTCAGATCTGCACCCAGTAACAATGTCATCCGCAACCATAGGCCACCGTCGCCGACGCCCAACCACCGGAACATGTGTGGCTAGGTGGTATTTAAAACGGATGATCCATCAACGTTAACCTTGTCTCCAGCGTGCAGGACCCCAAACGCTATCATCAAGCAGAGACGCCGACTCCCAGTCAACAGCACCCCAAACGCCGATCTCCAGCTCATTGTGACCAGTTAAGCAATAGAGCTCAGCGTCTGGCCACTCCCTTGGACTTCCAGCCACCGCCGTTGTTTGCAAGACCTAACTGGCTTCAATTTAAACTACCAAACTCCCTCGACGAAGTTCATCGCTCACCCGGGACTTGGATGCCGCAGGTCGCTGCAGCTCGTAGCATTCTCAAGCACAAACACCGACTCCCAATCAACCCCACCCCTAAGCGGCACGGGTCGTGTACAGGTTCGGCCTCGTACACGCAGATTTGGTTTAGATCACAACGATTTTCCAGGCAATTCCTAGCATAACAATGTAGATGTGTCGCTTTCAAACACGGAGAGGCGAAACCAACAGAGAGGAAAACGGATCGTAGCGAAAAATTCACATAGAAGTTAAGAGAAAATGGACTAACCCTAGATCTAGAAGGAGAATCGAGAGAGAAGAGACGATGAACTCTACAACGGGTGAGTGGGAGGGGGCGGTCTGGGTTGGCACAAAACAGAACAGACACTTATAATACGCACCTGCTCACTGACATGGGGCTACTGTACAGCGGCAAAGACAAGACTATTGGCTTATTAGGAGCATAGAGGCACGCACGGACGGCCGCAACACGCATGGACTTACATGCAAATAAGGCACGTCCATGACGCACGACCATGCTTCTGTTTTCCGAAGTGTTTTTCTCTAGCACGGTCTCTCGGAGGGGCAGGGACGTGAAGCCACGGTGCGCATCGTTATGTAAGGATGAGAATGAGACGCACGGAAAGGCCTCTGTATTCTAAATGTTCTCAGTGACGTGTTCATTGACAGACGCGTGGTATTTAAACAGTTGGCGCATGGTTGTACATGTGCACGACGCGCAGACGTCTTTTGTGTTCTGCTGGTTGTTTTTGCATGACACAGCCACTCCGAAGGACAGGGGAGTGAAGCCATGGTGCACACGGTTCTCCGAGGAGAAAATGCACTGAAGTGCCTCTGTCCTCGTAACATTTTAATCTGCTTGCTCACTGAGAGAGGCACGGGTGTATGTTCAAATGACGCAACACCGTGCTAGTGTTTTCCGAATTGTTCATTTCTGACATGACCTCTAGGAGGGACACGGTGCCTGCAATTAAAACGGGCACGTAATCTTTTGCTTTGACGAATTATTCGGATGCATGAATTTTGTTAAATATGATAATGAGAATGGAAACCCAGTATCTAAAAAGTCATTGGAGGTTCGTTGTTGACCTTGAGTCATTATCACAGCATTCCAAATGTTTTCAATGATGCGTTCACACGGACATATGATTTTCACAACCTCTCGATGCCCGTTCATTTCCTGTGGGGTGCACGGACGTCCTTCGGAGAAGCAGGGTTGCAGCAGTTGCAGGTTTGCAGTCGACGCATGTTGCTTTTAAAAGACAGAATTTCATGGCAAATAACTGAGGTAAACAAGAGGATGCTAGTTTGATTTTTGAGCAACTGTGCGAGCTGATTTCTTTTATCATTGGGTTCAGAAACATATGATCGATATTGAAAATAGAACGCATAAACGTTTACATTCCTAATTTTAGAAATATGAGTTTACTGCCTCAACAAAAAAAATCTTACAGACAGTACTGTGCAGAAATGAGTGAGAATTGTTTGACCATGTTTACACAATGCACTCATTGAATATAGCAAGTACATCTCTCCAGACCTGTTTTGAGCATCCATAGTTGAATGGATCTGGCAAATCCAGATATTCAACACCTGTGTTTTTTAAATCCATGTGCATATACTTGCAAGTTGTTGTTAATTTAAGCTTGGCACAACTAGAAGCCCTTTTGTCCATCTGAAGTGCCTCTTCTTACCGTTTGTAAAATTCACGAGTGAAATCTCTACGTAGGCCAAACTTAAGCCTGATTGTCAGTAGCATCCTAGCATTGAGAACAAAGAATGTCACAAATGCAATGTTTGCATCTGTGATTTCATAGTCTTCCAGCGTTAATGTCCTCAAACAAATGTCGTGATTATTGAGAAACACCAACTGCTTTTGGCGACATTCATTTGTTATACCTCTTTGATCCCATCCTCCCCCCTAAACACACATGAAGAACAAACTGAGCAGTTAGTGCCAGTATATTATGTATATTGTGCATGGGCTTTCAACGTGTGTGAAATCATCACCTCGATAAACAAGTTTTGCAAGCATTGAAATCATCGCAGCAAGTCAATGATCTCATCCAGATTAAAGCATGTCTGTGAGATAAACAAGGTCTTGACAGAACCCAGCAACGCGTGTAGGCTACTTATGCAGAGACCCTTCATTGAGCACATAACGGGATATTATTAGCTCGTGGATGTGAATCTCAAGTGCTTTTGAATAACGCAGGTCAAAGTAACATGCAGAGGCGGTACCTGAATAACTGTAGACACAATGATGATATTTGTTTCATTGGGAAATTTAGAAATTTTTCCCACTGTGTCCAACACAGGCGCGGAAACAACTGTTATTTGTAGTTGTGCATCTATAGAATCATGTAGCAGTCTCTAGAGGCAAGGCGCATCCTCAATGATCAGTTTTCCTCCGTCGGAACGAATGCCAATGCTTACAAGCCAAGCTGAGTTTATTCGTAGACAGGAGAATTTCTTGTTGCAAACAAGAAGCAGGCACTGCAGGGCAGGGCAACCGTGGTGGACGAACTTCCACAAGGAGACATCCGATATATAAACCTCCACCAGCGAAAGTCTCCTGAGCAGTGGGAGGCAAAGCCTTTCTACTAGATTATCTTCTAGTTTGCACATGGCGAAAGTGACGTGTGGAGAGACGAATAAATATAGAGATGGATGCCAGCATGACGGCATAGAAGAAGGGATTCGCGGTACGATGGCCCCTGTAGAAGAAATTTGGGAATATATGATAGAACTCTAAAACCTGGAGTTGGTCCAGATTCCGAGACAGGAACAACGCATCGATGCCACAAGGTTGGCATTGGAGGTAGCTTGTCGGGATGCAGAGGCGGCGAATCGGGCCCTTGTGATCGGAGAGGACAGATACAGGAAGACTAAAGCCATCGGTGACAGATTCTCCGCCATCGTTGCAACTAAGATGTCGGCATTGAGTTCCGATGTATGTTTCCTGGACGATTTGCTTGCCCGGGAGAACGTGGATGATTTGGCAACAGATTTTTTCCAGAGATCTCGTAGAAGGAGTATCAAGGATCACACGAAAGTCGATATCGAGTGGTGCGGTGCGCCATATGCGGCGCCACCGACATGCGAGCACTTGTGTGCGCATGCCTTCCTTTATGGGCAGACGAGAGATGATCTCGCCAAGGATGGCGTCCGGGAGATCGCTCATGCGGTCTGGACCAGACTCAACATGGTTCTCAGATCCAATGGGTGGGCCACGGTGGCTCCTCTTAGCGAGCATAGAGAGCACGGGTACAACCACGAACCTCGTCTTCTTGTTGCTAGAGGCACGCTTCTTCATCTCCATTGCCGAGCTCGTGCCGCCTCTGTTGCAGCTCTTTGTGCGGTGGATCTGGGAAGAGGGTTAGGGTTTTACGATGTCGACAGACGTGGTGGAATAGTCACGGCTTCGACAGACGTGCATCTGCACGAGGCACGGCTAGCAACCGTCCGTATACAAGAGAAGTTTGGTGGCAGAGCCAAAGTTCGGCATACTCAGTTAAGGACACACGGTTGTGCGGTCTGTAGAGACACGGTGGTGTGGAGCCACGACACGGTGGCAAGTGTCATGTGAGGCACGTGCGTGCAGGCGCTGGAGGCACCTAATTGCAGTCTGTGCAAGCACCGATCCCATTGAAGCCTCTACAGACATAGGTATCAACTCCCTGGATGCACAAAAATGTGGTGGCAGAGGCATGGCTACGAACTATCAGTTGAAAAGACACGGTTGTGGAGTCTCTGGATCCACGTCCTGGGTGTGTTCAGGGGAACGTAACAACCACGGCTTGTGGCACGTGAGGTACAAGGGTGCAGGCTCCGGAGGCACCGAAGTCTAGCCTCTACAGGCACGTACGATTGTCAACCATGTGGATGCACAAAGTTATGCTGGCAGAGGCATGGATCCGAGTACTCGGCTATGGAGGCACGGGTGTGTATTTTGTGCAACCACAAAGGTCACGACAAGTGTCATGTGGGGCACGTGTATTGAAACACGGGAGGCACGTAAATGAAGCCTCTTAGGCACGAGTGTCAACCGAAATGGATATACAAAACTGTGGTGAGAATGCTCTGTTCGAGAGACACCATTGTGAGCTCTCTGGACCCACGGGCGTCTGGTTCCACGGGCACCTAACAGTCACGGCTTATGTGACGTGAGGCACGTAGATGCAGGAGTCAGAGGCACTGTTGAGGAGCCACTACACGCATGGGCGTGGCGTTTCTCCTGGCCTGGCTCAGCATAAACTCTCTCTGGGTGCAGAAGACTGTGCGCAGAAGGCGCCTAAGTAAGGCCTCTACATGTACGTGTACCAACCTCCATGGTACTCAGTTAGAAAATCACGATTGTGAAGTTTCTAGAGAAAGTCTGAACTCAGGACAAAGAACAACCGTCATGTCATGAGACACATGGTTTTTTTGGCCTACGAATCACGGACTTGCTTCGGTATTGAAAAGACGAGTTCATTATCAGTGGGAACATGGTACTGTACTAACAAAGAGTCAGTGCCGTGCCGGTAAAATACTCAGAATCTTTCCGCTGAAACATTCAATGTGCTTGAAGACACGGACGTTTGCACAGTCACAACACTTTCATTTGCATAGTGACAACACTTTCTGGTCAAGGATTGTTATTGCAAGCTTACAGATGGTACAAAATACTACAAGGGTTGTCTGTTCGTGTTTAGACAAAACGCACGTTAAAAAGGGCACAACAACATGAAAATCTGCAACCTTGAACAACTTACTCCAGGTTTGTGTTCAGCAGTCACAATTGAATGGGTCCGTCAAATCCAGGTATTCAACACTGGTGAGTTTTAAATAAAATAACCGGTGCTTGCATGCTCCTGACAATATAAGGCGAGCACGTTCAGAAGCCTTTTTGTGCCACAGAAGATCCTTTTGATGCTTTTCGTAAAATTCTTCCGTGAAGTCTTGGTCAAAACGGTAGTTAAGCCTCATGGTCTCAAGCTTGCTTGCATTCAGAACAAAGAATTTCACAAATTCAATGTTTTCCAAGCAGGGTTCATAGTCATCTAGCGTTACTGTCTTCAAACGGAAGTCATCTCGTTTGACAAACGGTTGGTGCTTACGACGCCATGTATTTGTTTCTCCGCAACAGAGTCCTCCCTTGATGTACATGAAGAATGAAAATAATTAAGCTCTAAAAACAGAGATACAGTAGAAGTAGTACATTATGCATGTTATGGGTTTTCAATGTGTGTGAGAATCATCACCTCGATAAACAAGTTCTCAAGGCTTCGAAAGCATTGCATCAAGGAAACGGCTACGTCCACTTCAAAACACACCTTGACGAGCAAAGTCTTGACCGTTTGAAGCACTGTTGATAGGCTCACTGCCGGCAAACCCTGTATGGTGCACGGACAACGATTTTAAAAATTGAACAAAAGGTTCTATTACATGAAATTTGTTTACTCGGACAAATGCAACTGAAAACTAGGTACCTGGATAACTGTAGGGTTACGTGTGACCTTGGATTCAGAGAAAAAATCATGGAATTTTCCAACAGTCTCGAGTTTAGGTGCAGACATGACAGTTATCTGCAAGTTGCTGCTGATAATATCGTGAAGCAACCGCTGAAGTGACGGCGCATCCTCTATAACAAGTTTGGCATGTCCACATCGAATTCCAATGCTTACAAGGTTACATGAGTTTATTCGTATGCAACGGCTTTCCATATTCAAAGTAAGCAGAAGGCACCGGAGTGCGGGGAAACTATAGTGGATGATGCTTTCAAGCGAGATGTCTGATATAACAACGTCCACAAGTGAAAGTCTCTTGAGAAGTGGTAGTAAACGATGCAAAAGGCGCCGGTGCAAAAGGCGCGGATGATGGTTGTGTGAGTGGTTGTACAACACACTTTCTCACGAAATCTAGGAACGTGTAATAGAACTCGAGCACCTCGATATTGTTCAGTTTGGATGATTTCAGCCAGGCGTCGATGGCGGAGGGTTTGGACTGGAGGTAGCACGCCGGTATGCAGAGACGATGAACTGCGCCCCCATGGGCAGAGAGGATGGCTTCCGGAAGGGTCGTATCGTCAGTGCCAGATTTGCGAGGGCACCGAGTTCCGAAGTGCCTTTCGCGGGCAAGCTCCCAGGTAGGAGGCGCCATGGAGATTTTCTCGATATGAACTGTTTCTAGAGGCTTAAAAAGACGAGCGGCAGGGATCTCATGGCAGTCGAGATTCAGAGGAGCGGTGGGCCATAAAGGACACCATCGACGAGCGAGGATGCGAGTACGGGTGCTATCCCTGATGGGGAGACGAGAGATGATCTCACCTAGGATGATGTCCGGGAGATAACTGATGCCGTCGGGACGAGTTTTTTTCCCGTGCTCCTCGGATCCGGTGGGCGGACCCTCACCGGTCCCCGCCGGTACCGCCAAACACCCAGCGGAACGTGTCGTCGGTGGAACGAGCCTTGCCCTCTTGATACGAGATGCATCGGACTCCATATAGGAGTGACGGGTGCGGTGGATCTGGAAAGACGGTTTGGAGGACGCAGGTGTTGCAAAACACCATTTATCAGAAAAAAGTAGTATTTTTTGTGATGTCGCTGCGAGAACAGTGACATCAGACATTGGCAACAAGTCAGACTCCATGCCTCCATTTGATGGACGCACTTGTACTCATAAACGCGTGGACTTTCGCGCCTCTCGCGATATTTCGGGTCACAGGCACTGTCGTGCGGCCCACAAAGGCATGGCACTGTTTTATATAGAGTCACACTCGCCCGTGTGTTGGTTTCGATTGTTCTGTCGACTCATTCAGACGGAGAGGCATGGCTGTTTAGCTTCAAAAGTGAGCACCCACTATTCACTGTTTTGACAGAAACAAGGGCGAGTGTGACTCTATATATACTTTGTGAGGCATACTGAGTCGAGAGGCATAGGCTTGGTGTGGTATTATGTAGAGTCACGCTCGTCTGTGTTTGGTTTCAGAATAATTTCGTCGACTCGATCAGATGGAGAGGCACGGGCATTAATCGCAGAAATGCACAGTTTGGTTCGACGTCATGGTGAACACCCCATGTTTACTCTGTGAGGCACAGAGTGGCCTATTCGAGAGACGCTGGTGTGGTATATTCTGCGCACTGTCATGGGTCAAAGGAAGGCATGACATGATATCCTGTATTTGTGTTCGAAATGATTCCGTTGAGACGTTCAGAAGAAGAGGCACGGACATGAATGCCATGAGGGCATGGTTGGGTCTGTCGGAGCATCACGTTTCGTATGTTTATAATGGAAACAAAGCGGAATGGGTTTAGATGTTAACGCTAAAAGTTTACTTTGCGAGTGTCCGGTTCGACAGTCGAGGTGTTTAAAAGCGTAAGCTCCTTGTTTTTAAAAACCACGGCTTGCTGCTGAGTTGCGTGGCGCTTCTTTTACTAGAAGCACGGGCATGAAGTGAATACAGCCACTGTTCTGTACCAGGCAGCGACATGACTTGTGGCAGTCTTAAGGGTCACAGGCACGGGCGTGCGGCTCTAAAAGGCATGCTGCCGTATACTATAGAGTCATGCTCCCGTGTGTTTGTGTTCCGAATAATTCCTTCGACTCGATCAGACGGAGAGGCACAGCCGTTCAGCCCACAAAGGCACCGTCAGGGTTCGTTCCTTTGTTGTTAGGCACACTGACGCGTGGATGTAGAAGGCACATTTTGCAAGCAAAGAACACACATCACGATCCCACGTTTTTCAAGCAAAACACAGACCTGAAGTTTGTATTGCCACGTTTTTGTACGAGGTAGCGCCATGACTTGTACTCATAAACGCGTGGGCTTTCGCACCTCTCTGCGATATTTCCAGTCACAGGCACTGTCGTGCGGCCCACAAAGGCATGGCACTGTTTTATACACAGTCACACTCGCCCGTCTTTCTGTTTCGATTGCTTCTGTCGACTCGTTCAGACGGAGAGGCACGGCCTGTCAGCTTCAACAGTGAGCACCCACTGTTCACTGTTTCGACAGAAACACGGGCGAGTGTGACTCTGTATACTCTATGAGGCACAGTGAGTCGAGAGGCATAGGCTTGGTGTGGTATTATGTAGAGTCACGCTCGTCTGTGTTTGGTTTCAGAATAATTCCGCCGACTCGATCAGATGGAGAGGCATGGGCATTAGTCAGAGAAAGGCACAGTTTGGTTCGAAGTCATGGTGAACACCCACTGTTTACTCTGTGAGGCACGGAATGGCCTATTCGAGAGACGCTGGTGTGGTATATTCTGCGCACGGTCATGAGTCCCAGGAAGGTACGACATGGTATCCTGTATTTGTGTTCGAAATGATTCCGTTGAGACGTTCAGAGGAAGAGGCACGGACATTAATACCATGAGGGCATTGTTGGGTCTGTCGGATTGTCATGTTTCGTACGTTTATACTGAACACGGACGCACGATTGCAGCTATTCTTTTCGACATGGGACGCACGACCGCACCGCTTGCTCGACCAATGTGCCGATCTGAGGACACGTCTCAGCTGTAATAATGACAACTGGGAGGGGCGACCGTACCCTCCTATACTACATGACCATGCCTTCACTAACTTCACGGTTGTGCCTCTCTTACTGCACAAAGTTAGCTAAGTTAATCAAAGCACAAAGGCATGACCATGAGTCTTCTTAACACAGCACTGAACCTGCACTAGGTTCAAGTGCCTCCCTTAGCAAACATGCCGAACCAAGAGACACATCCGAAACAACAACAACAACAACCAGAACAACAACAACAGCGACACCAACCACGTTTAGGATCGCATCTGCTTTCAGTTATATAGTCTGAATAAGAATTTCAACTGATAAGTTCTATTAGGTATGTACTACGAGGATTTCAACTGCACTCATAGTTTGAAACAACACACATACAATACTTAACTTAATACCATAGTAGTTCAAATTTATGTGGTCTAAAGACTGGTGATCACAAGTGAGAGCGAGTCCTCCCCGCGCACAGTGTGCCACTTGATACTGATGAGTACAACGCAATCAACTGTCAGCCTGGCTGCATTTGCAAAAGAAGAAATCCCGGTGATCGCCATCCTTCCATCTTTGTGTATACAGTAGGTGCCAGGCAAATCAATGCTGCTAAAAATTTGAACAAGCCTGATGCTGCCCTTGAGAGGTAAAAATCCATGTTTCATCCTAAGATCATTGGTAACAATAGCTGGGATTTTCTGTACAATAACAAATTATTCTGGCATTAGATTACGAAGACACGCATGTTGATTGTGGTTTAGAGAAAGAAACAACGGTGTACCAAACGGTCTGTGTGAACGTTGGTGAAACATAGACGGTGCACAGAGGTAATGGCAGGGATGCGTTTAGCATTTAGGACTAGTTTAATCATGCCAGCCATGTGATGTCTACTACACAACCTTCTTCTTGTAGACGTTGTTGGGCCTGCAAGTGCACAGGTTTGTAGGACAGTAGCAAATTTCCCTCAAGTGGAAGACCTAAGGTTTATCAATCTGCAAGAGGCGTAGGAGGAAGATGGTCTCTCTCAAACAACCCTGCAACCAAATAACAAAAAGTCTCTTGTGTCCCCAACACACCCAATACAATGGTAAATTGTATAGGTGCACTAGTTCGGAGAAGAGATGGTGATACAAGTGCAAAATAGATAGCAGATAAAGGTTTTTGTAATATGAAAATATAAAAACAGCAAGGTAACAAGTGGTAAAAGTGACCGTAAACGGTATTACAATGATAGGAAACAAGGCCTAGGGTTCATAATTTCGCTAGTGCAAGTTCTCTCAACAATAATAACATAGATAGATCATATAACAAGCCCTCAACATGCAACAAAGAGTCACTCCAAAGCCACTAATAGCGGAGAACAAACATAGAGATTATGGTAGGGTATGAAACCACCTCAAAGTTATTCTTTCGGATCAATCTATAAAAGAGTTCGTACTAGAATAACACCTTAAGATACAAATAAACCAAAACCCTAATGTCACCTAGATACTCCATTGTCACCTCAAGTATCTGTGGGCATGATTATATGATATGCATCACACAATCTCAGATTCGTCTAACCAACACAAAGTACTTCAAAGAGTGCCCCAAAGTTTCTATCGGAGAGTCAAGAACGTGTGCCAACCCCTATGCATAGGTTCCCAATTGTCACGAAACCCGCAAGTTGATCACCAAAACATACATCAAGTGGCACATGATATCCCATTGTCACCACAGATAATCACGGCACATACATCAAGTGTTCATAAAAGACTCAGTCCGATAAGATAACTTCAAAGGGGAAACTCAATTCATAACAAGAGAGTAGAGGGGGTGAAACATCATAAGATCCATCTACAATAGCAAAGCTCGGGATACATCAAGATCGTATCACCTCAAGAACACGAGAGAGAGAGAGAGATCAAACACATAGCTACTGGTACATACCCTTAGCCCCGAGGGTGAACTACTCCCTCCTCGTCATGGAGAGCGCCTGGATGATGAAGATGGCCACCGGAGATGGATCCCCCCTCCGGCAGGGTACCGGAAAGGGGTCCCAATTGGTTTTTGGTGGTTCTGGAGGCTTGCGGCGGTGGAACTCCCGATCTAATCTCTCTTATGGAAGTTATATGGTACGTAGGTATATATGGGTGAAAGGAGTACGTCGGTGGAGCTACGGGGGCCCCACGAGGCAGGGGGGCGCCCCAGGGGGTGGGCGCGCCCCCCACCCTCGTGGGCACCTCCCGTATCTTTTGACGTGGAGTCCAAGTCCATCAGGTGGGTTTCCTTCCAAAAATAACTTCTCCAGTTGATTTCGTTCCGTTTTGACTCCATCTGATATTCCTTTTCCTGGAAACACTAAAATAGGCATAAAACAGCAAATCTGGGCTGGGCCTCCGGTTAATAGGTTAGTCGCAAAAATAATATAGAAGTGGACAATAAAGCCCAATATTGCCTAAAACAGTAGATAAAGTAGCATGGAGCAATAAAAAATTATAGATACGTTGGAGACGTATCAAGCATCCCCAAGCTTAATTCCTGCTCGTCCTCGAGTAGGTAAATGATAAAAAAGATAATTTTTGATGTGGAATGCTAGTTGGCATAATTTCAATGTAACTTCTTAATTGTGATATGAATATTCAGATCCATAAGATTCAAGACAAAAGTTCATATTGACATAAAAATAATAATACTTCAAGCATACTAATCAAAATAATCATGTCTTCTCAAAATAGCATGGCAAAAGAAAGTTCATCCCTACAAAATAGTTAGGCTATGCTTCATTTTCGTCACACAAATATGTTCCCAACTTCTATACCACCAATGACAAGCCAAGCAATTGTTTCATACTTAAATAATCTCAAACTTTTTCAACCTTCACGCAATACATGAGCGTGAGCCATGGATATAGCACTATGGGTGGAATAGAATATGATTATGTGGATTGTGTGGAGAAGACAAAAAAAGAGAAATTCTCACATTGACGAGGACAATCAACGGGCTATGGAGATGCCCATCAATTGATGTCAACATGAGGAGTAGGGATTGCCATGCAACGGATGCACTAGAGCTATGAATGCTCAACAAAATAAAACTAGTGGGTGTGCATCCAACTTGCTTGCTCATGAAGACCTAGGGCATTTGAGGAATCCCATCGTAGGAATATACAAGCCAAGTTCTATAATGAAAAATTCCCACTAGTATGTGAAAGGGACAACTTATGAGACTCACTATATGAAAAACATGGTGCTACTTTGAAGCACAATATATGAGACTCACTACATGAAGAACAAGGTGCTACTTTGAAGCACAATATATGAGACCCACTACATGAAGAACAAGGTGCTACTTTGAAGCACAAGTGTGGAAAAAGAGATAGTAGCATTGCCCTTTTTTGGTACTTTCTTTTTTTTTCTTTTTGGCCTTTCTCTTTTTTTTGGGCAATGCTCTAATAATGATGATCATCACACTTCTATTGATTACAACATAAGGATTACAACTCGAAACTTAGAACAAGATATGACACTATATGAATGCCTCCGGCGGTGTACCGGGATGGTGCAATGAATCAAGAGTGACATGTATGAAAATTATGCATGGTGGCTTTGCCACAAATACGATGTCAACTACATGATCATGCAATGGCAATATGAAAAAAGTAAGGTATGTCATGATGATGAACGGAATGGTGGAAAGTTGCATGGCAATATATCTCGGAATGGCTGTGGAAATGCCATGATAGGTAGGTATGGTGGCTGTTTTGAGGAAGATATAAGGAGGTTTATGGGTGATAGATCGTATCGTATCACGGGGTTTGGATGCACCGGCGAAGTTTGCACCAACTCTCAAGGTGAGAAAGGGCAATGCACGGTACCGAAGAGGCTAGCAATGGCGGAAAGGTTAAAGTGTGTATAATCCATGGACTCAACATTAGTCAAAATAACTCATATACTTATTGCAAAAATTTAGAAGTCATCAAAAACCAAGTACTACACGCATGCTCCTAGGGGGATAGATTGGTAGGAAAAGACCATCGCTCGTCCCCGACCGCCACTCATAAGGATGCACAAGCCAGGTACACTTCATGTTTCAAATTTGTTACACAACATTAACCATACGTGCATGCTACGGGATTTGCTAACTTCAACACAAGCATTCTTTAAATTCATAATCACCCAACTAGCATGACTTTAATATCACTATCTCCATATCTCAAAACAATTATCAAGTATCAAACTTCTCTTAGTATTCAAAACACTCATAAGAATCCTTACAAATCTTGTATGCTTAGCATATTAGAATTAAGCACATTACCATGATATTTAATACTCTCAAAATAATATAAGTGAAGCATGAGATTTCATATATTTCTTCAAAATAAAACTACCACCGTGCTCTAAAAGATATAAGTGAAGTACTAGAGCAAATGACAAACTACTCCGAAAGATATAAGTGAAGATCAATGAGTAGTTGAATAATTATGCAACTATGTGAAGACTCTCCCATTTAATAATTTCAGATATTTATATTGTATTCAAACATCAAGAAAAGCTAAATAAAACTACATTGCAAGGATAGCACAACTCAAGTGAAGAAGCAAAAACTTAGGCTCAACCGATACTAACTGATAGTTGTTGAAGAAGAAAGGTGGGATGCCTACCGGGGCATCCCCAAGCTTAGATGCTTGAGACTTCTTGAAATATTATCTTGTGGTGCCTTGGGCATCCCCAAGATTGAACTTTTGTGTCTCCTTAATTCTTCTCATATCATGGTTTCTCTTTTTATCAAAAGCTTCATTCACAACAAACTCAACAAGAACTCGTGAGATAGGTTAGTATAAACCAATGCAAAACCTTATCATTTTCTACTGTAACAAATCACTAAGATTCTTATTCAACATTGTATAGTAAATTCCTCTGCATATTTAATATTCCTATCCTTAAATAGAATCATTAAACAAGTAAACATATCCAAACAATGCAAACATAACAGCAATCTGGCAGAACAGTACAGTCTGTAAAGAATGCAAGAGTATCAATACTTCCCTGACTCCAAAAATTATGAACTAAAATTCACACTGTAATAAATTTATCAGAGCTCAATATGCAAAAAGATTCAACATTATACCACTCCCTGGCTTTTCTAAGGAATTTTTGCAACAGCGGTAAACTTTCTGTTTTCAAACAGCAACATGTATACTAGCAAAATAAGCATGGCAAAGGCTATCCTTGACTTTTTTATTGAAACTAAAGATGCAAAACATTATTATAAATATCAGCAAGAAAAACAAAATAAAATTACATGATGCTCCAAGCAAAACACATATCATGTGGTGAATAAAAATATAGCTCCAAGTAAAGTTACCGATGAACGAAGACGAAAGAGGGGCTGCCTTCCGGGGCATCCCCAAGCTTAGGATCTTGGTTGTCCTTGAATATTACCTTGGGGTGCCTTGGGCATCCCCAAGCTTAGGATCTTGCCACTCCTTATTCCATAGTCCATCGAATCTTTACCCAAAACTTGAAAACTTCACAACACAAAACTTAACAGAAAACTCGTGAGCTCCGTTAGCGAAAGAAAACAAAACACTACTTCAAGGTACTCTAATGAACTCATTCTTTATTTATATTTTTGTTAAACCTACTGTATTCCAACTTCTCTATGGATTATAAACTATTTTACTAACCATAGATTCCTCAAAATAAGGAAACAACACACGCAAAACGGAATCTGTCAAAAACAGAACAGTCTGTAGTAATCTGTAACTAACGCAAACTTCTGGAACTCCACAAATTCTACCAAATTTAGAAGACCTGGACAATTTGTTTATTGATCAGCAGAAATTGGAATCAGTATTTTATCACATTCTGGTGATTTTTAACAATTCGGGCACTGAGTGCAAAGATTCTGGAAATTACAACAAGATCAAATAACTATCACCCAAGAAGATCCAATAGGTTTAACTTGGCACAAACACTAATTAAAACACAAAACCACATCTAAACAGAATCTATATGGATTATTTATTCCTAAACAGGACCAAAAAGCAAGAAACTAAAATAACATTGGGTTGCCTCCCAACAAGCGCTATCGTTTAACGCCCCTAGCTAGGCATTATGATTTCAATGATGCTCACATAAAAGATAAGAATTGAAACATAAAGAGAGCATCATGAAGTATATGACTAGCACATTTAAGTCTAACCCACTTCCTATGTATAGGGATTTTCTGAGCAAACAACTTATGGGAACAATAATCAACTTGCATAGGAAGGTAAAACAAGCATAACTTCAAAACTTTAAGTACATAGAGAGGAAACTTGATATTATTGCAATTCCTACAAGCATATATTCCTCCCTCATAATAATTTTCAGTAGCATCATGAATGAATTCAACAATATAACCAGCACCTAAATCATTCTTTTCATGATCTACAAGCATAGAGAATTTACTACTCTCCACATAAGCAAAATTCTTCTCATCAATAGTAGTGGGAGCAAACTCAACAAAACAACTATCATGTGATTGAAAATTAAGATCAAGATGACAAGTTTCATGGTTATCATTATTCTTTAAAGCATACATGTCATCACAATATTCATCATAGATAGGAGTCATGCTTTCATCATAGTAAATTTGCTCATCAAAGCTTGGGGGACAAAACATATCATCTTCATCAAACATAGCTTCCCCAAGCTTGTGGCTTTGCATATCATTAGCATCATGGATATTCAAGGAATTCATACTAACAAAATTGCAATCATGCTCATCATTCAAAGATTTAGTGCCAAACAATTCAATGCATTCTTCTTCTAAGACTTTGGCACAATTTTCCTTTCCATCGTACTCACGAAAGATATTAAAAAGATGAAGCGTATGAGACAAACTCAATTCCATTTTTTAGTTTTCTTTTATAAACTAACTAGTGCTAAAACAAGAAACAAAAAGATTCGATTGCAAGATCTAAAGATATACCTTCACTTACCTAGCCTCCCCGGCAACGGCGCCATAAAAGAGCTTGATGTCTACTACACAACCTTCTTCTTGTAGACGTTGTTGGGCCTGCAAGTGCACAGGTTTGTAGGACAGTAGCAAATTTCCCTCAAGTGGATGACCTCAGGTTTATCAATCCGCGAGAGGCGTAGGAGGAAGATGGTCTCTCTCAAACAACCCTGCAACCAAATAACAAAAAGTCTCTTGTGTCCCCAACACACCCAATACAATGGTAAATTGTATAGGTGCACTAGTTCGGCGAAGAGATGGTGATACAAGTGCAAAATAGATAGTAGTAAAGGTTTTTGTAATCTTAAAATATAAAAACAGCAAGGTAACAAGTGGTAAAAGTGAGCGTAAATGGTATTGCAATGATAGGAAACAAGGCCTAGGGTTCATAATTTCTCTAGCGCAAGTTCTCTCAACAATAATAACATAGATAGATCATATAACAAGCCCTCAACATGCAAAAGAGAGTCACTCCAAAGCCAATAATAGCGGAGAACAAACATAGAGATTATGGTAGGGTATGAAACCACCTCAAAGTTATTCTTTCGGATCAATCTATAAAAGAGTTCGTACTACAATAACACCTTAAGATACAAATCAACCAAAACCCTAATGTCACCTAGATACTCCATTGTCACCTCAAGTATCCGTGGGCATGATTATACGATATGCATCACACAATCTCAGATTCATCCAACCAACACAAAGTAATTCAAAGAGTGCCCCAAAGTTTCTATCGGAGAGTCAAGAACGTGTGCCAACCCCTATGCATAGGTTCCCAATTGTCACAAAACCCGCAAGTTGATCACCAAAACATACATCAAGTGGCACATGATATCCCATTGTCACCACAGATAATCACGGCAATTCATACATCAAGTGTTCATAAAAGACTCAATCCGATAAGATAACTTCAAAGGGGAAACACAATTCATCACAAGAGAGTAGAGGTGGAGAAACATCATAAGATCCAACTACAATAGCAAAGCTCGAGATACATCAAGATCGTATCTCCTCAAGAACACGAGAGAGAGAGATCAAACACATAGCTACTGGTACATACCCTTAGCCCCGAGGGTGAACTACTCCCTCCTCGTCATGGAGAGCGCCGGGATGATGAAGATGGCCACCGGAGATGGATCCCCCTCCGGCAGGGTACCGGAAAGGGGTCCCGATTGGTTTTTGGTGGTTCTGGAGGCTTGCGGCGGCAGAACTCCCGATCTAATCTCTGTTCTGGAAGTTTTAGGGTACGTAGGTATATATGGGTGAAAGGAGTACGTCGGTGGAGCTACGGGGGCCCCACGAGGCAGGGGCGCGCCCAGGGGGGTGGGAGCGCCCTCCACCCTCGTGAGCACCTCCCGTATCTTCTGACGTGGAGTCCAAGTCCATCAGGTGGGTTTCCTTCCAAAAATAACTTCTCCTGTTGATTCTGTTCCGTTTTGACTCCATCTGATATTCCTTTTCCTCGAAACACTGAAATAGGCATAAAACAGCAAATCTGGGCTGGGCCTTCGGTTAATAGGTTAGTCCCAAAAATAATATAAGAGTGGATAACAAAGCCCAATATTGCCTAAAACAGTAGATAAAGTAGCATGGAGCAATCAAAAATTATAGATACGTTGGAGACGTATCACCATGTCGATATAGGAAAGTTTTATGCCCCGGGTGTAGACTGTCTCGTCTATGTAGCTCCTTTCCGATAAACTGAGGCCTTCGAGGGCTAAATAAATACAACCATGTATTAGCCACCATGTGTGAAGCAATGAATACATCATTTAAAACTAAAATAAATGAATATTGGCTTTTAATAGGGAAATTACAGTTTTAAACTACATTGTGAGTACAAAGAAAGATTTAATACATTATATCGCAAAGATTAAGCACATAGATATCAACGGCATACCACAGTAAAATTATAATAGATAAATGTTAAACCAGAACAAATATTGATAAGCGGTCAGAACATACCAACGGAAGGTTTGGCAAACGCTTTGCGACCTCCTCGAGATTCACTAAACATCAAGTTAATTGGAAAGAAGAAATCTTCTGCTTGCAAATCCAATTTTATAATATCACCATAAAACAGATCATAGTCACGTATGAACTTTTCCCATCCAGGTCCATGAAACTTAGACCTGTGGTTGCAATCTGTAAACTCATTCTTGTAAGACAATTCCTCAGCGGTGCCGAAAACAAGGTCAAAATCTTCGTCTTCAGAACCATCCTCGAAAGCTTCATCTTTCCATAAAGAGATCAAAGAAAGGACCTGGTTCCGGTAGTAGCATGGGACATACTGCATAAAAGTAAAACTGAAACATAGGTTAACAAATATTTTACTGATTTTCAGAAGAAAAAAATGCATGAAAGTGTTTTTTTCCCTTGAAATTTCCTGGCTTTCAGGCACGAGCACGGGCACCATCTATGACATTTAATTAAACCTATACAAAACAATTGAACTTCTAATTACATTGCATCAAGGACCACAAAATAAAAACAAGCATGCGCAGTATAGTTCGCTCCGAAAGGAATACGTGTGGTTGCTGACTGCGGAATAAAGATAACTTACCAGGCATGACTCATAAGAACGAGGCAAGGACACAATCAAGAAAGATTGCGCAACATCAGATTCAACACCGGACAGTTGAGGTTCCTGCAAACATCACACGCCATCTTTGGCTGCGAGGTGTAACAATATATAAGACTCAGGTTCATTAATTATTAAAAAAATTGTTTCAACACTCCGCTAATGGCACAAAGAATTAAAGGACTGTATATCACTGATACACGCTTGTTTCAACTAGTAAGATAGAGCGGAAAGAATGATGCTACGGTGATATCCCTCGATATTAGTGTCTCTGTAAAAAAAATGAAAAAACACGCACATACCTTCTCAAATCTACAAGCTTGCAGCGAACTAACTGAAAAAAAGTCAACTGTTGCCCTCCAAGATTATTCACCTATAGAACCTCTTAAAAGAGGTAAGATATTAACACAAAAACTAAAATTAAAAGGGTAACATCAAACAAGAATCCATCTAAGAAATGCAGTGCGCAACGCGTAAGTATTAAGCTGAGGGGAAAAACTTATTGTATTTCAGAGCAAGTGGGCGAATCGTAGATCCATCTATGTGGACTGTAGAGTGGGGAAGACGAAGCAAGAAAGACGGAAGGAACCAGAGAAGATGGGTAGCGGAAGAGCAAGAGACTCGGGAGAGAAGACGAACAAAATGATGTATTTATGGAGTAATTATGGAGAGGGAAGTAATTTTTTGTACTCGCTCGCCAAATCTGAAACTAGTACTGACAATAGTAAATGGCTCCTTACCATCCCACCGCAAAAAAAATTTAATAAAAAGGAGGGACGGGGGAGGTGGGTGTTGGTTGGTGGGTCTGGCGAGTAGGTGGAGTATTTGGTCGAGCCGGACCATATCTAAGTCCTCTCGCTCTCTCACTGTATCTCTTCCCCCCACACCCCCTCTCCTCCTCTCTCTCTCTCTCTCTCTCTCTCTCTCTCTCTCTCTCTCTCTCTCTCCGCTCTCAAATTTGACGCCGCCTATGACATAGCATCTTCTCACATCCTCCGGGCCATGTCAACACAAAAGTTCGGAAAAGAGGGGAGGAAGGAAGGCCTGAACTTCCTTGAGCTGGATTTTGACTTCTATGTAGGTGATTTCCTACTACATGCGGCGCGTTGAACTAGGGTTTCTTTTCCAAACAAAAGATCTGAGCTATAAACATTCATGTGTCCTTTTAGGAGAACCCTGATACCATCCAGGACCATGATTTCTGTGGCAAAGAGCTCGACCGTCCCCTCTATTGCGTTCTCCATGATACCAAGTCTCTCAGGTGTGTGGCTTTTGAAGGAAGTGACACGGGGAGGAGGTTCTACGGCTGTGCTGTGAAAGTTAGTCACTTTCGAAAATCTGATCTACTTTCTTATTGAATCAAACTGTTTGTATATAGGACTTGTAGTCTTCCAAAGAAGACTTAATTCTTCTTGTTTTTTCCGGTTGATTGTAGAAAACATTGTGTAGTCCTTTTACTTTGCATAAAAGGGAAGAGGTCACTACTTATTTTACATCACTGAAAACAAAAGAAGTGATCTAGACACTCTCATGTTTGTTTACAAATAGGACTTCTGTTTAATGGTCAGTATATTCTTCAAAAAAAAATCTCTAAATAACTTGACTGCAGAGGTAGCTCCAGATTAATTCAAGCTGGCTTAAAAGAAACTAAGTACAATTATGAAATAACCCTGCGGACAGGGTGGGCGACCTAACCATTGACGCGCCACGTTACACAAACACGGTTCATAGTTAGTTGAATGAGGTTATAAAGCAAGTATATGTGAACTTTATTATATTCCACAGCTCGTGCAACACTGTATTAATAGTCTATGTTTATTTTGTTCCTTTTTGTTCGCAGAGAGGCGTGAAGTGTGGAGTCGTCGAATGGGTTGACCGCCCATGGCCTGTCATTATGCAAAGGTGCCTAGTCAAGCTCTGGGGAATTTTGCAAGAAAAGGATGAAGAGATAAGCAGGCTTAAAATGGATATTGAACAAGTGAACCTTAAGCTCAAGAATCTTGTTGCAGCTTTGGAAAGAAGTAATGTAACTACCATGAAGATTGACAGGCAGAAGAAGCATATGGGTATCTTTGATAAAGACGTCAAGCGTATTCAGAGGTCTCTCACAAGTGCCATTCATATTCTTAAGGATGACAAGGGTGATATTAAGCTGGACAGGGATTTTCTGAAGGAGGAGGTGCATAAGCTGAATGAGAATAGAAGCAAGATGCCAAGCATCATCTGTTATCTTTTGGGGCAAGGGTTTGCGCACAGTTATGACCTCCTGATGATCAAGGCAATCCTCGAAGAATGATCATTAACAGTTGCCTTCTTCCGAAAAGTTGCTGTAGCGACCTGACCCAAAATCGGTCAAATCTACGTATGCATACCATCCCAAGATCATCTTTGGTACTCACGAAGACATCGATAAAGTAATCAAAGTTCAATCACACCTGAATATCATTAATCGATTCTCATATAGAGTCTTTATTACAAGGGAATAAATTCGCTCAAGGCCAACTCATGAGAAATAAACTAAAATGCTGCGGAAGCGTCGAAGGTAAGCGAGTCCATCCGACTCAAAGGGCAATCGCTAAGCGCGAGCGTAGCCTCACCCTGATCGAATATATCTACGCAACATAATACGTTGCAGCCATGTAGGTCAGCTTTTGGAATAAGTGGCAAGTTATGAAGAATAACAATAATAAAGTTACTAACTCTATATGCATATTTGGCTGTGGAGCTCTAAGTTTCATCATTTTGCGTAAAGCCAATTTTATCCTACTACAGTGGACTTATTTGCAAATTACTACAAATTGTTGGTAGTTATTGAGATGGTTCCGCCAACCAATATCTCGCTCCCAAATTATTATTAAGTCATAAACCCAATCAAATTAATTCATTAGAGTTAAGTGTTGAGATATCCGAATACTTCCAAGGTCCAGATGCTCAAATGTCCGTAATCGGGACACGGCTAATCGATTAGGTTATAACACTCTGCAGAGGTTTGCGACTTTCCGCAAGAATCATTCCCTCCTTTAAAGTCTTCGCACTTCATGGTGTTTGAAGACGGGACGAATGAAACAGGGTCTTCCAAAGAGTTCTTCTGACCACTGCCGGTACCCATCCAACCCTACCGTTCGTCTACTTCTCGTAGTACCGTCCAGCCAGCTTCACTACAAGGGTCAACCCAGCCAGAGCCCATAATGGCTTGCGGCTGCACAGGTAAGCTTCCGGTCATGGGGCATCCATCCTTCTCTTCGTGGCTGGGTGAAGCTTTCCGCAGGATGTCATGGCGCTTCTCCATGCATCCCGGCCACCACTGGGTGCTCCAGGTGCCCGTCAACCGTCCTCCACCCAGAGTGATTTTCCAAGTCCATCTTGATCATTGTAGTCCATGGGTTGTCATCATCATTGACTCTCACATCTTGCTTATGGATTTCACTCACCACAAATCCGTCTCACGAGCATAGCAAAATAACTACTACGTCCGGGGCCATGGTAACAAGGGATTGGTTCATCCTACCACATGATACTACTCAAGTTTAATGACTTCAAGATTTTCACTACTGCATGCAATGGTGGGGGTGGTGACAACTACTAATGCACAAAAACATAGGTATAGAAATAACATGATCAAAACTTGCCTTGCTGATGATCCTCGTAAGCTAAAGAGTCGAGTAGCAAGCTTCAGACTCGGGAACTCTACCGAGACAAACAATAACATAATAAGCACAAAGCAAGAGGATCACACAAGATAACAAAGATAACATAACACAACCAAACAATCAAAACCAAATCAAAAGGAAAACTCAAAGAAATCAAATTCAAAGTTTTTCCCTATTCCAAACAATAACAAAAATAGTTTTATATAACAAAATTCCTCAACATAACCTAATCATGGTTTTAGGTTAACTTAACAGAAAAGGATTAACTAAGCAATTAGGAGCAAAAAGAATTAATTAAATAGCTATTATAAAACTCACTTTAGGCCTAATCCAATTTCTATTAGGAAAATTAATTTAAAACTTTTATTAATTGTAAATAAAAGTTCATCTAATGGAATGACAGAAACTAACCTAGAATAACTAATCACAAGTTAAAAATAAATTAATTTACTAATTAATTAATTAGGAAAACAGAACTAATCAATTAATTAGGTTTAATAGGATTCTGCCTAGAATTAATTATTTATTAATCCTAAAATACCAAAGTTAATTTCTAGGGTTTGGCAATATCAATATAAAGTGATTGCAAAAGAATCATGCAAAAATAATTTTTCTAACTAAAACTATAGCAGATTTGCTATTCTGACTAAAACAATATTAAAGCATTTTAATTATTTTTAACATAGCTAAATATATGTTTTTCAGAAACTACATAAAATTTGCAATCCAACAAAAAAGAATCACAAAAAATATTAAACAGAACAAAAGATATACATTTTGAATTTTGAAACAAATCGCTAAAACAGAAAATCTAAATAAAAGAAAAAAGCCTAATGGGCCTAAACTATGCACTAGGCGCCGATAGACTAAGTGGGCCTAGGGTTTAACTAACAGAACCGCCTAACTAAAATAAACCTAACTAATAAAAATAAACCGCTCGGCCGTCCGTTTTCTAACTAAAACTTACCCCTTGGGCTTCTAATCCTAACCCTAGGTTTAGGATCTAACAGTGGAGGGGATTCGGGACTCACGGACTCCGGCGACGCCGGGGCGGCGGCGAGAGTGCTCGAGGGCCCGAGCGTCGGTGAGCTTGGGAGACGTCGGGAGATCTTGGGGAGCTCGGGGGATGGTTCGGTGGAGTTGGGGTGGGTCGGGGTGCACCAGAGCGGCGACGGCGAGGGTTTTGGCGGCGGAGGTGAGCTCGGGCTCAGCGTGCCGGGAGAGAGAGGAGAGGGCTCCGGCGTGGCTAAGGGGGGAATGGGGGTGGGGGCTTGGTTTATATAGCCAGGGGTCGGGTGAGGAGCGGAAGGGCATCGGGCGATCGGGATCCCAGATTCTTCGGGATCAGCGGATCTCAGCGAGGTTCAAGCGTGGGGGGGGAAGAAGAGAGGTGGGGGCCACGGGTCGCTGAGGAGAGAGGGGGTTTGATCGGTCGACCGGATCCTAGGGGATCGGGCGAGGGGGCGCGGGCGGTCGGCTGGCTGGCTGTTGGCCTAGTGGGCCGGTTGGTGGGCCTGGTCTTGTGGGGGAGAATGAGGCGGCGCTGGCTGGGCTGGTGGTGGCTGGCTGGCGCCTGAAAAGTTTTTTTTCTTTTATTTTTTAATAAAACCAAAACAAAAAATAAAACCTAAACTATAAATATTTTATATATAGTATATATATACCAAAATGATCAGGGAATATTCCTTTCATTTGAACATTTTCCAAAGGCAAAATCCAAACTTCATAAAATCCATTTTTTCAAATTCAAATAAAATTCAGATTTGAATCCAATTCTTTTGGCTTTGTTTCCTCTGATATTTTTGGAGTGTCATGTTAGCTCCTCTCATACTTTTGATCAAGTATTTATCAGGCTTGGTTTTTGAATGGTTTCCCACATGCCAAAGTTTGGAATTCAAATTTCAAATTCAAAACTCTCTGAAACTTCAAATGGTATTCAAATTCAAACAGGATGCATAGGATGCTTATCTATAATTGTAAAACATTCCAAATAGGAAAATTTGGGATGTTACAAACCTACCCACCTTAAGATGAATCTAGCCCTCGAGATTCGGGTTGGCTAGCAATAGGTGTGGATGGTCTCGACGAAGATCTTCTTCGCGTCCTGTGTGGCTTCTTCCTCGGTGTGGTGACTCCACAAAGACCTTGCAAAACTTGATGACTTTGCTGCGGGTGACTCTGCTTGCAGTCTCGAGAATTTTGACGGGTTTCTCCTTGTAAGTCAAATCACTGTCAAGCTGTATGGCCTCTAGGGGCACTGTGTCTCTCAACGGAACATCGGCCATGTCTGCATGGCACTTCTTCAACTGAGAAACGTGAAAGACATCATGTACTCCGGACAATCCTTCCGGCAATTCCAACTTGTATGCAACTTCTCCACGACGTTCGAGGATTTTGTAGGGGCCAATGAATCGGGGTGCTAACTTTCCCTTGACTCCAAATCTCTTGATTCCACGAAGTGGAGATACACGAAGATATGCTCGGTCTCCCACTTCGTAAGTCACCTCCTTGCGCCATCGTCGGCATAACTCTTCCGTCGTGGTGTGCTATCTTGAGCCGGTCTCGAATTAGCTTGACTTTCTCTTCGGAATCCTTGATAAGATCGGAACCGAAAAGTGATCGATCTCCAACACTATCCCACAACAATGGTGTTCTGCACCTCCTTCCGTATAGAGCTTCGAAAGGGGCCATCTTCAAACTGGATTGATAACTGTTGTTGTACGAGAACTCTGCGTAAGGCAAGTTATCATCCCAGCTAGACCCATAGTCTAGTACACAAGCTCTCAACATGTCCTCCAGAATCTGATTGACTCTCTCGGTCTGTCCATCTGTCTGCGGATGAAAGGCTGTACTGAATTCCAGCCTCGTACCCAAAGTTTCATGCAATTGCTTCCAAAACTTTGAGGTAAACTGCGTTCCTCTATCTGACACGATTTTCCTCGGAACTCCATGCAGACACACGATCCTGGTCATGTATATCTTGGCCAACTTGGCACTGGTATAGGTAGTCTTCACGGGAATGAAGTGAGCTACCTTAGTCAAACGATCAACTACTACCCAGATAGAATCATAACCTGAGCGGGTCCTGGGTAATCCTGTGATGAAATCCATACCAAGTTTCTCCCATTTCCAATCGGGAATCGGCAAAGGTTGGAGTAACCCTGCTGGCTTCGATGTTCTGCCTTTTTACGTTGGCAAACATCGATACGGCCACGCACTCGGCAATGTCCTTCTTCATTCCTGTCCACCGAAACTTTGCTTCAAATCCGGTACATCTTGGTGTTGCCGGGGTGAATCGAGTACGGTGAATCATGTGCCTCCTGTAGAATTAGCTTCCTGAGCTCGGGATCATTGGGCACATAAATACGATCCTCAAACCATATAGTTCCATGTTCATCCTTTCGGAATCCTTTAGCTTTTCCATCCTCCATCTTTTGCTTAATCTCATCGATTTCCTTGTCCGACTTCTGGGCTTCACGAATCCTTTCGGTCAAGGTGGACTGAACTTCCAGGGTTGCAACAAATCCTTTCGGAACTATTTCCAGTCGGAGATCTCTGAGGTCATCAACCAACTCCTGGGGTAATCCTCCTGCTGTAAGAGTGTTCACATAACTCTTACGGCTCAAAGCATCTGCTACAACATTGGCTTTACCGGGGTGGTAATGTAGCCTCATGTCATAGTCCTTTATCAACTCTAGCCATCTCCTCTGCCTGAGGTTCAATTCCTTCTGCGTGAAGATATATTTCAGACTCTTGTGATCCGTATAGACATCACAACGATTTCCAATGAGGAAATGTCTCCAAGTCTTGAGTGCATGCACTACAGCTGCTAACTCCAAATCATGCGTGGCATAATTCATCTCATGAGGCCGTAGCTGTCTGGAGGCATACGCTACAACCTTACCTTCCTGCATCAATACTCCTCCGAGTCCTTGACGAGAAGCGTCACAATAGACCTGGTATTCCTTATGTATGTCCGGCAATATCAACACTGGAGCTGTGACCAACCGTTTCTTCAATTCCTGAAAACTGGCCTCACATTCCTCGGTCCAAACATACTTGGCTTCCTTCTTCAACAGCTCAGTCATGGGCTTGGCAATCTTCGAGAAGTTCTCAATGAACCTCCGATAGTATCCTGCAAGTCCGAGAAAACTGCGGATCTCCTTGACTGAGGTGGGTGACTGCCAATCAGTGACTGATTCAACCTTGGCGGGATCAACTGCTATTCCTTCTCCTGAAATAACATGTCCGAGGAATCCAACTTCCTTCAACCAAAATTCACATTTGCTGAATTTGGCATACACTGATGTTCTCAAGTTTCTCCGTAACTAGACGCAAATGTTCCTTATGCTCTTCCTCGCTCTTGGAGAATATCAATATGTCATCGATGAATACCACGACAAACTTGTCCAAGTACTCCATGAACACCTTGTTCATCAAATTCATGAAGTATGCAGGAGCATTAGTCAATCCAAATGACATGACGGTATACTCGTATAAACCATACCTGGTGGTGAATGCTGTTTTGGGTATATCCTTCTCACGAATTTTCAACTGGTGATACCCTGATCGAAGATCGATCTTAGAGAATACCTTGGCTCCAACAAGCTGATCAAACAAGTCATTGATCATGGGCAGAGGGTACTTGTTCTTGATGGTTACCTCGTTCAATGCACGATAATCCACAACCATCCTCAAGCTTCCATCCTTCTTCTCTACCAAAAGAACTGGGGCTCCCCAAGGTGATGAGCTTGGACGAATATATCCTTTCTCCAATAACTCATTTATTTGTTCCTTGATCTCTTTCAACTCATTCGTGGCATCCGATAAGGTCTCTTGGATATTGGGGCTGTGCCGGCAATAACTCGATCGAAACTCAATGTCTCCGTCCGGTGGCATTCTGGTAATTCCTCCGGAACACATCGGAAATTCTTGCACTCTGGCACTTCCTCTGAACAACTCCCGTGAGGGAATGCACTGATTCTTCATCCGGCTGTGCTGGCTACATACTTGATCCTCTTACGCGCCCGGTGGTGAGCAGAATAGACTTCTCGGCACAGTCAATGTTCCTTCATACTTTGACAACCAATCCATGCCTAGGATTACATCCAAGGTCTGAGTTTCCAACACTATGAGTTCTACGGAAATTTGTGGTTCCCGATGTTGAGGTTTGCAGGACAGCTTAAACCTGCCATCATTTCTCCTCTGCGGGCCCGACGGAGGGGCTTCTAAGGGTTCTAGTGCGTAATCCGTGCTTATCCACAACTACCCTTGATATGAATGAATGCGTTGCACCGAATCAAACAGAACCAAAACTGAACGTGAATTCAATAAAACTTACCAACCACGATTGTCGGCTGATCATAGACGCGTTCCACGCCGATGTGATTCACTTGAGCACGAGGGAAAGGATTGGGCTTCTTCGCTGAGCCTCCATTGCCATTCCGTTCCTCCGCTTGGCCTCCGGGCAGTCGGTGGCGTAGTGCCTGTCTTCCGGCACTTGAAGCGGTGATGTGGCTCAGATCCTTCTGAGGGGGGCAGAACGGTGTTGATTGCCATTACCATCGCCATTGCCATTGCCATGGCCTGACTTGTTGTCCTGGCTGCGGTTGTTTCCATTTCCACCATGGTTATGACCTCCATGGTTGTGATGGATGTGCCCTCCTGAGTACGGTGCATAGCGGGCTTGCTGAGCTCTGAATTGTGCTTCCCCTGGCTGTACTTCCTCTTGCGGCTTTCTATCTGCTGCTGCTTGCCTTCCAGGATGGTGGCCTTGTCTACCAGCTCCTGGTAGTTGTTGAAAGTAGCCACAATAAGCTGCATGCTCAATTCATCATTGAGTCCTTCAAGGAATTTCTCCCGCTTGGCGGCATCGGTGGCCACATCATCGGGGCATAGCGGGCAAGCTTGCTGAATTCCTCCACGACTTGTGCCACAAGACGATTTCCTGGCGTAAGTTTGGAACTCACGCTTCTTGCACTCATGGCTCCAGATGAGACATGAGCGGGCGAAGGCCTGCTGGAATTGATCCCAAGTGATCCCACCCAAGGGAAAAGTGGCGGTGTAATTCTCCCACCAAGAAGCTGCAGGTCCATCCAGTTGATGCGCTGCAAAGCGCACCTTCTCAAAGATCGGTGCATCCAACGGTGACTAGCTCTCTTCCAATCTTATGGAGCCGATCGTCACCACAATCGGCTCAGTGCTACTAGAGAACACTGGCGGATTCAACCTCAGAAATCGAGTCAAGTTGTCCACAGTGGGTGGTGGTGGCGGCGGTGGATTGTTGGCGGGGTTGTTCTGATTCTGAATCAGGAGCTGCATCGATGCATTTCTGCTTTGGAGCAGCTGGGTGAGCTCCGGCGGGAAACCAGTGTCACGTCTCGGAGGCATCTGGTGTTTTGGAGTGGATGAGAAAATTTAGAATAGAACAAGGATCTATGAGAATAACACTACCCATATGAATGCACAATCATAACACACCAAACATTTATTCATTCCACTCAAACATGGTTCAAACTCGATTACAAAGCTCATGACTAAACGAAAGAAAACATCGGCCTAACTGATCGATTTAAAGGAAATAAAAGATAACATGGTGGTCGACTAGAAGTCTGCATCAGTGGCGCCTCCTCTTGGGGTTTCCTTCAGTGGTACTCCCCTCGAAATCCTGATCATTGCTCACGAGGGGTGCTTCATCTCCACTCGGGTAAAGGTCCTCTCCCAAGTCCATCTTTTCCTCAATCGCGGCAAGCTTCATCTTCAGGTCGTCGACTATCTCCATGAAGTCCGTGATTTCTTCCTCATGGCCAAGGAAGTCTGCGCGAGCCTTCTCCTCCAGTTCCAGTTCGCGGAACAAAAGCTTCCGGTGTGTCTTCGAGTTACGGCGAGCCTGAATCTCCCGTGTCCTGAGAAGACACTCCAAGTCCTGGATGTAAGAGAGAGTGGAATCGTCCTCGATGGTACGGATGATATCTCCATTCCTTGCCCTGCGAGAAACCATGGCGAGGTCTGAGTGGTCGAGCTCGGTCCTGTACTCCTCTCGGAGATGTCCAAGTGCTCGGTAGATCGCCACGTCTCTTCCGATGATCCAGTTGAACTCGGTGAACTCAAAGTTGATAGGCTCCGTGCGTCCTCCAAAGGTCCTCCCTGGGATATGCACCTCAATCCTGTAGCGGGTGTCCGTCGGAAGTGCATTAGTGGGTTTCCCAGTGATCGAGGGCAGAGCAATCTTCAGCAGCTTCACCATCTGGACCAGCTTCTTTCCGAAGGGCATCGTCTCATCGGGTGGCGTAACTCCGTAGCAAAACTGGGGTGAACTCGACAGCCATCTAGAATGTTGCAAAGGAGAGAAGAGTCGAAAAGATCAGGGAAGAATTATAGAATGAAAGAGGGTTCAAAGTAAATGGTCTCGCTATGGCTTTCCGATCCTAGGGGTTACGATCCTACGGTCAGCGTGTGCTCGATACCATCTCAGAGCGACCTGACCCAAAATCGGTCAAATCTACGTATGCATACCATCCCAAGATCATCTTTGGTACTCACAAGACATCGATAAAGTAATCAAAGTTCAATCACACCTGAATATCATTAATCGATTCTCATATAGAGTCTTTATTACAAGGAATAAATTCGCTCAAGGCCAACTCATGAGAAATAAACTAAAATGCTGCGAAGCGTCGAAGGTAAGCGAGTCCATCCGACTCAAAGGGCAATCGCCAAGCGGAGCGTAGCCTCACTCGATCGAATATATCTACGCAACATAATACGTTGCAGCCATGTAGGTCAGCTTTTGGAATAAGTGGCAAGTTATGAAGAATAACAATAATAAAGTTACTAACTCTATATGCATATTTGGCTGTGGAGCTCTAAGTTTCATCATTTTGCGTAAAGCCAATTTTATCCTACTACAAGTGGACTTATTTGCAAATTACTACAAATTGTTGGTAGTTATTGAGATGGTTCCGCCAACCAATATCTCGTTCCCAAATTATTATTAAGTCATAAACCCAATCAAATTAATTCATTAGAGTTAAGTGTTGAGATATCCGAATACTTCCAAGGTCCAGATGCTCAAATGTCCGTAATCGGGACACGGCTAATCGATTAGGTTATAACACTCTGCAGAGGTTTGCGACTTTCCCGCAAGAATCATTCCCTCCTTTAAAGTCTTCGCACTTCATGGTGTTTGAAGACGGACGAATGAAACAGGTCTTCCAAAGAGTTCTTCCGACCCCGCCGGTACCCATCCAACCCTACCGTTCGTCTACTTCTCGTAGTACCGTCCAGCCAGCTTCACTACAAGGGTCAACCCAGCCGAGCCCATAATGGCTTGCGGCTGCATGTAAGCTTCCGGTCATGGGGCATCCATCCTTCTCTTCGTGGCTGGGTGAAGCTTTCCGCAGGATGTCATGGCGCTTCTCCATGCATCCCGCCACCACTGGGTGCTCCAGGTGCCCGTCAACCAAATCCTCCACCCAAGAGTGATTTTCCAAGTCCATCTTGATCATTGTAGTCCATGGGTTGTCATCATCATTGACTCTCACATCTTGCTTATGGATTTCACTCACCACAAATCCGTCTCACGAGCATAGCAAAATAACTACTACGTCCGGGGCCATGGTAACAAGGGATTGGTTCATCCTACCACATGATACTACTCAAGTTTAATGACTTCAAGATTTTCACTACTGCATGCAATGGTGGGGTGGTGACAACTACTAATGCACAAAAACATAGGTATAGAAATAACATGATCAAAACTTGCCTTGCTTGATGATCCTCGTAAGCTAAAGAGTCGTAGTAGCAAGCTTCAGCACTCAGGAACTCTACCGAGACAAACAATAACATAATAAGCACAAAGCAAGAGGATCACACAAGATAACAAAGATAACATAACACAACCAAACAATCAAAACCAAATCAAAAGGAAAACTCAAAGAAATCAAATTCAAAGTTTTCCCTATTCCAAACAATAACAAAAATAGTTTTATATAACAAAATTCCTCAACATAACCTAATCATGGTTTTAGGTTAACTTAACAGAAAAGGATTAACTAAGCAATTAGGAGCAAAAAGAATTAATTAAATAGCTATTATAAAACTCACTTTAGGCCTAATCCAATTTCTATTAGGAAAATTAATTTAAAACTTTTATTAATTGTAAATAAAAGTTCATCTAATGGAATGACAGAAACTAACCTAGAATAACTAATCACAAGTTAAAATAAATTAATTTACTAATTAATTAATTAGGAAAACAGGAACTAATCAATTAATTAGGTTTAATAGGATTCTGCCTAGAATTAATTATTTATTAATCCTAAAATACCAAAGTTAATTTCTAGGGTTTGGCAATATCAAAATAAAGTGATTGCAAAAGAATCATGCAAAAATAATTTTCTAACTAAAACTATAGCAGATTTGCTATTCTGACTAAAACAATATTAAAGCATTTTTAATTATTTTTAACATAGCTAAATATATGTTTTTCAGAAACTACATAAAATTTGCAATCCAACAAAAAAGAATCACAAAAAATATTAAACAGAACAAAAGATATACATTTTGAATTTTGAAACAAATCGCTAAAACAGAAAATCTAAATAAAAGAAAAAAAGCCTAATGGGCCTAAACTATGCACTAGGCGTCCGATAGACTAAGTGGGCCTAGGGTTTAACTAACAGAACCGCCTAACTAAAATAAACCTAACTAATAAAATAAACCGCTCGGCCGTCCGGTTTTCTAACTAAAACTTACCCTTTGGGGCTTCTAATCCTAACCTAGGTTTAGGATCTAGCAGTGGAGGGGATTCGGGACTCACGGACTCCGGCGACGTCGGCGGCGGGCGAGAGTGCTCGAGGGCTCGGCGTCGGTGAGCTTGGGAGGCGTCGGGAGATCTTGGGAGCTCGGGATGGTTCGGTGGAGTTAGGGTGGGTCGGGTGCACCAGAGCGGCGACGGCGAGAGGTTTTGGCGGAGGTGAGCTCGGGCTCGGCGTGCCGGGAGAGAGAGGGAGAGGGCTCGGCGTGGCTAAGGGGGGGAATGGGGTGGGGGCTTGGTTTATATAGCCAGGGGTCGGGTGAGGCGGAAGGGCATCGGGCGATCGGGATCCCAGTTCTTGGGATCCATGGATCTCAGCGAGGTTCAAGCGTGGGTAGGGGGAAGAAGAGAGGGTGGGGCCACGGGTCGGTGAGGGAGAGGGGGTTTGATTGGTCGACCGGATCCTAGGGGATCGAGGGGGGGGCGGTCGGTGGCTGGCTGTTGGCCTAGTGGGCGGTTGGTGGGCTGGTCTTGTGGGGAGAATGAGGCGGGCTGGCTGGGCTGGGTGGCTGGTGGCGCCGAAAAGTTTTTTCTTTTATTTTTTAATAAAACCAAAACAAAAAATAAAACCTAAACTATAAATATTTTATATATAGTATATATATACCAAAATGATCAGGGAATATTCCTTTCATTTGAACATTTTTCCAAAGGCAAAATCCAAACTTCATAAAATCCATTTTTTCAAATTCAAATAAAATTCAGATTTGAATCCAATTCTTTTGGCTTTGTTTCCTCTGATATTTTTGGAGTGTCATGTTAGCTCCTCTCATACTTTTGATCAAGTATTTATCGGGCTTGGTTTTGAATGGTTTCCCACATGCCAAAGTTTGGAATTCAAATTTCAAATTCAAAACTCTCTGAAACTTCAAATGGTATTCAAATTCAAACAGGATGCATAGGATGCTTATCTATAATTGTAAAACATTCCAAATAGGAAAATTTGGGATGTTACAGTTGCAAGGGATACTCGTCTAGTATAAGTTTATGCTTGGACATGGTTACTTGACTAAAGGCATGTATCTCATTTTTTGCAATCTCTCAGAGGGTGTGTGACAGTCTACGCACATCAAATATTGATCTCCTGAATATTTTATATTTCAAAGAAACGTGTTGCTAGCGAGGCGCATCCAACAATATTTCGTCTTGCATCGTTCAATGAGGCATGGGTTACTGTAATTTAGCAAGGAACATATGTCGCTTTGGCATGGGGAACCATGCCTCTGATAACCTGGCACTGACTTGTCAAAGGCACAGTCCTATGTGCCTCTGATAACCTGGCACTGACTTGTCAGAGGCAAAATCCTATGTGAGACAGAAGCACCGCACTAGCGCTGACACACATAAAATCTACAATCTATAGAGTCCTGCTTACTCCTAATGCAGACGCACATCTGTGCCTCCGTGACTCGATAATTTGTACTCAGACATAAACTCGTTCATGGACATGCGTTTACATGAAAGGCACATACAGTCTGAGGTCGCTGGGAGCATGTTTTGAGATTAAGCAGAGTCACGGCCATGTGCACGTACAGTCTGCCACGAAAGAAGGCAGTGCCGTTCGGTCACTGCAGACGCACTGGCTCTCATGCACTAGACGCACGCTCCCTGCAGAACAGGCAAGGCAGTGCCTCTTCTCTTGCAAATGTTTTTGTTCCCTTGTCGCACACGAATGTTTTTGTAGAATCACGATAGAATGAAATAAAACTATCAAATTACCAGAAGAGCAGGTGCATAGCACAAAAGCATTGTTATAACAAGCTTACAAAATGGTGCTCAAGGTGAATGGATTGTTTGGCCATGTTTAGACATAACACAGCTCGGATTGGCGCAACAACATCTAACTGCACTAGCTTGAGGAACTAACTACAGCCCTATGTCCAGCAGGCACAAGTGAACGGATCTGACAAATCGAGGCATTCAACACGCCTGTGTTTCAAATCCAAGCACAGATGATTCCAGCGTGCTGATAACTTGAGACAGGCGTGTTTGGAAGCTTTATTCTCCCACATGAACAAATTTTGTTGATGTTCGTAAAATTCTTGCGTGAAGTCCGAGGGAAAGTGAAACTTAATCCTCATAGTGCCTAGCTCCGTTGCATTCAGAATAAAGAACCTCACAAACTCAGTGTTCTTCCCGTTTTTTTCATAATCTTCCAGCGATACTGTCTTTAAATGAATGATGTGTTCTTTGAGAAACGCACGGTGCTTGCGACGCCAAAAATTTCTTGCACCACCAGGAGCGTTTCCTCCCTGAAAACGCATAAAGGTTGGAAGATACTCAAGATCTATTGAACGACAAAATGAAAGATAAATTCCATGACTCCCGCCCCAATCAGTTCGTCGAACATTTCCCTAGATACGGATGTATGTATAATAATAATAATAAAACATGCCTAGGAATAGGGTGTATCCATTGCAGACAAAATGTAAGACAAGATTTTTGAGATGCAAGGAGTGCTGCACTATGTACGATAAGAGCTTTTCATTGGACGTGAGAATCACCACCTCAACAAACAAGTTCTCCAGATTTGGAAGGAACTTAAGCAAGTGAACGACCATGTCCACTTCATAAGGCATGGCCAAAAACAAGGTTTTGACAGATTGCCGCATTGTAGATAGGCTGACCGTCGCCAAACCCTTCACATAACATAGAAAATAAAACATAAAATTATTACAACAAAAGGTTGGGTGACATGAAACTACTTTCTTAAGGAAATGCAGCTGGAATTATTGTGAAATTTCAGTACCATAAGACCTGTGGAGCCATGCGAGATCCTGAATTTTCCCAATGTCTTCAGTTTAGGTGCAGAGACGATGAATACCTGCATGTTATTGCTCTGGAGATCGTGGATCAACCTTTGTAGCAAGGGGGCATCCTCGATGATGAAATCTCCTATCTCACCACGGATGCCGATACTTACAAGGTTAGGGGAATTTATAGTGATCCGATGCCTTTCTCTATTGCAAACAAGCAGCAGGCACTCGAGTGCAGGGCAATTAGAGTTGATTAAGCTTTGCAACGAGAAGTCTGATATTCAACCTCAACAAGCGAAAGTCTCTTGACCAGTGGTAGTTCAAGTACCTCTACATAATGGTCTGGTATTTGGCAACACGCGAAGCTGACAGTGCGAAGAGAACAGGAAAAGAGAAAGACGAACTTCGGTAGTGAAGGCGTAGATGAAGATCATGTGTGTGATAGTTTGACAGTTTCTTTCACGAATCGTGGAAACAGGTAGTAAAACTCAAGCACCTGGAGATTGTTCAATCTGGGGGACTCAAGCCACGCGTGGACAGTAGACGGTTTGCATTGGAGGTAGCATGCTGGTATACAAAGGCGGAGAACTGTGCCCACATGGCTGGAGAAGATGGACTCTGGAAGGGACGAACCATCATCAGGAACTGTTTTCCCTGATGCCAAGTTCCAATGTATCGTATGCGAGCAAGCTCCTCACTGTAGGCAGATGCCCTACTGATGATTTCGACATGAACTGTTTCTAAGGGCTTAAAAAGACGTGGTACAGGGATCTCACGGCAGTCGAGATTCAGAGGAGCGGCGCGCCAAACAGGGCTCCAACGATGTGCGAGGATTTGAGTGCGAACGCCTTCCTTAGTGGACAGACGGGAGATGATCTCACCGAGGACACCGTCCATGAGGTCGCTAATGCGGTCCGAACTAGACTGCTCTTCTTGATCCTCGGATCCAGTAGGTGCACCCTCGGTGCTTCCAGTCGTTACCGCCAAACCACCAGCTGAAGGCATCGCCGGTGGCGCGAGCCTTGCCCTCTTGGTGCTGGGGGCACCGGTGTAGACCTCCATCCCCGTCTCCATTGCTGGAATCGCGCCGCCTCCGAGCGCCGCTATATGTGGCGTGGATCTGGAGAAATGGACTACAGCCTGTCAATCCACGAAACGACTTAAATAGCCACGACGGGGAGCGGAGGGGTCCAGATTAATTACCTTTTTGTTTTTTCTTTTAAAGGTACGAAATGCACTGTTGCACAGGCAGACCAGGCACGGGCGTGCCCCTCAGTGCTTTAATTATTTGCGGCACACATTCGATACAAGAATCTGTTCGACGACGAAAGCATGGTGTACTCGGTAGGAAAGACAGGCACACACGTGGCGCCCACGAAAGCATGGGCTAGCACTCTCTGCAGCCACGGTTATGTATGTTTCTGACTCTCTGTGTTTCAGTCATTAGGGTCACAGGCACAGGCGTCAAATCCACAAAGGCATCGTGTGGTATTATATAGAGTCATGTTCGCTTGGGTTTGTGTTCTGAATGATACAGTCGACTCGTTTAGACGGAGAGGCACAGACAAGAAGCCCATGGAGGCATACTTTAGTATTAGGCAGGGTCACAATCATGTGTTTATTATGCATGTTCGATGGTATTACATAGAGTCATGCTCGCCTATGAGACTCGACCGGACGGAGATGCATGGGCGTCTAGCCCACAGAACTAGGCACAGCAAATGGCGTTTACTCTGTGAGGCACGGAATTGCCTATATGAGAGACGCTGTTTTTTAAAGCTTATTTCATTGTATCTAAAAGCACATGCGTGAAATCCACAGAAACACGGTTCAGTACCGAGTTGCGTCACACTTCTTTCTTGATAAAGGCGTCGACGCACGTGGCTATCTGTGTTTCAGTGTCCAGGGTCACAAGCATGGGCATACAACCCGCAAAGGCATGTCATGCTATTTTATAGAGTCACGCATAAAGGTTCTCTGATTGTATTCCGAATGAGTCGGTGCGCTCGGTCAAAAGGAGAGGCATGGACGTCAAGCCCACAAAGGCATAGTCTGTTCTTACTTGGAGTCGTGTTTGGGCGTTTATTACAGAAACCTAATAGAATCGGGCGATTGTCCTTGTTACAATTGTTTTCGTTGTAAGATTTTACCTCAAATGCACGAAGGCGACTTCATATGTTTAGCAGCGTCACTGTCCTTTACGCATGAAGATGACTTTATGTGTGTCAGAATTTCAGGTAACAGGCATGGTTGTCAAGCCCACAAACACATGACCTGTAATTACCCAGAGTCACCTTCATGTCTCGTTGTGTTCCAAATGCATCCGTTGACTATATTACCAGGACAGGCACAGTCGGGACACCGAGGGAGGCATACTTGTGTTTAACGCGGAGCCACGTTCATGTGTTGATTGCGGAAAACCAACGTTTCAACGGGCGTCTCCACCTACTCGGGTGTGAACGCCACGTGGTGCCGCCACGGAAACTCAAGGGTCCGACGGACGTCCTCTCCGGTGACGCTGTTCTGGCTCATCGCCCGAGGCCAGGCTCCGGCTATTTAAGGCGGACGAACGGAGTCTCAAAACCCTAGCCACACACTCTTCCCCCCTGCCCGCCGCGAGGCCATCCATTCCTCTTGCTGATCTCTATCCTGACACTCTCCGCCATGGCTGGTCAGGAGGAGACTACTGCTGAACCCAGTGTCCAGACACTGCAGGAGATCTCGGCCGGCGAGGGTTTCTCATCTGTAGGTTCACTCTGCTTCGGCTTCATTCGTTTTTCCTTTCCTTCGGCTACTTGATTTGGTTGTGAAACGTGAATAAGCCAGACGGAGTCTCGAAACCCTAGTCATCTTGTTGTTCTCTATCCTGACACTATCAGCCACTGTTGTGCAGAAGGAGACTTCTCCGGAGCGTCGTGTCCAGTCGCAGCACGAGATCTAGTCCGGCGACGGTTCCTCATCTGTAAGTTCACTCTGCTTCGCCTTCATTCGTTTTTCCCTTCCTTCGGCTATTTGATTTGGTTGTGAAACGTGAATAAGCCAGACGGAGTCTCGAAACCCTAGTCATCTTGCTGTTCTCTATCCTGACACTATCAGCCACTGCTGTGCAGAAGGAGACTTCTCCAGAGTGTCGTGTCCAGTCAAAACACGAGATCTCGGTCGGCGAGGGTCCCTCATCTGTAAGTTCGCTCTGCTTCGGCTTCAATGGCTTTTCCTTTCCTTCGGCTACTTGATTTAGTAGTGAAACTTGAATAAGCCAGACGGAGTCTCGAAACCCTAGTCATCTTGCTCTTCTCTATATTGACACTCTCAGCCACTGCTGTGCAGAAGGAGACTACTCCAGAGCACCGTGTCCAGTCGCAGCAGGAGATCTCGGCAGGAGAGGGTTCCTCATCTGTAAGTTCGATCTGCTTCGGCTTCATTCGTTTGTTCTTTTTGTCGGGTACTTGATTTAGTTGTGAAACATGGATAATTGTGGTGAGCTTCATCCTAATGTTGATGAGGGTGCATCAACCTGACACCTTCTCCTTTGACCAGCTGAATAACCTATTCAATACTGTGGAAGACTTCATCAAAACATCCGCGAAGTTGGACGACGAGAACAGAGCCACCATTGCACGTCTTATGAATGAGAAGGCGCAACTCAAATTTCAACGCGATAAGCTGAAGCTGGAATCATACGTTATGAAGAAACAGATCGTGGAACTTCGCACCGAGCAACCAAAAAAGAAGTCTTCACACACTAATTAGACAACAACGACCCTGATCCTCGTATCTGAAGCTATTAAGCAGTGCACTAAAAGTTTCTTATTTTGTCTTGCATTACCTCGTGTGGTCAGTGACTTTGATAAGAAATGTGTTTTGCTTTCCTGGGTCACGTTCATTCCAAGTTTATGGGTTCAGATGAACATTAACGTAATGGCCAGTTCTAGAGATGCTGTTTTTAAAAGCACAGATGTGAAATCTCTGCAGTGATAAGGCATTGTGTGGTATTATACAGAGTCATGTTCGCCTGTGTCTGTTCTCCGGGTGATGCCGTCGACTCGTTTAGATGGAGAGGCACGGACGAGAAGCCCATGGAGGCATACTTTAGTATTAGGCACAGTCACGTTCGAGCGTTTACTGCACAAACCGGACACGAGATTGACACTTAGGTTAGGCCTTCACTTGGAACGTACAAAAAACACAAGATCTTAACAGAGGAGGGGGAGAAGATCTCACAAAAAAAATGAGGATGAGGCACAGTGCAAGGAAATAATTCCAGATGTCACTACTGGCGCACGTTTTTCAAAAGCACGGGCTAGCACTCCCTGCAGCCACGGTTATGTACGTTTGTGACTCTCTGTATTTCAGTCATTAGGTTCATAGGCACAAGCGTCAAATCAACAGAGGCATCATGTGGTATTATATAGAGTCATGTTCGGTTGTGTTTGTGTTCCGAATGATTCAGTCGAATCATTCAAACGGAGAGGCACGGACGAGAAGCCCATGAAGGCATACTTTAGTATTAGACATGGTCATAATCATGCGTTTATTACGCATGGTCGATTGTATTACATAGAGTCATGCTGGCCTATGAGACTCGACCAGGCGGAGGTGCACGGGCGTTTACTCTGCAAGGCACAGAATTGCCTATAAGAAAGACACTGTTTTTTAAAGCGTGTTTCCATGTATTTAAAAGCACACATGTGAAGTCCATACAGACACGGTTCAGTACCGAGTTGCGTCACGCTTATTTCCTGATAAAAGGCGTCGACGTTCGAGGCTATCTCTGTTTCAGTGTCAAGGGTCACAAGCACGGGCATACAACCCTCAAAGGCATGGCGTGGTATTATATAGAGTCACGCTCAAAGGTTTTCTGATTGTATCCCGAATGAGTCGGTGGACTCGGTCAAAAGCAGAGGCATGGGCGTCTAGTCCACTGAGGCATGTTTTTTTACACAGAGTCACGTTAGTGCCGCCGCTATTTGGGTGTGGACGCCACGTGCCGCCGCTACGGAAACCCAAGGGTCTGACGGACATCTCCTCCGCTGACGCCGGTCTGGCTCGTCGCCCGAGGCCAGGCTCCGGCTATTTAAGGCGGACCGAGGGGGTCTCGAAACCCTAGACACACCCTCTTTTCTGGACTGTCCAGACCCACGCCACATAAGGCGGCGCTTGCAGGCCGCGTGATCCCAGCAATGGAGACGGAGATGGAGGTTCACTCCGGTGCCCCGAGCACCAAGAGGGCGAGGCTCGCGCCACCGGCGACACCTTCTTCTGATGGTTTGGCGGTAGCGGCTGGAAGCGGCGAGGGTGCGCCTACTGGATCCGAGAATCAAGAAGAGCAGTCTGGTCCGGACCGCATCAGCGACCTCCCGGACGGTGTCCTCGGTGAGATCATCTCCCGTCTGTCCACTAAGGAAGGCGTTCGCACTCAAATCCTCGCACGTCGTTGGCGCCCTGTTTGGCGCGCCGCTCCTCTGAATCTCGACTGCCGTGAGATCCCTGTCCCACGTGCTTTTAACCCTCTAGATGAAGTACATTTCAAGTTGGTCACCACGTACTCCGCCACAACGGAGGAACTCGTCCGCGTAACATTCACTGGAACTTTTTTTAGAGGAGAACATGTCGGTGAAGATAATTCGTATGACGATTCGTACCTTCCAGAGACCATCCTCTCCAGTCGTCAGAGCGCAGTTCACCGCCTCTGCATTCCGACGTCCTACCTCCACTACAGGCACTCCATAGTGGACGCCTGGCTTCGATCCGCAAGACTGAACAATCTCCAGGATCTCGAGTTTTACTACCTGTTCCCACCATGCTTGAGACAACAGGACATAGGGCCATTCTCATGTCCTTCGCTCATGCCATCACCACCAGCATTAAACCCTCAGATTTCGGCCTCTCTCCAAACTATCGCCTTTGCTCTTTGCAAGTTACCAGACAATTATGTACGGGCGCTTAAACTACCACTACTGAGGAGACTCTCGCTAGTAGATGTTGATGTATCAGACGTCTCATTACAAAGCATCATCACCTCTACTTCTCCTACACTTGAGTCTCTGCTGCTTGTTTGGACAGTCAGGCACCATTGCATCAGAATAAACTCACCTAACCTTATGAGCATCGGCATTTCTGGTATCTATGGGAAAATTGTTATAGAAGATGCATCGTCACTTCAACGGTTGCTTTGTGATGGTGATTGCTAGAAGTTGCGGATAGTCATCACCTCTGCACCTAAACTGAAGGTCATGGGCAAATTTTCTAATATTTTCTCTGAATCCGGCATCACAAATGACCGTATAATTATTCAGGTACTGACTTTCAACAATACTTTCATCTCCATTCATTGGTACAAACAAGTTCCATGCAATTCAACCTTTACTCTACTAATATTATATTTTATTCCACTTGAAGTGTTTGCCGACGGTCATTACATCCACAGCGGTTCATTCTGTCAAGACATTGCCTATCAGCATGGATTATGACCTGCACGCGGTCTTTTCCTTGGTGCAACACTTCCGAAACTTGGAGAACTTTGTATATCGAGGTGATGCTTCTCACACAAATTGTAAACACATACCATGCATGGTGTAGAACTCCATTCAACAACAACAACAAAAAAATGTCACTTACATTTGTATGTAATGGACAAAGCTCTATATAGTCATGGACAAGTATTAGGACAAAACTAAAAAAAAGCTTTTATCACAACAGAGGTTATATAATTATTCCTTCACTAACTCTCCCAGCAGAATCACTCTTTATGGAGCTTAACCATTTCAAACCTTCATGTTTATTCAGGAAATAGACTCTAATGAAGAAATTCTTGCGAACGACTGTCCTTGCAAGCACCATCATGACGTTCGTTTGAAGTCACTGACGCTGGAAAGCTATGTTCAATGCGAGAAAAGCATTCGATTTGCGACATTCTTTATTCTCAACGCAGCACAGCTGCAGACTATGACGATAAAGTTTCTTCGTCAGGGAGACTTCACGGAAGAATTCTACAAACAGCAACAAAACGTGCTTCAGTGGGACAAAAAGGTTTCTAAACATGCTTGGCTTAGGTTGTCGCCAAGTTTCAACCATGGGAACTTGGATCTAAGGCATGCATGCGTTGAGCACCTGGATTTAAAGGGTCCATTAACTTGTAAGTGCTGAAAACAACCTTGGAGTGATATGTTGCCGCCACTTTCCGGTTTGGAATTTACATAGGTGTGGTGAAACAATGCATGTACCTTTTCGCTCAATCTGTAACCTTGCCAATAGTGAACATGGTATTTTGCTCTATGGCTAAACGGTCTTTTGCTTATGCCGTACATTTCATTAGCTGGACGGGGCTTCAAGTCTCCTGCAGCCACGGCTATGTACGTTTGTGACTGTCTGTGTCTCAGTGATAAGGGTCACTGTCATGGGGTCAAATCAGCAAAGGCATCGCGTGGTAGTATATAGAGTCATGTTCGCTAATGTCTGTTTCCCAAATGATTCCGTTGACTAGTTTAGACGGAGAGGCATGGACGAGAAGTGTTGGGGAACGTAGTAATTTCAAAAAAATTCCTATGCACACGCAAGATCATGGTATAGCAACGAGAGGGGAGAGTGTATGTCCACGTACCCTCGTAGACCGTAAGCGGAAGCGTTATGACAACGCGGTTGATGTAGTCGTACGTCTTCACGATCTGACCGATCCAAGTACCGAACGTACGACACCTCCGAGTTCAGCACACGTTCAGCTCGATGACGATCCCCGGACTCCGATCCAGCAAAGTGTCGGGGATGAGTTCCGTCAGCACGACGGTGTGGCGACGATGATGATGCTCTACCGGCGCAGGGCTTCGCCTAAGCTCCGCGACGATATGACCGAGGTGGAATATGGTGGAGGGGGCACCGCACACGGCTAAGGAACGATCCATAGATCAACTTGTGTGTTATGGGGTGCCCCCTGCCCCGTATATAAAGGAGGGAGGGGAGGTGCGGCCGGCCCCCAAAGTGCGCTGGAGGAGTCCTACTCCCACCGGGAGTAGGACTCCCCCTCTGCCTTGTTGGGGAAGGAAAGGGGAGGGAAAGAGGAAGGGGGCGCCCCCTCTCCTGTCCTATTAGGACTAGGGGGAGGGGCGCGGCCTGCCCTGCCCGCCCTCCTCTTCTCCCTCATGGCCCACTAAGGCCCATTATCCCCGGGAGGGTTCAGTAACCCCGGTGTTCCAGTAAAATCCGATTTCACCGGAACCATTCCGATATCCAAATATAGGCTTCCAATATATCAATCTTTATGTCTCGACCATTTCGAGACTCCTCGTCATGTCCGTGATCACATCCGGGACTCCGAACAAACTTCGGTACATCAAAACTTATAAACTCATAATAAACTGTCATCGTAACGTTTAGCGTGCGGACCCTACGGGTTCGAGAACTATGTAGACATGACCTAGAACTATTCTCGGTCAATAACCAATAGCGGAACTTGGATGCCCATATTGGTTCCTACATATTCTACGAAGATCTTTATCGGTCAAACAGCATAACGACATACGTTGTTCCCTTTGTCATTGGTATGTTACTTGCTCGAGATTCGATCGTCGGTATCCAATACCTAGTTCAATCTCGTTACCGGCAAGTCTCTTTACTCGTTCCGTAATACATCATCTCGTAACTAACTTATTGGTTGCAATGCTTGCAAGGCTTATGTGATGTGTATTACCGAGAGGGCCCAGAGATACCTCTCCGACAATCGGAGTGACAAAACCTAATCTCGAAATACGCCAACCCAACATGTACCTTTGGAGACACCTGTAGTACTCCTTTATAATCACGCAGATTACGTTGTGACGTTTGGTAGCACCAAAGTGTTCCTCCGTAAACGGAGTTGCATAATCTCATAGTTACAGGAACATGTATAGGTCATGAAGAAAGCAATAGCAATATACTAAACGATCAAGTGCTAGGCTAACGGAATGGGTCATGTCAATCACATCATTCTCCTAATGATGTGATCCCATTAATCAAATAACAACACATGTCTATGGTTAGGAAACGTAACCATCTTTGATTAATGAGCTAGTCAAGTAGAGGCATACTAGTGACTATATGTTTGTCTATGTATTCACACATGTATCATGTTTCCGGTTAATACAATTCTAGCATGAATAATAAAAATTTATCATGAAATAAGGAAATAAATAATAACTTTATTATTGCCTCTAGGGCATATTTCCTTCAGTCTCCCACTTGCACTAGAGTCAATAATCTAGTTCACATCATCATGTGATTCAACACTAATATTCACATTTGTATGTGATTAACACCCATAGTTCACATCGTCATGTGACCAACACCCAAAGGGTTTACTAGAGTCAATAATCTAGTTCACATCGCTATGTGATTAACATCCAAAGAGTACTAAGGTATGATCATGTTTTGCTCGTGAGAGAAGCTTAGTCAACGGGTCATCACATTCAGAGCCATATGTATTTTGCAAATATTCTATGTCTACAATGCTCTGCACGGAGCTACTCTAACTAATTGCTCCCACTTTCAATATGTATCCAGATTGAGACTTAGAGTCATCTGGATCAGTGTAAAAAGCTTGCATCGATGTAACTCTTTACGACGGGCTCTTTTATCACCTCCATAATCGAGAAATATTTCCTTAGTCATCACTAAAGATGTTCTTGACCAATGTCCAGTGATCTACTCCTAGATCACTATTGTACTCCCTTGCCAAATTCAGAGCAAGGTATACAATAGGTCTGGTACATAGCATAGCATACTTTATACAACCTATGACTGAGGCATAGGAATGAGTTTCATTCTCTTTTATATTTTCTGCCGTGGTCGGGATTTGAGTCTTACTCAATTTCACACCTTTGCAACACAGGCAAGAACTTTTCTTTGACTGTTCCATTTTGAACTACTTCAAATTTTTTGACAAGGTATGTACTTATTGAAAAAACTTATCAAGCGTCTTGATCTATCTCAATAGATCTTGATGCTCAATATGTAAGTAGCTTTACTGAGGTCTTTCTTTTAAAGAACTCCTTTCAAATACTCCTTTATGCTTTCCAGAAAAATTATACATCATTTCTGATCAACAATATGTCACTCACATAAATTTATCAAAAAGGCGGTAGTGCTCCCACTCACTTTATTGTAAATACAGGCTTCACCGCAAGTATGTATAAAACTATATGCTTTGATCAACTTATCAAAGCGTGTATTCCAACTCTGAGATGCTTGCACCAGTCCATAGATGGATCGCTGGAGCTTGCACATTTTGTTAGCTCCTTTAGGATTGAAAAAACCTTCTGGTTGCATCGTATACAACTCTTCTTTAATAAATCCATTAAAGAATGTTGTTTTGACATCCATTTGCCAGATTTCATAAAATGTGGCAATTGCTAACATGATTCGGACAGACTTTTAAGCAACGCTAGAGTGGAGAAAATCTCATTGTAGTCAACACCTTGAACTTGTCGAAAACCTTTTGCAACAAGTCGAGCTTTGTAGATAGTAACACTACTATCAGTGTCCGTCTTCCTCTTGAAGATCCATTCATTTAACTTGACTTGCTGATCATCGAGCAGGTCAACCAAAGTCCCCACTTTGTTCTTATATATGGATCCTATCTCAGATTTTATGGCCTCAAGCCATTTCGTGGAATCTGGGCTCATCATCGCTTCCTCATAGTTCGTAGGTTCATCATGGTCTAGTAACATGACTTCTAGAATATGATTACCGTACCACATTGGTGCGGATCTTATTTTGGAAGACCTACGAGGTTCGGTAGTAACTTGATCTGAAGCTTCATGATCATCATCATTAGCTTCCTCACTGATTGGTGTAGGAATCACAGGAACTGATTTCTGTGATGAACTACTTTCCAATTCGGGAGAAGGTACAATTACCTTATCAAGCTCTACTTTCCTCCCACTCACTTCTTTCGAGAGAAACTTCTTCTCTAGAAAGGATCCATCTTAGCAACGAATGTTTTGCCTTTAGATCTGTGATAGAAGGTGTAACCAACAGTTTCCTTTGGGTATTCTATGAAGACGCACTTCTCCGATTTGGGTTCGAGCTTATCAGGTTGAAAACCTTTTTCATATAAGCATCGCAACTCCAAACTTTAAGAAACGACAGCTTAGGTTTATTGCTAAACCATAGTTCATACGGTGTCGTCTCAACGTATTTAGATGGTGCCCTATTTAAACGTGAATGCAGCTGTCTCTAATGCATAACCCCAAAACGATAGTGGTAAACCGATAAGAGACATCATAGATCGCACCATATCTAGTAAAGTACGATTACGATGTTCAGACACACCATTACATTGTGGTGTTCCAGGTGGCGTGAGTTGTGAAACTATTCCACTTTGTTTTAATTGAAGACCAAACTCGTAATTCAAATATTCATCTCCACGATCAGATCGCAGAAACTTTATTTTCTTGTTACGATGATTTTCTACTTCACTCTGAAATTCTTTGAACTTTTCAACTATTTTTAGACTTATGTTTCATCAAGAAGATATACGCATATCTGCCCAAATCATCTGTGAAGGTCAGAAAATAATGATACTTGCCACGGGCATCAACACTCATTGGATCGCATACATCCGTATGTATTATTTACAACAAGTTTGTTGCTCGTTCCATTGTTCCGAAGAACGGAGTTTTAGTCATCTCGCCCAAAGGCATGGTTCGCAAGCATCAAATGATTCATAACCAAGCGATTCCGAAAATCCATCTTTTATGGAGTTTCTTCATGTGCTTTACACTGATATGACCCAAACGGCAGTGCTACAAATAAGTTGCACTATCATTATTAACTTTGCATCTTTCGGCATGAATATTATGAATATGTGTATCACTACGATCGAGATCCAACAAACTATTTTCATTGGGTGTATGACCATTGAAGGTTTTATTCATGTAAACAGAACAACAATTTTTCTCTGACTTTAAATGAATAACCGTATTGCAACAAACATGATAAAATCATATTCATGCTCAACACAAAAGCCAAATAACATTTATTTAGGTTTAACACTAATCCCGAAAGTATAGGGAGTGTGCGTTGATGATTATATCAATCTTGGAACTACTTCCAACACTCATCGTCACTTCCCTTTCAACTAGTCTCTGTTTATTCTGTAACTCCTGTTTGAGTTACTAATCTTAGCAACCGAACAGTATCAAATACTCAGGGCTACTATAAACACTAGTAAGGCACACATCAATAACCTGTATATCAAATATACTCTTGTTCACTTTGCCATCCTTCTTATCCACCAAATATTCAGGGCATTTTCGCTTCCAGTGACCATTTCCTTTGCAGTAGAAGCACTTAGTTTCAGGCTTTGGTCCAGCTTTGGGCTTCTTCGTGGGAGTGACAACTTGTTTGCCATTCTACTTGAAGTTTCCTTTCTTTCCTTTGCCCTTTTCTTGAAACTAGTGGTCTTGTAAATCATCAACACTTGATGCTCTTTCTTGATTTCTACCTTCGTCGATTTCAACATCACGAAGAGCTCAGAATCTTTTCGTCATCCCTTGCATACTATAGTTCATCACGAAGTTCTAGTAACTTAGTGATGGTGACTAGAGAATTCTGTCAATCACTATCTTATCCGGAAGATTAACTCCCACTTGATTCAAGCGATTGAAGTACCTGGACAATCTGAGCACATGCTCACTAGTTGAGCGATTCTCCTCCATCTTTTAGCTATAGAACTTGTTGGAGACTTCATATCTCTCAACTCGGTATTTGCTTGAAATATTAACTTCAATTGCTGGAACATCTCATATGGTCCATGACATTCAAAACGTCTTTGAAGTCCCGATTCTAAGCCGTTAAGCATGGTGCACTAAACTATCAAGTAGTCATCATATTGAGCTAGCCAAACGCTCATAACGTCGCATCGCTCCTGCAATAGGCCTGTCACCTAGCGGTGCATCAAGGACATAATTCTTCTGGGCAGCAATGAGGATAAACCTCAGATCACGGATCCAATCTGCATCATTGCTACTAACATCTTTCAACACAGTTTTCTCTAGGAACATATTAAAATAAACATATGAAAGCAACAAACATAGGGAAGCAACAGCGCGAGCTATTGATCTTACAACATAATTTACAAAATACTACCAGGACTAAGTTCATGATAAATTTAAGTTCAATTAATCATATTACTTAAGAACTCCCACTTAGATAGACATCTCTCTAGTCATCTAAGTGATTACGTGATCCAAATCAACTAAACCATGTCCGATCATCACGTGAGATGGAGTAGTTTCAATGGTGAACATCACTATGTTGATCATATCTACTATATGATTCACGTTCGACCTTTCGGTCTCCGTGTTCTGAGGCCATATCTGTATATGCTAGGCTCGTCAAGTTTGACCTGAGTATTCCGCGTGTGCAACTGTTTTGCACCCGTTGTATTTGAACGTAGAGCCTATCACACCCGATCATCACGTGGTGTCTCAAAGACGAAGAACTTTCATAACGGTGCATACTCAGGAGAACACTTCTTGATATTTAGTGAGAGATCATCTTATAATGTTACCGTCAATTAAAGCAAGATAAGATGCATAAAGGATAAACATCACATGGAATCAATATAAGTGATATGATATGGCCATCATCATCTTGTGCTTGTGATCTCCATCTCCGAAGCACCGTCGTGATCACCATCGTCACCGGCGCGACACCTTGATCTCCATCGTAGCATCATTGTCGTCTCACCAACTATTGCTTCTACGACTATCGCTACCGCTTAGTGATAAAGTAAAGCAATTACATGGCGTTTGCATTTCATACAATAAAGCGACAACCATATGGCTCCTGCCAGTTGCCGATAACTCGGTTACAAAACATGATCATCTCATACAATAAAATATAGCATCACGTCTTGACCATATCACATCACAATCACAACATGCCCTGCAAAAACAAGTTAGACGTCCTCTACTTTGTTGTTGCAAGTTTTACGTGGTTGCTACAGGCTGAGCAAGAACCGTTCTTACCTACGCATCAAAACCACAACGATAGTTTGTCAAGTTGGTGCTGTTTTAACCTTCGCAAGGACCGGGCGTAGCCACACTCAGTTCAACTAAAGTGAGAGAGACAGACACCGCTTGGTCACCTTTAAGCAACGAGTGCTCGCAGCGGTGAAACCAGTCTCGCGTAAGCGTCTGGCGTAATGTCGGTTCGGGCCGCTTCATCTCACAATACCGCCAACCAAAGTATGACATGCTGGTAAGCAGTATGACTTGTATCGCCCACAACTCACTTGTGTTCTACTCGTGCATATAACATCAACGCATAAAACCAGGCTCGGATGCCATGTTGGGGAACGAGTAATTTCAAAAATTTCCTACGCACACGCAAGATCATGGTGATGGTACAGCAACGAGAGGGGAGAGTGTATGTCCACGTACCCTCGTAGACCGTAAGCCGAAGCGTTATGACAACGCGGTTGATGTAGTCGTACATCCTCACGATCTGACCGATCCAAGTACCGAACGTACGGCACCTCCGAGTTCAGCACACGTTCAGCTCGATGACGATCCCCGGACTCCGATCCAGCAAAGTGGCGGGGATGAGTTCCGTCAGCACGACGGCGTGGTTACGATGATGATGCTCTACCGGCGCAGGGCTTCGCCTAAGCTCCGCGACGATATGACCAGGTGGAATATTGTGGTGGGGGGCACCGCACACGGCTAAGGAACGATCCGTAGATCAACTTGTGTGTTATGGGGTGCCCCCCTGCCCCCGTATATAAAGGAGGGAGGGGGAGGTGCGGCCGGCCCCCAAGGGGTGCGCCTGGAGGAGTCCTACTACAACCGGGAGTAGGACTCCCCCTCTGCCTTGTTGGAGAAGGAAAGGGGAGGGGAAAGAGGAAGGCGCCGCCCCCTCTCCTGTCCTATTCGGACTAGGGGGGGGGCACTGCGCCTGCCCTGGCCGCCCTCCTCTTCTCCCTCATGGCCCACTAAGGCCCATTATCCCCGGAGGGTTCCGTAACCCGGTGTTCCTAAGTAAAATCCCGATTTCACCCGGAACCATTCCGATATCCAAATATAGGCTTCCAATATATCAATCTTTATGTCTCGACCATTTCGAGACTCATCGTCATGTCCGTGATCACATCCGGGACACCGAACAAACTTCGGTACATCAAAACTTATAAACTCATAATAAACTGTCATCGTAACGTTAAGTGTGCGGACCCTACGGGTTCGAGAACTATGTAGACATGACCTAGAACTATTCTCGGTCAATAACCAATAGCGGAACCTGGATGCCCATATTGGTTCCTACATATTCTACGAAGATCTTTATCGGTCAAACCGCATAACGACATACGTTGTTCCCTTTGTCATTGGTATGTTACTTGCCCGAGATTCGATCGTCGGTATCCAATACCTAGTTCAATCTCGTTACCGGCAAGTCTCTTTACTCGTTCCGTAATACATCATCTCGTAACTAACTTATTGGTTGCAATGCTTGCAAGGCTTATGTGATGTGTATTACCGAGAGGGCCCAGAGATACCTCTCCGACAATCGGAGTGACAAAACCTAATCTCGAAATACGCCAACCGAACATGTACCTTTGGAGACACCTGTAGTACTCCTTTATAATCACGCAGTTACGTTGTGACGTTTGGTAGCACCCAAAGTGTTCCTCCGGTAAACGGGAGTTGCATAATCTCATAGTTATAGGTCATGAAGAAAGCAATAGCAATATACTAAACGATCAAGTGCTAGGCTAACGGAATGGGTCATGTCAATCACATCATTCTCCTAATGATGTGATCCCATTAATCAAATAACAACACATGTCTATGGTTAGGAAACATAACCATCTTTGATTAATTAGCTAGTCAAGTAGAGGCATACTAGTGACTATATGTTTGTCTATGTATTCACACATGTATCATGTTTCCGGTTAATACAATTCTAGCATGAATAATAAACATTTATCATGAAATAAGGAAATAAATAATAACTTTATTATTGCCTCTAGGGCATATTTCCTTCAAAAAGCCCATAGAGGCATTCTTTAGTATTAGGCAGAGTCACGTCCACGTTTATTGCGCAAGCCGCACATTTCATTAGCTAAACGAACTTCAACTCTCTACAAACACGGCTATGTACGTTTCTGACTTTCTGTGTTTCAGTGTTAAGGGTCACAGGCACGGGCATCAAATCCACAAAGGCTTCGTGTGGTATTATATAGAGTTATGTTCGCTTGTGCTTGTGTTTGTGTTCCGAATGATTCAGTGAAGCACGGTTTGTCATCAAACACACAAACGATCATGCCTGTCACACGGGCACGACCATGGCAAGCGCACGGTTTTCCACGTAGCACACAACGGCCGTGAACTGATGGGACGCGCACTGTTCTACATGCCACACAGGGTTCTTACACAGCAAATGCCGTGAACTTAAAAGCAAACACGTTCGCATGTGTTTTCAGTGTTTCTGTCATTAGTATCACAGCCCTGGGCGTCAGATCCACAAAGGCATTGTGTGGTATTATATAGAGTCATGTTCGCCTGTGTCTGTTTCCCGGATGATTCCGTCGACTCATTTATACGGAGAGGCATGGACGAGAAGCCCATAGAGGCATACTTCAGTATTAGGCAGAGTCACATTCGAGGGTTTACTGCAGAAACATAACAAAATTGGATTCAGATGCGAATCCTCACTGTTTACTTTCTGAGACAATGAATGACCGATCCAAGAGACAGTGTCCTTCAAAGCAATCCACTGTTCTGTACCAAAGAGCCACTGTCAAACGAATGGAAGTCAAGCAACGAGGGTCACACTTTTAGCAGTAGAAAATCACTTTATCAGCTGGCGTTGCTCCTTTGCTACATGCACAGTCGAGTGGGTGTGGAAAGCACGTTACTCAAGCACACAATGAACATCATGATGTCACAACAATGTCAAAAGCATGGTTGTGAGTCTGCGGTGTCACGACTAGAATCCTCAACACGCATTTGGGTGTGGCCTGTTAAGTAGAAACTCGGTTGTGCGGTCACCAGAGGCACTACGTAACGCCCCGCGAAACAGGTTTAGTTGACCACTAGGGTTGCTATCTATGCTTTGAGCTCTTTTCATCTCTCCTGTGTCGCAGCAGAGACGCATGGTTGTATTCTTACACCATACAGCTTCATAAAGAAACGGCTGCAAAAATTTACCCGCAAACCTATCGCCCTTATGATACTTTCTCAGCTGAGTAATAAAAATACCTAAACAAGCAAAATCTCTTATGCTTAAATTTGCTTTGTTTCTACAACTTCACCAAATAAACTTACAAGCCGCTTTTTATTACCACAGAACAAGGAGCAGAAATGGCTGCAAAAATTTACCCGCAAACCTATCGCCCTTATAATATTTTCTCACCTGAGTAATAAAAATACCTAAACAACCAAATCTCTTCTGCTTCAATTTGCTTTGTTTCTACAACTCCACCAAATAAACTTACAAGCCATTTTTTATAACCACAGAACAAGGAGCAGAAACGCCTGCAAAAAATTACCCGCAAACCTATCGCCCTTATAATATTTTATCAGCTGAGTAATAAAAATACCTAAACAAGCAAAATCTCTTCTATTTAAATTTGCTTTGTTTCTACAACTTCACCAAATAAACTTACAAGCCATTTTTTATAACCACGGAACAAGGAGCAGAAACGGCTGCAAAAAATTACTCGCAAACCTATCACCCTTATAATAGTTTCTCAACTGAGTAATAAAAATACCTAAACAAGCAAATTATCTTCTGCTTAAATTTTCTTTGTTTCTACAACTTCACCAAATAAACTTACAAGCCGTTTTTTATAACCACGGAACAAGGAGCAGAAACGGCTGCAAAAAATTACCCGCAAACCTATCACCCTTATAATATTTTCTCAGCTAAGTAATAAAAATACTTAAACAAGCAAAATCTCTTCTGCTTAAATTTGCTTTGTTTCTACAACTTCACCAAATGAACTTACAAGCTGTTTTTTATAACCACGGAACAAGGAGCAGAAACAGTGCAGCGGCTCAAATGCATCTCCATCAGTGCAAGGCTCAACTGCAGCTCCTCAGTGTGTATGGCACGTACATACGAGAAGCACTGCTCTACCTGCAACACAGGCACGGATGTGCATCCATTCTGTGCATGATAGGTACATATGAGAGGCACTGTTGTACATACAACACAGGTACGGTTACACGTAAAGCGAGCATTTCTCCACTGAAAAAATAAAACTACTTTATATATTTTAACCTTGGTGCCACAGCATTTTGTAGTTCTTCGGCCCGTACAAAGCCGCAAAACCACACACTTCCTTCATGGCTGCACGCAACACAAAAACATACAAGCCTACACACGGTGCAAAGACTACAACGGTTCTCTGATAAAGTTTACATACAACTCAAGCTCCTCTTTCAGACAAGCCTACACATGATGCAAAGAGACCGCAACAACAAATAACTCCGTACACGTGGACAATAACACAAGGCCTCATTTCAGCATCCACACTTGAACGGAACCGTCAAATCTAGGTATTCAATACTCCTCGTTCTTAAATGCCGACGGGCATGGCTGGAACTTGATGATAATCTAAGACGTGCACGTTTAGAAGCCCTTCTATGCCACTCCAGAACCTTTTGTTGCTTTTCGTAAAATACTCCGTGAACTCTGCGGGAGGGGAGGAAAACTTCATGGTCATGGTCTCCAGATCCTTTGCACTAAGAACAAAGAACATCGCAAAATCAGCGTAACTCTCGGAGCGAACATAATCTTCCAGTGATACTGTCTTCAGACAAATCTCGTGATATTTGAGAAACTACCGGTGCTTACGACGCCATTTGTTTTTTTCACCACGAGAAATCAACAATGCCTAAAATATAAATGATAGGTTGAAAATACTTAGCGTATATAAAAAGAGATACAGACCATGAAAAAAACAAATGAAACAATTAGTTCTACCACCTCCGTGACAATAAGTTAGACGTAGACTTGTCTATGTATGGATGTATCCAACAATAAATAATGTGTAGATACGGGTGCATCAATTTCAGTCAAAATTAAGAAAAACATTTTGAAAAATAACAAGTACTACAGTATGCACATTTCTGAAGATCATCACCTCAACAAACAAGTTCTCCAGTTTTGGAAAGCACTTCAGCAATTCAAAGACAATGTGCACTTTATAATTGATGTAGATAAGTTAGGTCTTGACAGATTGACGCATTCTTGTTAGACTGACCGCCTTCAAACCCTTGATGAAAAGTAACAGAAAGAAGATCACACAACTAATAGAATAATGGTTGGATGAAATAAAACTTGTTTCCTCACAAACAAAGTGAATCTGGAAGTCTCGTGAAAACTCAATACCTCAATACACGTGAGGCGAAATGGATATGGATCAGGCGTAGAGACACCGGTTAACTCCAACTCCTGACTCTGCATGAAGAATAGAACATAGATAATCAAATTAATAGAACAAACATCGGAACAAGTGCAGCTCTGCTCCAGTGTGAAGGAAAGACAATACCTCAAGACGCGCCGAGGGACGCACGAACAAGAATTCACCGAACACCTCCAGTTTAGGTGCAGAGACAACAGTTATCGAACAGTCGTCGACCAGACAATCAACAATCAACCGTCGAACCGAAGGAGCATCCTCAATAATGAGTTCTCTGTATGGACAACGAATGCCAATGCTTACAAGGTTAGACGAGTTTATTGTGATGCGACGACCTCCTCTATTGCAAACAAACAGGAGAGACTAAAGTCCAGGGCAAATAGTGTGGATTATAATTTGCAGTGAGGCGTCTAATATATCAACTTCCACAAGTGAGAGTCTTTTCACCAGTGGCAGCTTAAGCGTCCCAACGTAATTGTCTGGTATTTGGCAAAGAGCAAAGGCAAGAGTGTGGAGAGAGGAAGAAAACCGAAACACGGACTCCGTTGCCGAGGGCGTAGACGAAGTGCATAGATCCAGTAATGTTACCTCTTGCGTCAGAAACCTTGGGCAGAGGTAGTAGAACTCAAGAACCTGGATATTGTCCAGCTTCCAGGACCGGAGCCAGGCATCAACGGCGGAGGGTCTGCACTGTAGGTAGCACGCCGGGATAGAGAGGCGGCTAACAGAGCCAGCATGGCCGGATAGAATGGATTCCGGAAGACTGACAACACCAGAGACAGGATTTCGACCGGAATAGCATTTGCAAACGCACTCCTTGGTGAAGTCGTACAGATGAGATATGGTCTCAATATGAACTTTTTCTCCATCGTTAAAAAGACGAGAGACAGAGATCTCACAGCAGTCGAGATTCAGAGGAGCGATGGACCACAAAGGACGCCGGCGACGTGCGAGGATTTGAGTACGGATGCCATCCTTGATGGGGAGATGAGAGATGATCTCACCTAGCACGCCGTCGGCGAGATCGCTGATGCGGTCCAAACGACATCCCTCTTCTTCCTCCTCGGATCGAGAGGGAGCACGGTCGCCGCTTCCATCCCCTCCGACGACTAGAACACCACCAGAAGGCGGCGTCGCCGGAGGCACCACTCTCGACCTCTTGATGCTATGAGCAGCGCTTTCCATCTCCACCTCCGTTGCTGGGGTGGCGCCGCCCATGACCAGTGCTCACTGAGGTGGATCTGGAGAAATGGATTACAACCTGTGAATCCATGAAATGACTTAAATACCCATGACGGTGAGCGGAGGGGTCCAGATTAATTACCTCTTTTTTTCTTTTGACGGGAGGTGGCTGCTTGAAACATTAAATAGAGCCACGGCTTTCAAGGTACGAGATGCACGGTTGAAGACGCAGACCAGGCACGGGCCTGCCCGTCCGTATTTTAATTATTTTTGGCACACATTCAATAGAAGAATTTGTTTGACGCCGGAAGCACTGTTCTATAGTCATCTTCCCTCTACGCGCATCAAAATTTTCCACGGGCACGTTGACAAATTAAGTCACTACAAGATTCAAGGCCGTGCCTCCGCTTTGAAGATGATTCTGCTGAAACGCTCAGGGACAAAACCAATGAAGCGTATAGAGAGATGCACAAAAAGTGGGACTACAAGAGATAAACTAAGATGGTAATAGTGAACACACACAGTAAATAGAAGTCCTGATCATGACAGATCGACTGGGTCACTAAAAACTCAAAAGTAGTAACAAGTCAATGCTAAGTGGCTGCATGAAACATCAAATAGAGCCACGGCTTTGATGGTACGAGCCACTGTTGTACTTGCAGACCAGGCACGGGCATGCCCCTCCAAGATATAATTATTTACCGCAGACATTCACAAAGCGTGCCTGTCTTTGTGGATCTGTTCGATGCCGCAAGCACAGTCCTACAATCATATTCCCTCCGCGCGCAGCAAAATTTTCCACGGGCACGTTGACAGATTAAGTCACTACAATATTCAAGGTCGTGCCTCCGCTTTGCAGATGATTCTGCTGAAATGCTCACTGACAAAACCAATGAAGCGTGGAAGAGGCACGGCTTGTCACGTACTAGACACACGGTCCTCCTTTCGGCATTGTAACGCACTGTCCTACATGCCACGCAGGCATGTAGAAAAGTTTGGGTCTACGTACATGTCTCTTTGTTGTGTTACAAATGATTCCGTTGACTCTATTACCAGAGGAGGCAAAGTATGTCGGACCAGAGAGGCATGATTGTGTTTTACGCACGGTCACAATTGTCACAGGCACGGGCATGAAGCGCTCAAAGGCATGGTCGGTCGTATTACATAGAGTCACGCTAACCTTTGTCTTATGCACAGCCACGGGCGTTTACTGTATGAGGCACGAAATGGCCTATATGAGAGACGTTGTTTTTAAAAGCGTATTTTCTTGTATTTAAAAGCACAGACGTACAGTCCATAGTATGTTATTCGGGTGTGAACGCCACATGACAGCGCTCCAGAAACCCAAGGGTCCGACGGGTGTCTCCTCCGGTGACGCCTCTCTCGCTCGTAGCCCGAGGCCAGGCTCCAGCTATTTAAGCAAGACGGGGTCTCAAAACCCTAGCCACACCCTCTTCCCACATCTGCCCGCCGTCAGGCCATCCATTCCTCTTGCTGACCTCCATCCTGACCCTCTCCGCCATGGCTCAGCAGGAGGACACTACTGCAGAACCCCGTGTCCATACACTGCAGGGGATCAAGCCTGGCGAGGGTTCCTCATCTGTAAGTTCACTCTACTTCCGCTCCTTTCCTTTTTTCTTTCCTTTGGCTGCTTGATTTAGTTGTCAAACGTGAATAAGCCAGACGGAATCTCGAAACCCTAGCCACATCCCCTTCATCCTTTTATCCGCAACCAGGACATCCACTCCTCTTGTTGTTCTCTTCCCTGACAATCTCCGCCCTGACTGTACAGGATGACACTACTCCAGAGAGCCGTGACCAGACGCAGGAGGAGATCTCGGCTGGCGAGACTTCCTCATCTGTAAGTTCACTCTGCTTCCGTTTCATTCGTTTTTTTCTTTCTTTCGGCTACACGGATTAGTTGTGAAACGTGAATCATTGCGGTGAACTTCATCCTAAGTTGATGATAGTGCGTCCTGCCATCAATCTGACACCTTCTATTTTGTGCAGGTGAAAAACTCAAAAGTAGTAACAAGTCAATGCTAGGTGGCTGCATGAAACATCCAGTAGAGCAACGGCTTTGATGGTACGAGCCACTGTTGTACTTGCAGACCAGGCACGGGCGTGCCCCTCCGAGATTTAATTATTTACCGCACACATTCACAAAGCGTGCCTGTCTTTGTGGATCTGTTCGACACCGCAAGCATGGTCCTACAGTCATCTTCCCTCTGCGAGCAGCAAATTTTTCCACGGGCACGTTGACAAATCAAGACACTACAAGATTCAAGGCCGTGCCTCTGCTTTGCAGATGATTCTGCTGAAACACTCACGGACAAAACCAATGAAGCGTGGTAGAGGCACGGCTTGTCACGTACCAGACACATGGTCCTCCCTTCGGCATTGTTACACTCTGTCCTACATGCCACACAGGCATGTAGAACAGTTCGGGTCTACGTTCGTGTCTCTTTGTGTTCCAAATGATTCCTTTGACTCTATCACCAGAGGAGGCACGGTGTTGGGGATATTACTACTGGGCGTAAACCGGCCTATCTGGGCCGGGTTAACTTCATCAGTAGTTCAACGGTGTAAAAGCCCAAGAGGCATGAAAGTAGGGGCCCAAGGCCTGTAGTCGGTTTAGAACCCGTAGCCGTAAACCGGCCTGGTATGTAAACTTGTATTGTAAGTTAGGAATAGAGAGAGACCAACCCGCATACGAATATGAACTGGCGATTGGGACTCTCTGAACCGACGGGCGTCACCCGTGTATATAAGGGGACGACCCGGGGCGGTTCAAGGACAGACAACAACAACTCGAGGCCTAGGCGAAGCTTATTTGCTCCCTAGTCATCGAGACCACATCAATCCCATCACAACTAGACGTAGGCTTTTACCTTCATCGAAGGGGCCGAACTAGTATACCTCTTGTGTCTTTGCGTCCGCTTTAACCCCTTCAAGTTAACCCGTAGCGATGGCTCCAAGACAAAGTCCTTTCATGAGGCCATCTGCCGTAACAAAACCACGATAGTTGGCGCCCACCATGGGGATATCGCACGGTGGTTTGATGATCTTGGAGGGCAAGTTCGAAGGACTCGAAGGTTATGCTGTGGGCCGGATGACCAAGAGTCGTCGCGGCAAGCTCTACATCGACGATGCAGGATGGGGCCCCGAGGCCAGCTCAATCGAGTACGGATACCGGGTCCCCTTTGGTGGCATACACATTTTCATCGGCAAGATCGGTGAGCCAGGGCCTGAGCCGGACATCTGCACCGACCTCGTCGAGACGGCTCAGCGTACGAGATCTGCCCAGGTTAAACCGGCCGTGAAGCGTGCCTTTGTGGGAGTCATCCACGGAGGAAGCTATGAGGACGGATCAGAGTCTGGTGGCGAGACCGTCGTCTACTCCGACGACGAGTCATCAACCGGAGAAACTGAATCTTTGTATCAGCTACAAGATGGCCGGATTGGGGGCTGTTCCGATGGTGACAGTATTCCGGACCCCTCTGATCTGCCCAACAGGGTTGGAATATTCATGGCCGGTACCCAAGCGGCGCTTCACTCTTCGACTACTGCGGCGATGATCGCCGGTTCAACAGCGGTGATGGCTGCCGTGGCAGGAGGTCTTGTGCGCCCGCCGGCTCAAGTTTTATTAGATCTGTTTGATGCGTTGGCTGCGCTCATGGCGGAGGCTAACCCAGCGGATCAGGACGCTCATAACGCGGAGATTGCGAAGGTGAAGGAACAAATCACTCAGGCTAAAGCGGATCTAGCAGCTGCAGACGCCAGGATGACGGCAGAGCGGGCCGCTTTAGATGCGCAGGCTTATAGGCTCATGTTGGATCAGAACGCGTCACATGAAGTCATGAAGAGGAAATACAGATCTCGTTTGCCTTCAGCTTTCGAAGGAAGAGACCTCTTCAACACCCTCGGAGCGGGAACCAGTAATCCGCCGGCGGTAAACCGGGCGGAAGCACCTGGGACGGGCGCGCCGGTTCAGCCCCGCTTAATAGATCTACCTCGCCATAACGCCGGTGCGCCTCAGGCCGTGCAAACACCTCCGGGTCACTACTCCAATCCGATGGATAACCTTGTTGCAGCTGCGGCATGGCTGGAGGCTATTCCAATTGAAGGTGATTCACCACAGGCAGTAGAGACGCGCCGGGTCAAGGAGCTCCTTAGGACAGCCTTGGTCCAACAGGAAGCGTATTCGTACAGCCGCGACCGAATCCACTCTACCCCCCGCCCAAGCCGGAGCTATAGCAGGCACGTGGATGAACTGGCCATATCAAGTAATGCGCGGCGTGGTGCGCCCCGTGGCAACAACCCGGCAGGTGGCGTCGATAACGCCCAGGAGGTGGTGGACCGGCCTGGCGCCAGGAGGCCGAGTTAGCAACCTGAGATCGGGCTTATCAGCCTCGCCGGTTCATCCGACCATCTCGGTCGAGCCTGGGGTTACCTCTAGCTCGTTGGGGGTGCCTTGCCTCGTCCCCGCTTTACGCAATGTGCGCTTGCCCAAAGACTTCAAGGGTCCGCGCAAGGTGCCAAATTATACTGCCGATTTAGCTCCAGAAGCATGGATAGAAAAGTTATGAGATGGCCATGGAGATGCTGGATGTGGATGAGGCCGCGTGTGCAAAGTACTTCACCATGATGCTCGAAGGCACAAACCGTACTTGGTTGAAGAGCTTGCCACCCAATTCTATCATTTCACGGCCCGATTCTTGACCGGTTTATCCAGAATTTCAAAGATACGTAAGCAGCCCATGTCCGTAGTGGACTTGGCGGCTTGTGTCGAGGGAAGAGTCAACAACCCATTGGGTACGCGCGCGTTTGAAATCTTGCACTCGTCGGACGGATCAACGCTGATTCTGCGATCTTAACCACGGAGGGCAACTGCGGTTTAAGCCTTTGAAGTTGAAGTTGAGGCGCATGAAGCGGTTTTGTAATGACATGGGCACTCTCATGGGCGCTTTAGTGAAGTATGTTGATTACGATAGTACCAAGGATCGAGTCGATGATGACGAGACAGGGAAGGAAGAAGAACAGCAGCTCAAGGGCCAGCAACATCACTTTCGGCAGTAACGGTGGGGGCAAGCGTAAAGTGACGGAAACTTGGACCGTAGCCAACACCAACGCGCAGGACAAGGGCCATGGGCGCAAGGGTAAACACCCGAATCGAAGTGGGCGCCTAATCCCAATCGGACCGCTTGAACTATCTGTTGAATCAACCTGTCCAAGCATGGGACGAAGGAGGCGCCAAACAAACCACCTCTGGAAGGATTGTTACATTATGCAGGAGTTCAAGAGTTCTAATGCTTTCCGGTATGATCAAGGTTCCGGCGGCGGTTCAGGATCCGGGCCGGGTTACGGTGGAGGAAATTCCGGTTCAGGATTTAATGGTAATCCGGGCGGACATAACAATCAGAATAACCTAGGTGGTTACAACCAGCAGCCGTAACAGTCGGGTTATCAGAGCAACCCAAAGCAGTTGAATAGTGGGCAGTACCATGTCTTCACCACCAGCTTAGACAAGCGAGACCGGAAACTTCAGAAGCGGGCAGTCAACGTTGTTGAACCGGCCGTGCCTCATTACCTACGCTGGTCAGAGCAGCCCATTGTATGGAGTAGAGAGGATCATCCTCCCCGGGTTGACAATCCGGGTCAGCTAGCCCTGGTGGTGGCACCTCAGGTGGGAGGTTATAAGTTCGCCAAGGTGCTCATGGACGGAGGGAGCAGCATTAACATCCTGTACTATGAGACCTTCCGTAGTATGGGGTTAACAGATAAACATCTCAAACCGCCCAATACGGTGTTCCATGGTGTGGTACACAGCAAGTCAGCATATCCGGTTGGTAAAATAGCTCGGAAGTGGCCTTTGGAGATGAATATAACTCAGATCGGAAACATTGGCGTTTGAAGTGGTGAAAATCCAAAGTCCATATCACGCCCTGTTTGGGCGGCCGCTTATGCCAAGTTCATGGCGCGCCTTGTTATATCTACTTGCAGCTCAAGATGCGGGTCACAAGGGGACAATAACGGTTCATGGGGCGCAAGATCGCTTTGGAATGTGAGGAAGGTGATGCGGCTTACGCAGAGTCGGTTTGTGCCACCGAGGAGCTGAAGTATTATAAGGACAATGTTGATCCGGCGGACATGACTCCATTGAAGAAGCCGACTACAGAGCATGATCCGGCCCTGAAATTCAAATCGGCAGCTGAGACTAAGCTTGTTGACTTCGTGCCTGGCGATTCGTCCAAGCAGTTCAGCATCAGTGCCAACTTGGATCCGAAATAGGAAAGCGCGCTCATCGAGTTCATCCGTGAGAATCGGGACATTTTTGCATGGAAGCCTTCTAACATGCCAGGTGTACCGAGGCAACTCGCTGAGCACACTCTTAATGTTGATCCCAAGTACAAACCGGTGAAGCAGTTCCTCCGTCGGTTTAACGAAGAAAGGCGTAAGGCCATTAGAGAGGAGGTGGCCAGGCTCTTAGAAGCTGGTTTTATCGTTGAAGTTTTCCATCCTGAGTGGCTTGCTAATCCGGTGCTGGTTGTTAAGAAAAACGACACTTGGCGCATGTGTGTGGATTACACAGATCTTAACAAGGCTTGTCCAGCAGATCCTTTTGCCCTCAATCGCATTGACCAAATTATTGATGCCACTTCGGGTTGTGAGCGTTTGAGCTTTTTGGATGCGTACTCTAGGTATCATCAGATCAAGATGGCAGTTAAGGACCAGGAGAAGACGGTGTTTATGACTCCCTTTGGAGCCTTCTCCTATGTGTCTATGCCTTTTGGGCTCAAGAGCGCCCAAGCAACTTATCAACGTTGTGTACAGAATTGCCTGCATAAACAGATCGGCCGTAATGTGCACGCCTATGCTGATGATATTGTGGTCAAATTAAGGGAGAAGGAGACACTGATTGACGATTTGAAGGAAACCTTTGACAACCTGCGGGTTTACAAGATGATGCTCAACCCGGCCAAATGTGTCTTTGGTGTTCCGGCAGGCAAATTATTGGGTTTTCTCGTGTCTAACAGGGGAATTGAAGCTAATCTGAAGAAGATTACGGCTATTACCTCCCTGGCTAAACCGAAGTGTATTAACGATGTCCAGCGTTTGGCAGGCCGGATTGCCGTGCTGAGCCGGTTTATCAGCCGCCTCGGAGAGAAGGCCATCCCTTTGTATCAGATGCTGAAAAAGACAGATCAGTTTGTCTGGAGTGCAGCCGCCGACGAGGCGTTGGAGGACTTAAAGCGGCAATTGGCCAACCCGCCTGTGCTCGCCGCTCCCGTTGACAAGGAGCCGCTTTTTCTATATGTTGCTGCTAATGCCAGGGCGGTCAGCGTGGCCATTGTGGTCGAGCGGAAGGAGGCAGGGAAGGAGCATCCGGTTCAACGTCCGGTTTACTATATCAGCGAGGTACTTGTTTGTTACACCTTCCTCACGGCAGACTCCTCCCTGGAAATGCATAAAGAGTGAGAATACTTGAGGACTACAAGGGGAAAGAGAGGCCTCCAATATAGTACACTATGCATTGTTTGTGCTTTCAATGCGTCTGAAAATTATTTTACCTCGATAAAAAAGTTCTCTAGGCTAGGAAAGCATCTCATCAAGGCAACAACCTTGTTCAGATTTAATGACATGTGGATAAGCAGGGTGTTCACAGACTGAACCGCCGTTGATAGGCTAACTATAGACAAAGCCTACACCAAGAACATATCATAAAACTAGATGGATAAAAGTTTACATGGCATGAAACTCAGGCAGTTGAACGAATGCAACTAAAGAGTATATAGTGCAAAAGGTGAGTCCCTCGATAACTGTAGAGCCAAAAACAATCTTGGATTGAGGAAATCCTTCGTAGAAATTGCCCAGACACTCGAGTTTAGGTGCAGAGAAGAGAGTTATCTGCAACTGTCGGCTCTGAATATCATGAATCAGTCGTTTAAGTGTGGGCGCATCCTCAACAACGAGTTCACCATTCTCACAAAGGATACAGATGAGTTCAACTTTGTCTGAGTTTATTATGATGCAGTGGTCCAGGTTATTGCAACCAAGCAGGAGTCACTCGAGGGCAGGGCAACCATGGTTGATTTTGCTTTGCAGCGAGACGTCTGATATATCAACCCCCGAAAACGAAATCCTCTTAAGTAGTGGAAGTTTGAACGATTGTGCATACTCATCAGGTATCTGGCAAAGAGCAAATGTGACGGTGTGCAGCAAGGAAAACAACAACGTGGAAGTCAGTGGTGAGGTCGCGAACGAACAGAATTCGTGCGGTAGTGTGATGGTTTTTCCCACGAACCATGGGAACATGTAGTAGAACTCGAGAACCTGTAGATTCTTCAATCTTGGGGAACGAAGCCAGGCATCGACTGTAGAGGGTCTGCAGTGGAGGTAGCACGCGAGAATGCAGATGCGATGGACTGTGCCCCCATGGCCGGAGAGGATGGCTTCCGGAAGGCACGAACCACCAACGTCAGGCTGAAAATTGCACCGAGTTCCAAAATATCTAATTCGAATGACATCCTTGCTGGGGAGCATCGAGGCTACGTCGATATGAACTGTTTCTAGAGGCTTACAAAGACGGCCGACATGGATCTCACTGCAGTCAAGATTCAGAGGAGCGGCGCGCCACAGAGGGCGCCACCGACGTGTGAGGATTTGAGTGCGGGTGCCCTCCTTAGTGGACAGACGGGAAATGATCTCACCGAGGACACCGTCCGGGAGGTCGCTGATGCGGTCCGGGAAAGACTCCTGCTTCTTCGAACCACTGAGCGGGCCCGCGCCGCTTCTGGCCGCTACCGCCATGCCGCCAGAGGACGAAGTCGCCGGTGGCCTGAACCTCGCCTTCTTGTTGCTCGGGGCACCTGGCCGGATCTCCATCCCCGTCTCCGTTGCTGGATTCGCGCGACCTGCGAGCACCGCTATATGTGGCGTGGATCTGGAAAAACAACTAGGTCTTCACTGCGGGCAGATCCCGCATGTGAGGAAAGGAGGGGAAGGGACGTCGACCAATTGGACGACAACTATAAATTATATCTTTCCTTCACTGTTGCTGTGGAAAACAAATAACGATCATTTTCCTTCACTATTGCGGAAGAAAACATACACAGGCACGGGTGGACAACCCAACAAAGCATGGTGTGGTATTATATAGAGTCATGTTCGCTGGGTTTGTGTTCCGAATGATTCCGTTGACTCGTTCAGACGGAGAGGCACGGATGTTTCGGCTCATGGGCACGAGCATGCAACGCTCAAGGGCACGGCATGGTCCATGGTATAACATAGAATAATGCTCTCCTGTGACTCGATCATACGGAGATGCACGGGAATTTAGCCCATAGAACAAAACCTTTGTGTTACGCACACCCACAGGCGCTTACTCTGTCAGGCACGGAATGCCCTACATGGCTACGTCAGAGACGCTGACTCCTTGTATTTAAAAGCACAGACGTGAATTACATAAGGACACAGCTCCGTACTGAGTCGCGTAACGCTTTTTTCTTGATTATAAGTATATTATTCGATAAAGGCGTGGAAGTTCGTGCATGTCTGTGTTTCAGGGTCGCAAGCACGGGCATAAAGCGCTTAAAGGCAAGGCGAGCTATTATATCTGATCACGCACAAAGATTTTCTGTTTGTATTTGAATGGCTCGGTGGACTCGATCGGAAGAAGAAACGCATGCGTGGCGACCATGGAGGCATGGGCACGTATGTGGGTTTATTACGGAAACCTAACAGAATTGGGTTTATATGTCAACACTTTCTGCTTGCTCTGTGAGACACATAACACCAATTAGAGAGACAGAAAGGGCACAGGCATCTCCACATGACTGGCGACTATGACATAAAGTAGCATAAACATAAAAAGACAGAAAGGTGGATTGATTTCATTAGTTTCAAGCTCCTTCGTGGCTGCTCACAGCACAAAGACGAACAAAGCCTACAAACAGTGCAAACAAAACAACAGTTGTTCGACAAGGTTTACACAAAATGCGAACTCTAAAACTTCAAGACAATAAGTTACTCACAAGAACATGAGCAACCATCTCAAGACCTATTCTTCAGCATGAACATCTGAATGGATCCGTCAAATCGAGATATTCAACACTCCTATTTTGTAAATACTAACGCACGCGGGTGCAACTTGGTAATAATCGAAGACGACTGTGTTTAGAAGCCTCATTGTGCCACTTCAGAACCCTTTGTTGCTCCTCGTAAAATACTTCTGTGAACTCCGCAGGAGGGTACACAAACTTAATGTCAATGCTATCCAGATCCTTTGCACATAGAACAAAGAACGCCGCAAATTTCTCGTTACCCCGGCAAGGAATATAATCTTCCAGCGTTACTGTCTTCAGACAAATGTCGTGATGTTTGAGAAACTGCCGGTGCCTACGACGTGATACGTTTTTTTCAGAACGACACGTCAACTGTCCCTAAGAAATAAAAGAAAGGTTGAAAATACTTAGCGTCCATAGAAAAAGATATGTATGTATGTATGTATCCACTTCAGTCAAATTTAACATAAACATTTTGAAATGGAAGGAGAACTACAGTATGCACATTTCTCAAGATCATCACCTCGATAGACAAGTTCTCCAGTTTTGGAAAGCACTGCAGCAATTCAACGATAATGTCCACCTTATAATCCAGGTAGATGAACAAGGTCTTGACAGATTGCCACATTGTTGTAAGACTGACTGCCCCAAAACCCTTCATAAAAATTAACAGAAGATGCGTCACAAAACTAATAGATTAAAGGTTAGACGAAATAAAATTCGTTTCCCCTCAAACAAGATGAAGCTGGAAGTATTGTCAAAACTCAATACCGCAAGACATGTGAGACGACGTGGATACGGATCAGGTGCAGAGGCACCGGTTACCTCCAAATCCTCACCCTGCATGAAGCAAAGAACATAGTTCAACAAATTAATGGAACTAACATCGGAACAAGTCATTACCCTGTTCCAGAATCAGGGAAAGTCGGTACCTCAACACGTGTGGGCGGAGACACGAACGCAAAATCACCTAGCGTCCCCATTTTAGGTGCATAGACAACAGTAATCGAACAGTGGTCGTCCTCTTTATCGTGGATCAACTTTTGAAGCGAACACTACTACAAAAAGGGCTATAGATGGAATGGCAACTAATGGCGCACCTATCATGTGGTGCGCCACAACTATATAGCAGTGGCACACCATGCACACGGTGCACCACTAGTAATATTTTTTTTCTTATTTTCCAAAGATTCTAATGGCGCATCATGGCAGGGTGCACCATTAATAGTTTAAACTAGTAATGGCACGTTGTGCCACGGTGCGTCATTAGAATACATACTTTTCTTTTATATTTTTTTGCAAAACCTCTAATGGCGTACCAGCAGCAGGTACGCCATTAGTAACCAGGGTTACTAATGGCGCATTTGCAGGTGGTGCGCCATTAGTAACCTGGGACCAACAATATATTTTGGACAGCCCACCTACCCACACACTTTCCCCACTTCATTCTCTCCACCTCCTCCTCCAAGCTTGTCTCGGCTGCCTCCTCCTCCAAACCTCATTTGCACCATAGATTCATCCAAATTAAGTTGTTAAATTACCTTTTTTGATAGGAAAGTAAGGGGGGAAGCTATCTTTATGTTGTTCTCCCTCTCCAACAACGTGCACATGCACTTTTTGTGGCCTAGCTAGATCTATGTATGTTAGGTGGTGTTGCATATGTTTATGGTGTTGCATATATGTTTGTGTTTGCAGTACGGTATTTGAAATGCAATAGTTGCCAATATTTTGCGGAATGTTGATTCATTTCCGTTTGGCGAGAATTTTGGCACTATGCATTCTTTTAGTCCTATTTTAGGAAAGTCATGCCAAATTTTTTCTTGGTTCTAAAATATCGTTTTGCTCTACCCATGGCGACCATAGTCCGCCACGATGACCGAAGGCATCGTGAATAGGTTTTTGAGCTCCGCGAAGGCCGAGATGCTTCAAAAGAACAAGACGGAGATACGATGTCCGTGTGGAAGATGCAAGCTGAAGAGCCTTATTGCGGACCTGGATTCCGGGCAGGTGTGGGACCACCTGCTCTTGCGTGGTTTCATGGATGGCTATCGGTGGCAAGGTGATGAAGATGACTATGAAGTCTTCCATGGAGGCCGGGCGGCAAGAAATGAGCAAGACTCGGGCGGGCAAGAAGACGAAGAATCTCCAGGACATGATCACGACGGTGATGATGTACACAGTCATCATGTAGAAGATGCAGGACATGATGATGAGGAAGATGTCGGAGCAGACGAAGGGCATGATCATGAAGATGAAGATGCCGACGGAGCAGACGACGATGGACCATCGATGGGCTGGGTGCAGGACACTCATGTTCAAGCGCTGCTTCTCAAGCAGACGGATAACGCAAGAGCTGCCGCCCGAGAGAAAGCCAAGCTGGATCAACTAGAGATAGACGCGGTTACTCCATTGTATGAAGGATGCAGACCCGAGGATACCTGCCTGAAAGTAACGCTCATGGCTCTGGAGATGAAGGTAAAACACAAAATGACCGACGCATGCTTCAACGAGAACATGTCATTCTAGCGCGAATGTCTTCCCAAGGGGAAGAATTGCCCGACCAGTTTCGTGGAGGCGAAGAAAATCGTGTGTCCTCTGGATTTACCGCACGTGAAATACCATGTGTGCATGAACAATTGCATCATTTATCGGGACGAGCACGCGGAGTCTACCATATGTCCGGTGTGCGGCGTCACTCGATACAAGAAGAGGAAGAAAGCTCCTCGAAAAGTGGTGTGGTACTTTCCGATCACTCCTCGTCTGCAGCGGTATTTCGCGGACACTAAGGTAGCAAAGCTCCTACGTTGGCACGCGGATAGGGAGGAGAAGAAGCGAGAAGATGACGCAAATGATCTAGAGATAAATAAAACAGACAAGATGCTGAGTCACCCTAGGGATGGGATCCAGTGGAAAGCGTTGAACATCGAACACCCAGAATTTGGGAAGGATCCAAGGAACATCATGCTGGGCGCGAGCACCGATGGAGTCAATCCGCTTGGCAGTTAGAGAAGCACATATAGCACCTGGCCTGTGTTTGTGTGGATGTACAACCTTCCCCCCTGGTTGTGCATGAAGAGGAAGTACATTCACATGAGTATGCTAATTGAAGGGCCGAAACAACCAGGGAACGACATCAATCTGTATCTGGGGCTGCTGAAAGAGGAGCTAGACACGCTGTGGAAAACGCCAGCCAATACATGGGACGCCGCACAGAAAGAATATTTCCCTATGAGAGCCGCTTTGCTCACGACGGTGCCGACTATCTCGATTCACGGATATCTCGCGGGGCAGGTGGTCCACAGATTTTACGGATCGTCGGTGCATGTATAACACAACATATCGCCAGACTAGATAGAGATCGATTCTTGAAAACCGTGTTCATGGGACATCGAAGGTGGCCAGCGACGATGACCCGTGGAGAAGCGCAAGGATCTGTTTGATGGTGAAACCGAACCCGAAGACGCCAGCGTCAGGAGCGGCGGCGAAATAGACCAGCTGTTGAAAAAGCTGGAAAGATTGCCTTGCCGGGGAAAGAAGCAAAAGGCGCGAGTCGGGAAAGAAGCGAAAGGCGCCAGAGCAGCTCTTGAAGGTATGGAAAGCGAGTGCGTTTTACGGGACTTGCCGTACTGGAAGATCCACTGTGTGCCTCACAGCCTTGATGTCATACATATCACGAAGAATGTGTGCGAGAGTCTTCTTGGTACCCTGCTCAACATGCCAGAGAGAACCAAAGATGGGCGAAAGCAAGGGCAGACTTGAAATGAATGGGCATCAGGGAGGAGCTTCACGCTAATGATCATGATGATGATGAGGCGAAGCAGGACACAGAAAGTCGTCGCAAAGGCTAAAAGGCCAAGAAGAGCGGAAATGACTACCCTCCCGCGTGCTTCACTCTAAGTCAGGAGGAGATCGATCAGTTTTTCACCTGCCTCATAGGAGTAAAACTTCCTTACGGTTCTGTGGGAAGATAAGCAGATACCTAGACCCAGCGAAGCGAAGTTCAGCGGGATGAAGTCTCACGGTATCACGTGCTGATAGCGTAGATACTTCGGTTGCAATCCATTGGGATCATGGGCGCGCATGTCCGTGAAATGCTATTTGGCCTATGCAACTTTTTGGCGTCATCTCTCGGAAGTCGGTTGGCGTGAGGCAACTCAGAAGGCTACAGGAAGAGATTGTGGTGATACTATGCGAGCTTGAGATGTACTTCCCGCTCGTATTCTTCGACGTTATGGTGCATCTGCTGGTCCATATTGTAGAGGATATCATCCAACTCGGGCCGACGTTCCTGCACAGCATGATGCCGTTCGAAAGGATGAATGGTGTCATCAAAGGATACGTTCGCAACATGTCACGTCTAGAAGGAAGCATAGCCAGGGGCTTTCTGACCGAAGAGTGCATCTCCTACTGCACGAATTATCTAGGCATCGAGGACCCCGTTGGTCTGCCCGTCAACATGCACCTCGGCAGGCTCGCTGGATGGGGTCACCGTGAGGGTCGCCGCGAAATGCATGTCGACTTCGAGGGTCGACTCGCCGACTTTGAAAGAGCAAACCTAGTCGCGCTACAACACATAGACGTGGTCGATCCTTGGGTGGTAGAGCACAAAACCTTTATTGAGAAGGCGTACAATGACCGAGGCCAGCAGAGGGACGGACGGAGATATAATCAAAGAGCACAACTCATGTTTCACGCGTTGGTTCAAGCATAAGCTTACATCGTACCCATTACATGAGGATTCTTCAGCGGAAGAACAACTCATATTCGCCTTGTCACAGGCGCCGAGCACAACTGATGACCTATGAGGCGTACAATATCAACGGCTACACATTCTACACGAGGACAAGGACATGAAGAGCGATGGTTATCGAACTCCGGGTAACGATGGAATCCTACACCGGTAACGACAAGGACAGACACTATGGAAGGATCGAGGAGATATGGGATCTGAGCTACGCTGGAGAGAAGGTCCCGATGTTCCGTGTCAGATGGGCAAAGAGCATCATAAAAGAAGACTGGTATTTCACCACCATGGTTATACGAAGCCAAATCCAAGACCGAGGCATAAGCGTCACCGTGAAAAATGAGCCATGGTACTGGCTTCCCAAGTGGACCAATGCTTCTTCATTACCGACCCGCCAAAGCCCGATCGTGTTGTCGTGAGGAGAGGCAAAAGGAAGATCATCGGAATGGATGGAGTCGCCAATGAGCAAGACTTGACAAATGCGGCGACCGAAGATGGAACATGGCGACAACGATGAAGTATCAGCATACACCACAAGAAGAAGAAGGACCACCCTACCTAAGGGCGTCCGTTCAAGAGAAGAACTCCATTTATGAAAAATAAGGGCAAGAAGGCGTGAACAGATAGCTAGCTAAGATCGATTGTATTTAAATTGTAGCCTTCATTTCTCGATTGTATTTCATGGGCACTTTTTGAACTCATGAATGTTTTTAAATTTCATGGACACTCGATCACGATCCCCCTCCATCTCGATTGCTATCCCACCTCGCCAGATCCAGTCCCCTCACCTTGAGCACCCCCGCACCATCTCCCCGCTCCACCGGCCGCCGCCGCCGACCCCCGGCCCGCACCTCCCCCACTCCACCATCGTCAATGACCCACCGCACCCTCCCCCGCTCCACCGGCCGCCGCCGCCCACCCTCGGCCAGGACCCTCCCCCACTCTACCGTCGCCGACGACCCCCCATATGAATATTTTTCATATTCATAAATATTTTCATATAACAAATTTGAACATATTCAAATAAAATATTACTGTTTTTATAAAAAAATATTACTGTTATGATTTAAACAAGTTTGAACATATTTAAACACAAATAAATATCAAACATCATTTTAAATGCATAAAAATAAAAATTGGGGAGCCTGGGAATCGAACCCAGGACCTCCTAGTGTGTGTGTTGCGTGCTGACCAGTCAGCCTAGTGGGCTGGTTCTGATGTAGATAGGGTTAGGTGGAATATAACCAGACCAGTCGGGCTAGTAGTTAAAACAAAATTCTAATGGCACACCGAGGGGAGGTGCGCCATTAGAATAGTCGTACTTATGGCGCACTAGGGGAAGGTGCGCCATTAGAACCCTCCCCCCACTCCACCTACTGCCCTCGCACTGTGGACTCCCTCTCCCTCCCTCGCCAGATTCCCCTCGATCGACCCCAACCGTACGCCGCCGCCGCAGCCGCCCACGCGCCCCCGCCGCCTCCCTCTCCTCTTCCTTCCCCTCGAGCGCCGCCTCCACCCGAGCCCCGCCTCCCCGCGAGCGCCGCCTCTCTCGCCTCCTCCGCCCCAACCGTACGCCGCCGCCCCGCCTTGCTCCGCCCCCTCCGTCCGCCGCGCCTGCAAGCCCTAGGGTTCCGGCTCCAAGGTGGGTGGCAAACTCGACACGCCGCCTCCTCCTCGACATGACGCCTCCTCCTCGACACGCCGCCTCCTCCTCGAGGCGCCGTCACCCGCCGCCTCCTCGACGCCGGCGCCCTCCTACGGCAGACTGCCGTTATCCCACAGGTGATTCCTCACCTCTCCCCTTCCCCTCCTTCCCCCTAGGCTACGTCCCGCGAGTACCACAGCCCTCTTCCCCCGTGCTCTAGGGTTAGCAAATTTGAGTGTCCTCTAGTGAGCCTCTCTTCAACTGTTATTGCTGTTGTTTGGTTCTGAAGATGAGTAGCAAGTATAGTAGGAAGATGATGCATAGTAGGAAGATGATGAGGAGCTACATGTTGTAGTAGTTACATGGCTGTTTGGTGAGACATGCTAGTATGATGTGATGACTGAAAAGGTGATGTAGAATTATCTCCTACTAGATGTGTCCATGGGAATATATATGATGTTTTACAATTTATATTGCTGCATGGGCTTTAATTGATGAATTTTTTCTTATGAAACTGAAAGTATTAACTCCCTCTATAATTTGTAAGACATCCACTAATTTTCCTAAGTAATTGAGAAGAATTTATATACCAGAACATAATAAGAACCCTAGTTAGTACAGTTTCCGTTAGCACACTAGTAAGATATAACTTACAACTTTACAAGTATCTCTAGTCAAGTCTGATATTGCTTTTGCTTAAATGCGGTCAATTTCTCAACTTGATAACTAGTAGATCAGTAGTTTATATATTGTCACATTGACTAGGTTTCATACAAAAAAATCCAGGTTACATAAATTTGTAATTTGATATGGCAATATTATATAGTGGTGAAAGGCTCAGCTCTGTCTGACTAATGCTATGCAATGTTATAAAATGGCATCCATTTTGGGTTGAAAAAAATGTTATTTCATGAGTTGACAAACTATCTGCTAATACTTCTTCATTGTGAGTAGTTCCACTTTCAGTTAATAAGAAGTATATTATGCTTATAACTAAGCCAAATGTTTACATTATTCTTATTACTGTGCATGCTGTGATGTTCTAGACAGTTAAGTATTTGCCCGTCTCTGCATTAAAGAATCATATGACTGATTGGATTGTTATTATGTAGGTATGGCTAAGTTGCAGGTTGGCCTATCTGTGTAGTTTTTCGTATTTTCTGGTGTTGTGGTTAGTGATGCTCCACTCCATATGAAAATTCATCCGTTGTAACATATACTGTCAAAAAATTCAGTTAGGTACAGTTAGCATCATGTAAGAAAATGGCCATAATGTGCCCTGATAATGATGTATTTTGTCATAAAAATATATAGTGGACTGCCATGATAATGGCATGGTCCTGTGTTTGCAACTCAGAATTATGTTAGTTTTGTTTTGTAACTAGAAGACCAAAGTGTGTTACTCACCTGGGATCTTAACTGTTGGGGGTAGTATTGTAACTAGAAGACCATGTATTTTCAGAATTGAGCTAAAGATTTGGGGGGTAGTATTTCTGATTTTAGAGCACCTTTGTTGGATGTATTTTACAGCAGCTGTTGGAATAAAAACAATGCTTGTGGGTTGTCCTGTTAAGTTGAGTGAGTCATTAAAGGGCAGATAGAGTAACCCACACCAATTATGTTTATGAAGAAGAAGAATAAACCTGCTGCTACTGCTGTTATGCCTGTATTCACTGCTGCTGTTGTTGTACTTGTGATGATGTTGTACTTGTGATGATGCTACTTGTGATCTTCTGAAATGACCCATTGGGGACTTCATTACGCGGGGATAATGATTTTCCAGGTACCCCGACAGGCCCTTAAGTTTGTCGGAATGTCGATTAACTTCCATTCCAGCAAATTCGGGTACTCCATATGTCCTATTTTCAGCAAAGGTCATGCTGAAATTTTCCGTGAATTTTAGCATGACTTTGCTAAAAATAGGACACATGGGGTACTTGCGACTAATGCATGGGCCGGGGTATCTTAGGACTTAGTTAAGTAGGATCAACTGCCCCGCCATTCTTGTTGCATTAAACCATAGGTGGCAATAGAGCCAAGTGATTAGGCCCAACTTAGAATTCTCCTTAGCATCGATAAACCCTAGATGATAAACCCAACATACGTGGAAATAGAGCCAAGTGATTAGTGCCAAGTGATTAGGCCCAACCTAGGGTGCCTCGGCATCGATAAGCCCTAAATGATGAAAACTTAACTTAGCATTTAGGGTGTCTCGGCATCGACAAACCCTAAATGATGAAACCTTGGCTTCTATAGGGTGCCTCGGTGTCGACGAGAACCTAAATGATGTACGCTTAGGCTTTTAGGGTGCCAATAACCTAAATGATCTTGTTCCTTGACAATAACCAACTTTTTGACCAAATTTTTTTCCTATTTAGAGCGAAACATGGCCAACAACGATGAGGCCGGCGGTTCGGGCGGCAAGCAATTTTGGGAGCTGTCCCAGGAGATGGAGGAACAACCTCACCGCTATGAGGATGCCGCGGAAGATACCGATCCTGACTACACAACCCCTAGTGGCGTCGGGGATGACACCACTGATGGTGCCGCCGAGATGCCACCATCGATGATGGCGGCGCATTTAGGATGGCAGCCAACCGAAGAAGCAATGAAGGACCGGCACCGAATGCGCTCCTCACCCTCAAGGAGGAATTTACTCAAGTGGACTCTTACGGGCATCCAACGGAGCCCAAACATATAGTCAAGGGGTACTCGGTTCAGCTCGGGTGCATTCTCCGGAGCACCGTCTCGATCAACACCGAGAACCTTAGGCATAAGGACCGAGGGAATTTGCGCAAACTCCTCTTCACGAAGCTGCACGAACGATACAAGTTCCCTGCTGAATTTGAAAACACACGCCTCTCAGGGAATAAAGTGAACAGTGCCGCCCTCACGAGGATGAGCATGGCCCTGTCTACTTGGAGAAGTGCGGTGAAGAGAATGATTGAGAAAGGTGATAGTTATGAGAAGATCAAGGCGAAAAATCCTTCGATCAGCGAAGATGACTACAAGGTGTTCAAGATCAAGTGCGAGAGCAGTGCAACCTCCGAATCAAGTCAGTGGGGGAAAGCAATGCGGGAGTTGAACTTAGGGGAACACAAACTCGGTCCCGGTGGTTACAGAGTGGCGGAGCCTATATGGGCCAAGGAGGACGCGGAGCGTGCCGAGCAAGGCCTACCGCCCCGCTTCGAGAAATAGAGCGGTGACAAGCAGACCAGGAACTTTATCAGGGCCCGGTACAAGGAGGACCCAATAACAAAGGAGCTTACCACGGATCCGAAGACCAGGGAGCTTGAGCTTGTTCTGGCGAAGGAGACTGAAAGCAGTAGCGCGGGGTCGTCTCAGAGCACCCCTGCTTGGGACAACACTCTAAATAGGGCGTTGAACGTAATGAAAAATAAGGATAAACTCAGTAAGGCGTCGTGAGCTGGTCGTGTGGCCGGCAAAGGCTTGTCCACAAAATGGTCGTCATACTATACCGCTAGTGGGCGAAAGGAGAAAAAGACCAGCTCGGAAAGCCAGTCGCGCGAGGTTGAAGAACTCAAGGCACAAGTGGCGCGGATTCCGGAGATTATTCAAGAGCAAGTGCAACAACAACTGGGAACGACGCTCACCGGCATTATGCCTACCTTGATTCATGGGCTGACGACGTGGATTGCGGGTGGCCCACAGGGGCCGCCCCCGATTCCCAACTTCACGGCCAGCAACTCGCACAACGCGCAGGCGGCGACGTTGGTTACTCCGGCAGCGCCATTGGTGTCATCGGCGGCGGTGGTATTGGTGTCTCCGCGCCCGACGGCATTGAGCTTAATGCACCGGGTGTACGCCGGCGGCACCTCGCCAAAGCGGCCCCTCCGTCGATTACTGCGCCCGCCGTTGGCGGTGCCTCGACATTAGCCGAGCTCGGCGCCATCATCACGGTAACTAATTAAGCCTCTCGGCCGAGGACTTCATCTCCTTTTGCCTTTGATCGGGCATCCACGGCGCCCTACATGTTTCGCAGGGCACCGCCGACGTTCGCGCACTCTCCTCCGCCGTGAGCAGCAGAGTTGGCGATGTCGCCAAGGGCAACATTGTTCAACCGGGCAACCCCGTGTTGCACGGTAAACCGATGCCACCCACCATGTATAGGGTTCAACTAGTTCGGGTGCTGCCAGACTGCGACGAGTTGTTACCTCCGATTCAACCCGCCGGGGCTGACGAAGAAGATCTGATGACCCTCAGCGCCTGCCTAAGCTGGCCCCTGCTTTGGTCGAAGAGCCAGATTCGTTCGAGGGCGGGGGACAGAACCCCACAGACAAGACCGCCAGTCGTGCCGGCGCCGCGCCATGGCAAGAACGCCGCAACGCAACCGGACATGCCGGACATCCCTATGGCACAGGATCCGGACATGCATATGGCACAGGATCTGGATGACGACGACAACGACGATGGTACATTTACCAATGTCGATAAGTACTTTGCCGGACATGGGTACGGTGACGAGTTCGGCGGGCCTCCTTCTCAAGAACCCAACCAAGACGACCGTGATCTAGCTGGTACGGCGGAGAAATCCAATTGCAACAGGCGTCGTCTGGCGTTCAGTTCTCAGGATACGCCTCCAGCTCCCGCCTTCACCAAGCCTCAAATAGCTGAGGAGCAAAATATTATCAGCCCCAACACGCTCAATAAGGCGGTCTGTGAGCAGAACTCGGTCCCATTACAGCAGATCAAGAAGAAGGGACGGAAACGGAAGACTGCCAAGGGCGCCGGTGCGAGCCAGCCGGCACCGAGTACGATCCGTGCTCAGGATGGGCCACCTTCACCTCAGGATATCTCGAGGAGGGTGCATGTGGCGGGTAGGGCGATGCTACCGACAAATATGCTCAATGCTGCAACCGGTGCTATGCGGAGTTTGCATGACATCGTTCTTTCTTTGGAGAAGCGGCGTCACTCCCAGAAAGATGTGGCATACCCGGTTTTCATGGCCAAGGTGCCAGAGGGCAAGGGCTTTGTGCATGGCGCCATCGGGGGTACGATTGTCCTGCGGTTTTATGACATCTTTGCTATGAACTTCATCCGCTGCACTACACCTTCGTTCGGCTGTTTTCGCTGAGTATGGAGATGCGGATCATTCGAGACAAGACCCCGGACATCTTGATAGTCGACCCCTTCTTCATGCGTGCCAAGATCTTGGGCAGCGCTGGGGACCGGCAAGTCGCAAGTTCACACCTCGTAGGCGTCATTCTGGCGAACCCAGATAAGGATACCTTCCTCGTGCCTTACTTTCCCGAGTAAGTCATCCCCACACCGCCCCGTAACATATGATTTCTTAGATTTCGATCGTTCTTTTTTTTCTAGCATTTCCTGTTCTGTGCAGTGACACACATTGCACACTCATCCTCTTAAGCCCGAAATGTTCCACGGCCACGTATATCGACCCGGACCGTGACTCCAAGATAGACTACACAAATATCAATAAAGTTCTTGATGATGCTCTCCCCGGCTATGCCACATCTGGAGGCACCTTTAAGAGGCCAGTTCAGTGGAATGCGGCGAGCGCGTGTTCACCCTGTCTGACGTTCCCTGCGTCAAGCAGCCGCCTGGCAGTCAGAAGGCTGCCTACTACACCCTCCATCACATGAGGGCGATTGTACGGGACCATAATCACCTTCTGCTACCAAATAATGTCAAAGATTGGGCCGCAATCTTGGCGGCAATCCAGGATGCGGACCTCCGACAAGAATTCTTTCGCATCCTGTCGGAGTTTGCAGAAATCATCCATCAAGATGTCCTTCGTCCCTCGGGGCAGTTCTACCTCAGAGAGCAACCGTCCAACAGTGAGATAGACACAACACTTCAAATACAGGCTGACAACGCCCGCGACTTCATGACCATCACGAAAGACGGCGGCTTCATCCACGCTCCGGTCCCATGAGTTGAGTCGAAAGTAGTGATGCTATTTGTAGTTCTGAAACATCGATTAGCTCATGTTGTAATTAAACTTTAATGAACTTGTAAGTCTCTTTGGTTTGGACAGTCGTTCAACTTAGATGTAATTGATGCTATTTATTAGTAGGACCATGAATCGTGCTATTAATGTCTTGCTTTTCTCTTCCGATCCTTTTGTTGCATACTTATATATTGCTTATGTATTGTCTATTGTCTGGCTTGTGCATAGAGATGCCGTCGTATGTCGTGTACAAGGGTAAGGTTCCCGGAGTCTACAACAACTGGGAGGAGTGTCGGAGACAGGTTCACCGTTTCAGCGGTAACAGTTACAAAGGGTACATCACTAGGGCGGAGGCGGAATCTAGATCGCCGCTATCTAGCGAGGAGAGAGGAGGGCGTTGGAGGAACCGGGTGAAGACCAGTTTCATCGCGATGATGCTCATCGTGATGATCGCATCTCTCTTCTATGGGATGGTAGTTTAGATGATCGATATCGACTTGTAATGTGAAGACAAACTCGCTACTCGCGGTCTCCGAGACTTGTAATGTTCTATCTTCGTTCGGTGTTCTGTATTCGGAGACTAATATGATGAATTGGATTCGTAGACTTACCTTCTATTGTATTCGATGAATCTGCTGTTGTTGTGTGGTGTTGTCTATATTCCGTCAAATAATATATTTTGTAACCTGTGAAAAAATCAGAAAAAAAACAAAAAACCTAATATTAATACTAATGGCGCACCACACAAGACACTAATGGCGCACTGTGATAATCACACTAATGGCGCATCACCCACTGGTGCGCCATTAGTAAGCCAAAGCACCTGGGTACATATGGCCCCCTGGGAGGCATTTTAATGGCGCTCTGCAGGCTATAATAATGGCACACTGCTCGGTGCGCCATTAGAACACCAGATACTAATGGCGCACCAGAGGTGCGCCATTACAATTTAATTCTAATGGCGTGATGCTAGTGGCGCACCAGTAGTGCGCCATTAGTAGGCAAAACTTGTGCGCCACTAGCATGCCTTTTCCTAGTAGTGGAAGGCGCATCCTCAATAATGAGTTTTCCGTAGTTACAAAAAATGCCAATGCTTACAAGGTTATACGTGTTTATTGTGATGCGACGAACTCCCCCACTGAAAATAAGCAGCAGAGACTCAAGTGCAGGGCAACTAGAGTGGACTATGCTTTGAAGCGAGACCTCTGATATAAGAACTTCCACAAGCGAAAGTCTTTTCACCCGCGGTAGCTTAAGCGTCCCTGCATAATTGTCTGGTATATTGCAAAGAGCAAAGTCGAGTGTGTGCAAAGAGGAGGAATACCGAAACACGGACTCCGGCATTGAGGGAACGATGAATACACCCAGTGGTGTGACTTCTTGCGTCGCGAATCCTGGGAACAGATAGTAGAACTCAAGAATCTGGAGATTGTTGAGCTTTGGGGATCGGAGCCAGGCAGCAACGATGGCAGGTCTGCACCGCAGGTAGCAGGCCGGGATAGAGAGGCGGCTTACTGAGCCAGCATGACTGGACATGATGAATTCTGGAAGACTAGCAACATTAACGACATAATTTTGAGAGCGCCGAGTTCCAGCATAACATCTGAAGACGGCCTCGGTGACGGCGGACAACTTCAAGATGATGACAATATGAATTGTTTCTCCATAGTTAAAAAGACGGGCAAGAGAGATCTCGCGACAGTCGAGATTCAAAGGAGCGGTGAGCCATAAAGGACGCCACCTACGAGCGAGGATTCGAGTACGGATGCCCTCCTTGATGGGGAGACGAGAGATGATCTCACCTAGGACGACGTCCGGGAGGTCACTGATGAGGTCCAGACGAGACCCCTCTTCTTCATCATTGGATCGAGGAAGAGCACACTTGCCGCTTCCCTCCCCTACGGCGACCAGCACGCCACCAGAAGGTGGCGTCGCTGATGGCGCCACTCTCGCCCTCTTGGAGATAGGAGTAGCACATTCCATCTCCATCTCCATCTCCATTGCAGGGGTCGCACCGCACACGACAAGTGCTCAGTGAGGTGGATCTGGAAAAATGGATTATAACATGTCCACCCACGAAACAACTTAAATACTGAGGGGGACGGGAAAGGTACAGATTAATTACCTCTCCTTTATTTTTCCCGTAAATTGTAGATGCCTGCTTGAAACATTAAATACACTCACGGCTTTGATTATACAATACGCGCTGTTGAACACGCAGACCAGGAACGGGTGTGCCCCTCCGAGTTTTAATTTTTTACGACACATACATACATTAAAAGAATTTGTTCCACGCCGGAAGCACGGATGGGCAGCACACAAAGACATCGTGTGATGTTATATAGAGTCATGTTAGCTCGTGTCTGTCTTCCGAACGATCCCGTCGACTCGTTCAAACGGAGAGGCAAGGGACGTAAACACGCGGAGGCATGGTGTGGTATTACATGGAGTCACGTCCATGTGTTTACCATGCAATCGTGAGAGTCCCGTGCCTGCCCGTGCGTTTACATTCACGATTGAACATTCACCAGTGGCATGGCCATGGCTGCCCGTGTCCTTCGGTTATTTTTACCTCTCGGTCACGCAGCAGAGAAGCATCCACGTTCAGAAACCAACGCGGCTACGAAAAATAACAAGGAAACCTGTGCCTCTGATATTTTTCTCCGCCGAGTAAAAATACATAAAGAAACAAAATGCCTTCTTATTTAAATTTGTTTTCTTTCTATATCTGCAGCGAATTAACTTCCAAGCCGTTCTTATAACCACACCACGAGAAAATAATCAATCGACACCAGCCCGCCCTCCCACCAATCACTTGCTATTTCATCGCTCAACGTGCAGCCTTGTTTTTGAATGTTCAGCGATCCATTCTTCCTTCTCGACACTTCTGCAACCCCCACCCTTCTGCATACCTATTCAACCTATTTGCCTGTGATGTTAACATTCATAAATAAAAACAAAGCGAAAGATTGCGGTCATCACTGTTTTTTGCTTACGTCCTGTTTAGGCTGCATTACTACCTTTTAATTTTTCTATTCGTACTGCTCTCCGGTACCATCTCCACTCAGACCTTTCCTTTCTGAAAATGGACTGCGCAGATTCCGTGCCTTGTCCCGGGCTTCCCTGCATACATTCTGTGTGCCTGGCTTGTGTGATGTTCGATTCTGGCGTAGATGCAAGACTTTGGTAAATGCTCCTTGCTGTTAGTGGGGTCGTTGGAGTTGCTGGTGTCTGATGTCTTCCTCCTGGGCTTGGAGTGCATTGTCCTGAGCCGTTTGATGTCCTCGATGGTGTTGTCGGTGTTGTCGGTCATTTCATTGACCTTGCCCTCTTCTCCTCTTCAATCCTCATCCTCTCCTGTACTTCTGGGTTATCCGGGCAGTTTGTTTTCCTGTGACCCTTTGCTCGACCACGGCCGCACTTGGATGCGGCTTTGTTGCCTTTTCCTTTCTTCTCAGAACCAGCTTTGATTCGTTCTCCTTTTTTCGTGCCCTTTGAGCCACTCATGGGAGGTTTCTTGAGAGTTTCGGCAAGAATGCATGTGCCTGACTCCTCAGCAAGTGCCGCCATGATTTTTATTTTCATATCTACCGTACACTCACGCAGAACACTGTATGCCTTCTCTTTTCTGCAAGCATTTGAACAGATATCCGACAACTCAGCGTAAGCGAGGCCGAATCTCATGGTTTCATCATCTTGTGCAGTCATGCTATCACCTTGACTTGTAGACAGAACTTTCAGACTCTCTGATAGATTCCTGGTCCATCTGGGGATGACAAAGGATTTTGGAAGTTGATCGATCATGCCTGTTTGGACCATCACCTTAAGCACATGGCAGCACTGAATGCCATCCCTACTCATTTTCTTGCAGCTGCAACTGTATATTTCTTTTTGCTCATCCACATCTACCCTGAACTCGGACCTGTCAAATTCCTCGCCCGGATATGGTTTCCACACCTTTTCTCCAGGCTCAGTAATCTTTCTAAAAAAATACTGCCTCCCCTTTACCAGGTCAGAGCACTTGAAGTAAGTCCAGTTCCGTAGCTCCAGCTGGAATTTCCAGAAAATTTCATTGGTGTATACTTGACTTGCTTGTCTTTCAATCGGAAAACCCTTCTCTAGTGATGGCGCCTTCTCTTCTGTTCGGTGTCTTTTCTTGTCAAGCGTGGCGAGGCAATTTTGCTGAATCATGAGATACGTATTAACAAACTTTTTATAGTGTCCCTGTGGTCGACGTAATTCTTCCACATCGAATACGTGCTCTCACTTCGAGTGGTTGTTGACGAGAAAGGATAGAAGCAGTCCTTGAAGTAAGCCGGCACCCAAAAATTTCGCAGTTCCCATAGCGTGTTCAGGTGTTTGTTGCCTTCCGCCTTGTGCATAGAAATTGCTGCTTTCCAGGCACGCTCAAACTCGTCTTGATCCAGTGAGTTTTTGAAAATTCAAAATAAATCATCAGACATCCCTGGGTGCTGCGCAAACACTACTGCGTTATTTTCCTTCAGGTTCTTCCTAATATGCCACCAACAGAACATGGGTCTCGTTCTCGGAAGAGCTTCCTTTATTGCAGTTTTCATTGCCTGGTTCTGGTCTGTTATTATGTATTTCGGCTCTTTACCTTCCATTGCCTCGACAAACGTGCTTAGCAGCCACTTGAATGACCCTATCTTCTCATCCTTCAAAAGGCCTAGTCCAAACAGGACGATCGACCCATGGTTGTCGACACCTACAATTGGTGCAAATGGTAAGCCATATATATTCGTAGAGAATGTCATGTTAAAAGACACAAAATCTCCATATAGCTCATAATTTATCTTGCACAAGGAGTCTGTCCAGAACAGGCTCCGCACTACATTGTTCTCTGTCTCTTCCACATGGTGGAATCCCGGCCTCCGCCTCTGCATATCGACAAACAGTTTCATGGTGTCCTCGATATCAGTGCCGCGCTCTCCAGCCCTTTCCCAGCATGCAATGTTGCTTATGTCAATCGTGTCAAACATAATTTCTCGCCTCGGTGGCCCCATGGCAGTAAAAATCTGCATAACCTTCCTCGGTTCTAACCTCGCCTTCTGCATCACTTGTGTAAAGAATTTCTCCTGAGGTGTCATCTTCTTATAGCATCTCATGAACTTCAACATACAATCTGATGGGTGAAGTTGGTGGTTGTGCTCTAGGCGCACGTTCTTCAGATACCATTTCCTCCTATATGCATCCCTCTTGGCTGTTATTTGGACTGGGCAGCTTGTCCGGATCAAGCAATTACTCCTTCTCTCCTTAACATGTCTCTCAGTTGTTTTACTCTGCCCTTCCTTGGTGCACTGAAACACCTGCTTGTCAAGATGCTGATCATATGTCGATCTTCTGCTCAGTGATCGCTTGGCAGCAAAGCCAACCTTTCTCGCATATCTACAGAAGAAGAAAAAGCACTCATCCAATGATCCAAATACCATACCACCCTCTAGTTCGAGCGCTTTGGTGACCTCCTGAATTGTTGGGTATATGCCTTCTTTGAACATGTCGTCCATTTCTTTCTCTACAATGGTCGACGGTGCCATGGTGATTCTGTCTACGGTGTCTTCATTCATCTGACCACATTCACTTCTCATGGCATCAGTTTCATCGCCAGCCATAGATCCACTTACAGCGGAGCTGCTGCTGCTCTGTTGTTTGTCTCACGCACCAGTGTCATTTCTGCATGACACGGTCAAATCCATAAATGACTCTGCCTCTCCACTGTCGCATTGTGCAATGCTGCTCCCTGTTTCTCTGGCACTCGTGCAACCAAGAGACTGTGCTGCTTCTACCATGCAATCCGTGCTGGCATTGTATGCTACTTGCTGCTCTGAACGCTGCGTTCCTTTCAAAATGGATGGAGAACTATGATATTTCTTTGCCTCATCTGTTATCCCCTCTGGCAAATCCTGAGCACATAGAACGAAACTAAATTAGATATCCAGAGCAGCATATGCATTTTTTTAATTTCTAATAAGCGGTGCACCAGAGGCACTGTTCACATTACACCCAACAACACGAACGTGCCCATGCTACACACACATCTGGACAAAGAGGCACAGATGTGCTTCTGCTTACACCATACAACCGGAGAGGCACAACAACATCCTATACAATAGAACAACTGCATATACAGCCGCACCAGACAGACATCCGTCCTCCTGTTTTGCACTTTACCCTGTTCTTCCATAAAACTGTTTGTGCGTTGGTTTGAAAAAGCATAGTTTCGACGTCACCTTTGTTTTCCCATGCCTCTCTTGTGCAGCAAATCTTGGCGACAACCTCCGTGCATTGGTAATTTCGCTGACTATTCTGAATGCCATCGGAGATCCTTTCGAAGGACCCCTCATGTTGAATGCCACAGGTGATCCTTTCTGAGAACCTTGCCTTATGCTTTCATCGATCCGTGGACTACCGCGATACTTGCTTCCTTTCTCGTACACCTGCGTGTGCAAGATACTACAATTTAAATATACCAGACGAAAACAAAGAAAAAATTGCTCACAAAAAAATATACATTTGCTTTAAATGTTGTTGCACGTTCGTATTTGCTGTCACCTATATTGCTTTCTGGTGCTGCTGAACAGTAAAAATTTATTCCTCCTATGTATGATTTTGTCGTTGGACTCTTCTTGCCTGCGCAGACCGTACCAAATCCTTGAACACTGATGCTTTTGTTGCCAATGATCCTTCTGCTTCCATTAAGGCAAATTCTGTTACCTTGTACCTCTTCATTATGACCGCCTTCAAACGCTGGGGTGTCAAAACGCCCGCTCTGCACCTTTGTGGACAACTGTGTCTTGAAAGAAAAAAATAATTAGAGGCACATGTGAGTATTTCGAATAATTAGCACGTAAAACTTCCACGTATGTTCAAAACCAGCGTTTGAAGTTTTCGTCGTTACCTGCACAATCTGCTTAGTGGAGTCTCTGCTGCTTAGAATGCTCCTTTTCGCAGGTGTCTGCTGCACACCATGCTCCTGGTTGGGACGTGCCAAGAACTTGTATCTCACTCTTGACTCCAATAACTCCAGCCCGCGTGGCATGTGCGTGTTTGACAGCATCTGCATCCTTGATCTTCTTCTCATTTTGTAGTGATTTTTTTCTTCCACCTCTCGATACTCAACTGCAGAGTAGATACACGGGATAAACAGATATTACAGCATTCATCCAGGATATATTAATCATTTTTGTTGTTCTTAGTGGTGGCACCTTAACAACAAACGTCCCAGAAATAAAAGACCAAACCCTAATGTTCATCTGCCTTGCTATTACCTGCCTCCCATAATCCTTGCCGATGTCGTTCAAAGACCGACCGTCCCTGTTGTCCTGACCATATGACGCACTCCTGAACATCTGCCCGAAAAAGTTATAAACCTGCAGTATCAGTGTTGAAAATTTTCAAAGTCGATCTCAATCTTTCTTACTAACGTACTAGACTTGCCACGCAACAGAGATATATTTATACTTCTATATAATTGACATATGTAAATATATACATATATTAATTTTTAATTAAACTACAACCTCTGCCAAAGTGAGATCCTCTGATGCTAGTTTGCCTGTGCAACACTTAACACAAAGATAACCATTCAAATGTAACAAAAGTAAAAAGCTCGTATTACAAGGACGGGAGTACACAAAACAAAAAAACAAACTCAAATCAGAGCTACAATGTAAAACTAAAAAAATTTATTCTATGAATCCCGACCACAAGAAATTCATCCACGAATTGAATCTTGTGTATCAGGAATCGCCACGCAAAGGTGCGTTGATAAATTTTCTACTAACCTTTGATTGCCGAATCATATGCGCTGATTGTTCGGAACTCACGCCTTTCAAAACTATGGGGGGATCCGCTCCCCTGCAGTTTGTCATCGATCTCCTTCAATGATTTTGAATCTAGGAGAGAGAGAAAAGAGAAAGAGAGATGGAGAGAGAGAGAGAGAGAGAAGGAAAGAGAGAGGCTACTTCGATTTTTTGTGTGCAGGAGAAGAATAACCTGGTAGGTGGGGTGACTTTTGGGACGCATGAGAGATGCACATGTTTTTTCGGCGTGACGAGATGTCGTAGGTCGACTTCACTCGACCGTCGACGAGACTGACAAGTGGGCTCTCAGTTACTAATTCCTCTAAGTCTCTCACTAACTTGTGGGGTCAGCCTTATAAGAGTCCTACGACGAGTACCACCATCAGGGGTGAGAAAATGTGGTAGGTGGAATTCGAAGTCATACTGACATGTGGGCTCTCAAATAGTTCCTCCAAGTATTTGACTAACTTGTGGGGTCATCCTCAAGATGAGTTCCAGATCTCTCTCCATCTAGCATCTGTGGCGACAGGCGAGGCATATTCTAGCTCTCCAAAGGAAAGCCAATCCTGATCCCTCCGCAGAGTTCGCTCGTCATTGAAAATTTATCGGTCTCCTTCATCTCACTCGCCGTGGATCTCCTGTTCAGGTAATCCATTGCATCATAACCATGATTATGCCACCTATTCAACGTTTGAACAAAAAAAATTACCGGTACTAGCAATTCCGCGGGCTGCGTACACACCGCATCTGCGTAACACAACATATCGGGCGCGATTTGAATATCGGTTCCGGATCCAATTATCTTTAGCTAGTCCGTGCTCAAACTGTTGCACCGTCTTAACAATAAAAGGGTTATGGATTTAAGATTAGGACTCAGCTGACCTCACTTTAATCATACCAACTGCATGCTTGCACCGTGGTTTTTCTAAGTTGAGTTGTATCTCCAGCCATGCAAAACTTAAGCACTCTCGTGACCACATATTATATTAGTTGCAGAGCTCAATGAAAATGCAGTCAAAATTCACTATCATGATCCCTAACATGAGGTCACAGGTTAAATGACTGTATAGATCCGCAATCTATAGCAGAAATCTAAAGGACTTATGTCCCTTTTTGCAAAGCAGTTACTAACTCACAGTTAGAAACCGTCTTACATGGACCAAGCTGTTGATGATGGTCTCACATGGACTGCTAACAATTGTCTTACATAGATGATGTAACATCCCAAAATTCTAAATTTTGGAATGTTATAAACAAATAGATAGTTTTGATTGTTTGATTGATTGACTGAAAGTGAGTGAATTCGAAACTTTTGAAAGTTAAATGAGAGGGAATAAAAGGACTTTCCCAAACTTTCATTTTTGCTTTTATGCTCTCCGTGAATTCAAATTCTTTTCACCACAAAACCCTGGAGAGAAGATGATATGACTTCTTCCATTCATTTAAATGACAAGGGGTGTTGAAAATATTTGAATTTCATTTGGAAAATATTTTTCCCATTCTGAAACTTTATGCAACTCAATGATTTTCACGAGCGAAGATAAAATGACTACTTCAAATTATACGAAATATGAGTTGGGAGCTTCAAAGAATTTAATTCAAAGTTCTTTTTAATTTATTTTCAATTTGGAGTTATTGAGTTTTATTCAAATTATTTTTCTCCAAAAATAAAACATATGGAAAATAGGGTAACATGATTCCCTACATCAGAAAAATGGAGAGAAATAAATTTGAATTAATTTTGGTATTTTTAAAATGATTTTTATTGGATTTTATTAGAGCTGAAACACTGTTTGTTTTATTTGGATTTATGTGTATTTTATTTGAAGCTAAAATAATGTTCATGTTGTAGAAAATCTTTTTCTGAAAATTTTGATATATTATATGCCTATGTTGTATTTTTATTTTATTGGTATTATTTTATTTTTAATGTCTGTTTTAAAAAAAACTATTGTCCGCCGACTGGGCCGGCCCAGCCGAAGCCAGGCCAAGGCCCAGCTCCGCTCGCCGGCTCCCTCCTGTCCCCGACCGGGACTCCTCCCCGGAGTCCGTCGCCGCCCCGCCACCGGCCACCGCCTCCCCTTGCCCCTTCCCCACGCCACCTCCTCGCTCCCCGCCTATAAAGCCGCCCCGCCCTGCCCGTTCTCTCTCTCCTCCTCGATCTCGCGGAAAGAGTCGCCGCCGAGATCCGACCACCGCCGCCCGCTCCACTCGGCGCCCTTGCTGCCGCCACCACCATCGTCACACCCAAGGCTGCAAGCGCCTCAAGCCCTTGCCGACGCGGAGACCCACCAGGCCGCTTCCCGTTCAACACCGGCCGCCGCCGCCGTTTTCCTCACCGCTGCACCGTCAACCGCCCATGTAAGCCGCTCCGTCTCGTCCGTCCGATCCTAGATCTAGGGCTGAGATTAGGTTTAGTTGTTTTTAACCGCTTTTCTTTAAGTAATGGACGTCATTTGGTTAGGTCTTCTCAATGAACGGTTCATTCGTTAGCGTTCGTTAACGAACGTTCGCTTTTTAGCCTTTTTTCTTTTTCTGTTAATTTTCGGCCAGGGACCTATCTGTGAATACTTTTTCTGCAGATTAGCCCCTGATTTTCAAACGTTCATAACTTTTTACTCGTTAGTCCAAATTCAACGAAACCAACGCCCACTTCTTCGTTATGATCCCCTCTATCTAGTAATCCAACTCAAACATGTTTTTGAAAGTTTAAAATTTGAATTAGACAAGATTTGAATTTGTACTTCGTTTGATCATAACTTGTTTCGTAACTCCGATTTAGTTGATTCTTTTTGCAAATCGAAGCTCTTGACCTAAACTTTATGATAAGGTCAAATTCACCTAATTTTGGTACTATTAGAAATTGTTTTATGGTGCAAGAGTTATTTGCTTGGTTTTGATGTTTTCCGAATTGATTCTTCGTTCTTTCTGATCTTTTGAGTGATTGCTTATGTGTGGTTACTATTGATTTCTTACGATAGATTGACCGGAGTGTGACGAGTAGACCTATCAAGATTTTTTGAGTGCAAATCATCTCCATCAACATTGCAGGCAAGTAACACTTTGATCATACTTTCTATCCTCAAACACTTGCATGATTAGGATCTAATTAAATTGTGGGATGGGAAGTAGATGAGGTAGTACCTATTACCTATTTTATTATCAAACACTTGGGAGTTACTTCTACGTTTGCTTATTATGCCATGCTATGCTCGTAGACGTGGATTGGGTTTGAGTGAATATCCATGACAGATGTGAGATTGATAATTAATGGTTTATCTAAGGTGGCAACTTAAACACACATCTGGGTGGATTGAGGCACCAGGCTATTCCAGGATTTTCTTATCAAGGCACCTGGGTAGACAGGATTTGCCTGTATTTCTTCGGACCGCCACCCAGGCTCAAAGGGATCATGAGATTAATTCAAACTGGAAACTTCCGTGTGCAGCCACAAGCCATTATGGGCTCTGGCATAGTTGACTAAGTTGTGCGAACTCTTACGGGTAGACTATCAGATGTAGGGGTTGTAGGTTGGTACGGTCTACCCACATGTAAGGTGCTAGCGCTTCTGAAAGACTATGTCTTGGTCATCCATTTCTCAAACACCATGTAGTCCGAGAAACCTAACGGAGGCGATCGAGCCTTGTGGGGAAAAGTGCGCAAACTCTGCAGAGTGTATAAACTAATCATGGTTAGCCGTGTCCCCAGTTATGGACAATTTTGAGTATCTAGTTCTTGGATTATCCTGTTTATCTCATCATGTTACTCTAATAAATATTGTTGGGTTGTTAATGAGTACTTTTAATTGGGATTGAGGATGCTGTCAACCATTCTCAATGTTCAACAACCACCATGATAGTTAAATAAATTTATTCCTTTGCAGTAGGGAAAATTTGGCTTTTCGCAAAACATTATAACCATAGAGCTTTTCCACCAGCCATATATGCATGTAGTATAGGCTTATTCCTTCATTACTCTCTATGTGTTACATTGCCAAGATATTCCATGTGTGACCGTTTCGGCTGCAACTTTTCATGTTGCGACTTTTCGACGATTTAGTAAGTGATACGTTAGGGTTACGGTTTCCTATACTCAACATTGCCGTTGGTGTTGATGGGAATCCACAACCTTGTTGCTTCCGCTATATGGATTGAGGTAATAGTATTTACGCTATTTATACATGTGATTTACCTCTGTTATAAATCCTCGAGTACTGTGTGTGTCAGCATACCGATCCAGGGATGACACCTAAGCACAGAGACTTGATCCATTCGGGTCGGGTCACTACAGATGACCTGGTAACGATGATGTCTCATGACCTCTTATGTAGAGTTCGATGAGATGGACTCAACCCCACAGCTGTCGGAGACTCAGTCCCAGACTGTCGATGGCACACAGATTGTAACCCAAGATTTCATGGTTCATGACCAGCTAGAAACAGAGAGACTAAGGATCGAGTTAAAACATGCACCGCACAAAAAGCTTGTTGAGGAGTACAAGGCAAAGAAGCAGCTTGCTGCCTCGAAGTAGGTGTTTTTTATCATGCATTTTGCGTGTGTCGTTGAAATTTCTTTGGAAATCAATGCCTCTCATTCTAGCTGCATTTTTAATCACCTCTTAAACATTTGTCCCTATTTTGCCGACTCAGCGTTTGTATGTAAGCTTCTGTCAGAAAAGCATGTGGTTCAACAATACATTTGCTAAAGGTCATTTCTTATCTTTGTCCACAGAGCTGTTACAATGGGTGAATATGAAGAAGAATTCAGCACAAAACTTAGCTTCCAGAAATTCATAACTGTCTGTAAAAAGCTAACAGAACCACAAAAGCAGCTTGTCAGAGATATTGGATTTGGATACCTTCTAGATCTGTGCTGTCGCGAGCTTCCAAGGTGTTTCGTTCGTTGGCTTGTCCGCTATTTTGATTGCCCTTCCAGGTATTTCATACTGCCTAGTGGATACAGATTCCTCATCAACTCGTACACAGTGCACTGGATCTTAGGAATTCCACTTAGCGGGCAGATTATCCCTAGAAAATGCTCAGAAGCTTTCAGATGTCAGGTTAAGTCCGAAACTCGGTGTGCTGGGCACGCTCCAAACATCAGAGAGTTAACTGATCTCATAACAACAGAGCTGATAGGAGGAGTGTTTCAACGAGTTTTCGTGATGTTTGCAACGGCGGTATTTCTATGCCCAACGACATATGACTGCGTTAGCCCTGACTATTTAGCCGCTCTAGAAGGACAAGCAAGTAACATATCATCATATGATTGGTCCAATGCTGTCACAGAGAAACTGGTGGCATCACTCCAGACCATCAAGGAAAAAGGATTCGCAGGCGCCCTCTGTGGCTGCCTCCTGAATCCAGTGGTTCGTTCACTAACTTGTACATTTCTTTATACCCACAAGCAGCTACTAGAACATGATTCATTTTTACGTCTTCCCCACTTGCAGATAGCGTATTTTGAGTACCTGGATACGAAGATTATGGACCTGGAACCTGACACTCCTGCAAGACTTGTCATGTGGGACACAGAGGCCATAAACAATTATGCTAACACAGACAGCCTGTCAATAGAGGACGGAATTTTTGGTAAACACACAGTGAGTCAACTTTTCATTAATTTCCTTTGGCGAAGTTTTCGACTCAACATAAGGAATTAGCTGAAATGTATTAACTTGACTTGACTGTAATTGTTTCATTTTCCGCATGGTAGCTGAAAGACATTAGGCGCACGCCTTTCCAACCACCGTCTGGCTTTCAGGCGCCATTTTTCCAAATGAGTCCCAGACTATAATCCTACATAGAAAAATTTGTGCCTCAAGAAAAACTTTGTTTCGTAAGTGATTTCCAGCTACTGCACCTGATTTTATGTTTGAAATGATGCTCCCTAAGTTTTTACGAAATAGATACATGTCCTATTGTGTTCATCCAAACAGTTTACTATAGTATGTTAGCTGTGCTTTTGTGTTAAAACTAGAAGTGCTTCATATAGGACGAGTGCTCATCCAGACAGTTTCCTATAGTACGTTAGCTGTGCTTTTCTGTTAAAACCAGAAGTGCTTCCTACAGGACGTTAGCCGTGCTTTTGTATTTAATATAGAAGTGCTTCCTAAACTACGTTAGCCGTGCTTTTGTGTTGAATATATAAGTGCTTCCTATACTACCTTAGCTGTGCTTTTTGTGTTAAATACAAAAGTGCTTCCTATAGTACCTTAGCTGTACTTTTGTGCTAAAACTGGAAGTGCTTCCTATAGTACGTTAGCTGTGTTTTTGTGTTAAATATAAAAGTGCTTCCTATATAGTACGTTAGTTGTGCTTTTGTGTTAAACATAGGTGTGCTTCCTACAGGACGTTAGCCCTACCTTTGTGTTAAATATATAAGTGCTTCCTATACTACCTTAGATGTGCGTTTGTGTTAAATACAAAAGTGCTTCCTATAGTACCTTAGTTGTGCTTTTGTGCTAGAACTAGAAGTGCTTCCTATAGTACGTTATCTGTTCTTTTATGTTAACGTACTTTTGGAAGCACTTCTATATTTAATACAAAGGCACAGCTAACGTACTATATAGGAAGTATTTTGTGTTAAACATAGGAGTGCTTCCTACAGGACGTTAGCCGTGCCTTTGTGTTTAATATAGAAGTGCTTCCTGTACTACCTTAACTGTGCTTTTCTGTTAAATACAAAAGTGCTTCCTATAGTACCTTAGCTGTGCTTTTGTGCTAAAACTAGAAGTGCTTCCTATAGTACGTTAGCTGTGCTTTTGTGTTAAATATAAAAATGCTTCCTATATAGTACGTTAGCTCTGCTTTTGTGTTAAACATAGGAGTGCTTCCTATATAGTACGTTAGCTGTGCTTTTGTGTTAAACATAGCAGTGCTTCCTACAGGACATTAGCCGTTCCTTTGTGTTTAATATAGAAGTGCTTCATATACTACCTTAGCTGTGCTTTTGTGTTAAATACAAAAGTGCTTCCTATAGTACCTTAGCTGTGCTTTTGTGCTAAAACTAGAAGTGCTTCCTATAGTACGTTAGCTTTGCTTTTGTGTTAAATATAAAAATGCTTCCTATATAGTACGTTAGCTCTGCTTTTGTGTTAAGCATAGGAGTGCTTCCTACAGGACGTTAGTCGTGCCTTTGTGTTTAATATAGAAGTCCTTCCTATACTACCTTAGTTGTGATTTTGTGTTCAATATAGCACTGCTTCCCTGCAGCGGTAGGTCAACCATGCTTCGTACAATACGTCAGATGTGCTCTTTCAAGGAATTCATGGACCTTGTTACCCGCGCTTTCCCGCAACATATCATGTGTGATTCCGCAATTCTTGATAGAACATACAATAGCTCACAAGATATTTTTCATTCTCAGTATTAATAACTAATTTTCTTTTCCGGTATTAAAAATTTCTGATGTTTTGTTTTCAATTACAGGCTAAGGTGAAAATTGCAAAAGTTCAATGAAATGTACACAGAACTTTTCTCGCGGTTTCAACCAGTTCTCGAGCAGAAATTGGAGAAACTACTTTCACTTGGTAGGGATCTTAGTGCAAAAGAAACAAAGACCAGAGACCGCGGCGTTTATTGTAACTTGCAACAGGACAACTCAAATGAAAAAGAAACTTTTTCATCAGCCCCTTCAACATACTCTACACTTCCAAGTTCTAGCACGACAAGCAGTCAAAGTTCTTCCAGCAGTGGCTCAACCAGTGTCCTTCACGCCACGTCATACTCCCTTGAAAATTTAAAGGGTTGCTGCAATACCCCTGACCCGGACTCCCAGAATCCATATGACAAAGAGCAGTCCCAAATTCGTCTATCTTCACAGCTAAAATCATCAACTCAGATTAAGTTGCTACTGGAGGTGAACAGGATCGACCACAACAGAGAGGACATTGATGAACAAGCCAAGATTGATCTAGACAAAGTGCATAACCATTTGCAGAACTGCCTTGATGGCTTGCCGGTTCATGAGCCCTTTGTGCCACGTCTGAGATGCTCGACAGTGGGGCAATTATAATGACAGGTGAAAATTCGTCTGAGTGTTCTATACGGATTGAAACCCAAAATTCTGCTGGAGGATCTGCAGACCACAACTCTCTGACAAGGCCACTGGAAAAACTCTTGGAGGAAACAGCAAAACCTACTGCAGCATGATACGTCTCCGTCGTATCTACTTTTCCAAACACTTTTGCCCTTGTTTTGGACTCTAACTTGTATGATTTGAATGGAACTAACCCGGACTGACGTTGTTTTCAGAAGAATTGCCATGGTATTGTTTTATGTGCAGAAAACAAAAGTTCTCGAAATGACCTGAAACTCCACGGAATATCTTAGAATAAATAATAAAAAAACTTCGCCAAAGACGAAGACCAGGGGGCCCACACCCTGTCCACGAGGGTGGGGGGCGCGCCCCTCCCCCTGGGCGCGCCGCCCTATCTCGTGGGCCCCCTGTAGCCCCTCTGACGCCAACTCCAACTCCATATATTGGCTATCAGGGAGAAAAAATCAGAGAGAAAGTTTCATCGCGTTTTACGATACGGAGCCGCCGCCAAGCCCTAATCTCTCTCGGGAGGGCTGATCTGGAGTCCGTTCGGGGCTCCGGAGAGGGGGATTCGTCACCGTCGTCATCATCAACCATCCTCCATCACCAATTTCATGATGCTCACCGCCGTGCATGAGTAATTGCATCGTAGGCTTGCTGGACGGTGATGGGTTGGATGAGATTTATCATGTAATCGAGTTAGTTTTGTTAGGGTTTGATCCCTAGTATCCATTATGTTCTGAGATTGATGTTGCTATGACTTTTCTATGCTTAATGCTTGTCACTAGGGCCCGAGTGCCATGATTTCAGATCTGAACCTATTATGTTTTCATGAATATATGTGTGTTCTTGATCCTATCTTGCAAGTCTATAGTCACCTACTATGTGTTATGATCCGGCAACCCCGAAGTGACAATAATCGGGACCACTCCCGGTGATGACCATAGTTTGAGGAGTTCATGTATTCACTATGTGCTAACGCTTTGTTCCGGTTCTCTATTAAAAGGAGGCCTTAATATCCCTTAGTTTCCAATAGGAACCCGCTGCCACGGGAGGGTAGGACAAAAGATGTCATGCAAGTTCTTTTCCATAAGCACGTATGACTATATACGGAATACATGCCTACATTACATTGATGAACTGGAGCTAGTTCTGGGTCACCCTATGTTGTAACTGTTACATGACGAACCACATCCGGCATAATTAACCATCACTGATGCGGTGCCTACGAGTTTTCCATATACTGGTTTACGCTTATTTACTTTTCCGTTGCTACTGTTATCATCACTACAAAAATACCAAAAAATTTACTTTTGTTGTCTTACTTTTGTTACCGTTACCACCACTATCATATTACTTTGCTACTAAACACTTTGCTGCAGATACTAAGTTTCCGGGTGTGGTTGAATTTACAACTCAGCTGCTAATACTTGAAAATATTCTTTGGCTCCCCTTGTGTCGGATCAATAAATTTGGGTTGAATACTCTACCCTCGAAAACTGTTGCGATCCCCTATACTTGTGGGTTATCAAGACCTTTTTCTGGCGCCATTGCCGGGGAGCATAGCTCTATTCTTTGAGTCACTTGGGATTTATATCTGCTGGACACTATGAAGGACTTGAAAGACGCTAAGACAACAATTTATCCCTCAACTACGAGGGGAGGTAAGGAACTGCCATCTAGCTCTGCATTTGATTCACCTTCTGTTATGTGTAAGCTAGCGACACCTAAACCTGCTACTGCTATGAATTCTGATATGTCGCATGTTATTGATGATGCCACTTCCGCTATGTATGATACTTATGATGAAACTACTTCTATGCTTGATACTACTTCGCCACTTGGTGAATTTCTAGATGAACAAATTTCTAGGTCTAGAGAAAGAGAAATTATTGAAACTGAACACGATGATATTAGTAATGATGATAATATGCCTGCTATTCCTGAGGGTTATCTTTTTAATGCTGAATCTACTAAACCTATTCTTGCTTGCCAGGATAGTCTTGAACATAAGAGGTTGCTAGTTAAGTGGAGTAAAGAATCTTTTAGAGATAGGATGAGACCCGACCCTGCTTTTGCTACTTCACCTATCTGTGTTCCCGATCAGGAGTATTATGATTTTTCTGTTGATCCAGATATAATTACTTTGGTTGAATCTGATGCTTTTTATGGCTACGAATCTGAAACTCTTGTGGCACATCTTCGTAAGTTAGATGATATAGCTGCCCTGTTTACTAATAATGAGAGATCGCGCTACCTTTATTTACTCAAAATATTTCCGTTCTCATTAAAGGGCGATGCTAAGATATGGTTTAATTCTCTTGATCCTGGTTGTGTGCAAAGTCCCCAGGATATGATTTATTACTTCTCTGCTAAATATTTCCCTGCTCATAAGAAACAAGCTGCTTTAAGGGACATATATAATTTTGCGCAAATTGAAGAAAAGAGTCTCCCACAAGCTTGGGGGAGGCTTCTCAAGTTACTTAATGCTTTGCTTGATCATCCTCTTAAGAAACGTGAAATATTTGATATCTTTTATAATGGACTAACTGATGCTTCCAGAGATTACCTGGATAGTTGTGCTGGTTCTCTTTTCAGGGAAAGAACACCGAATGAAGCTGAAATTCTATTGAATAATATGTCGGCAAATGAAAATAATTGGGCACCTCCCGAGCCACCTCCTGAGCCAGCTCCAGAGCCAATTAGTGAGCCTATTCCTAAACCAACTCCGAAGAAGAGAGGTGTTCTATTTCTCAGTCCCGAAGATATGCAAGAAGCAAAGAAATCTATGAAAGAAAAAGGTATTAAAGCTGAAGATGTTAAGAATTTACCTCCTATTGAAGAAATCATGGTCTTAATATACCACCTATTGAAGAAGTATATGATCTCAATTACTTATTTACTGAAGAACCTCCCGATATCCCGACACAGGTAGTAAACGTAAATTCTCTCTATAGATATGATAAAGCTGAAGTACCTCCTACTAAAATTGCTAGTCAGTGCTTGGATGAGTTTGATGACTTTATGTTTAAGTAAGATGACTTTAATGCTTATTTTGGTAGACAACTAAAACAGAATACCTTTATGATTAAACGCTTGAGTGATTATATGGCTAAGATTAGAGGTGAACTTAAACTTGTTAGCAAACATGCCTCTATGGTTACCACTCAAGTAGAACAAGTACTTAAAGCTCAAAAAGAAGTGTTTAATGAAATGAATAGTAAGAAAAATGATTGTGCTGTTAGAGTGGCTACTAGAACTGGTAGAATGACTCAGGAACCTTTGTATCCTGAAGGCCACCCTAAGAGAATCGAGCAAGATTCTCAGAGAAATAATATTGATGCACCTAGTTCTTCTAAAAGGAAGAAAAAGAAAAATGATAGAACTGTGCAAACTTCTAGTGAACCTATTGCTGAACCACCTGATAATCCAAATGATATCTCTATGTCTGATGCTGAAACACAATCTGGTAATGAACATGAACCTAGTGGAAATGTTAATGATAATGTTCATGATGATGCTCAACCTAGTAATGATAATGATGTAGAAGTTGAACTTGTCGTTGATCTTGATAACCCACAATCAAAGAATCAACGTTATGATAAAAGAGACTTCGTTGCTAGGAAACATGGTAAAGAAAGAGAACCATGGGTTCAGAAACCCATGCCTTTTCCTTCGAAACCATCCAAGAAAAAGGATGATGAGGATTTTGAGCGCTTTCCTGAAATGATTAGACCTATCTTTTTACGTATGCGATTAACTGATGTGCTCAAAAAAAATCTTTATGCTAAGTATATGAAGGATATCATAACAAATAAAAGAAAGATACCTGAAGCTGAAATTTCCACCATGCTTGCTAATTATACTTTTAAGGGTGGAATACCAAAGAAACTTGGAGATCCAGGAGTACCTACTATACCATGCTCCATTAAAAGAAATTATGTTAAAACTACTTTATGTGATCTTGGAGCCGGTGTTAGTGTTATGCCGCTCTCTTTATATCGTAGACTTGACTTGAATAAGTTGACACCTACTGAAGTATCTTTGCAAATGGCTGATAAATCAACTGCTATACCTGTCGGTATTTGTGAGGATGTGCCTGTTGTGGTTGCAAACGTTACTATTTTGACGGACTTTGTTATTCTTGATATTCTCAAGGATGATAGTATGTCTATTATTCTTGGAAGACATTTCCTTAATTCTGCAGGGGCTGTTATTGATTGCAACAGAGGCAATGTCACTTTTCATGTTAATGGTAATGAGCATAAGGTACACTTTCCAAGGAAACAACCTGAAGTTTATAGTATCAACTCTATTGGAAAAATTCCATCGATTATATTTGGAGGTTTTGAATTTCCTCTCCCTACTGTCAAGAAGAAATATGATATACTTATTATTGGGGATGTCCATATCCCCGTTGAGGTAACATAGTGTTATTCGAAATTTCTCCAGTTCCATAACTATCGGAATGAGTTTGTTAACAAGACTTGATCAACCTTGTTAGTGGATTCCTTTTGATGAGCATGAGATGGATGAAACTAGAAGCACAACCTTCTGTACCCTCTTTATATTTTTTGTTACTTAGTAGAAATAAAGTAAAATAGTATTTTTCTGTCTGTTTCCCGACTTATCTGTGCAATATAAAAATATCCCAAAAATAAAAGTCCTCAGAATGCCATGACAATTTAATATGATTTTTTCGGGAATATTTGAGGATTTACTGTGCAAAAATTACCGCGGGGGGAGCTGCCACCTGGTCACGAGGGTGGAAGGCGCGCCCTACCCCCTGGGCGTCTCCCCTTGCCTCGTGGGTCCATGGTGGCCCTCCTCCACTTATCCCTGCACCCATCTTCTTCCTCTGTCTCACACAAAACCGAAAAACCAACTCAAGCTCGTGTTCCAGAACTTTTGTTGCGATTTTCGATCTCCTTGCTCAAAGCACCTCTCGCAAAACTGCTTGGGGAGATTGTTCCTTGGTATGTGACTCCTCCATTGGTCCAATTAGTTTTTTTTCTAGTGCTTTATTCATTGCAAATTTGTGCTGCATAGGTGACCATGTTCTTGAGCTTGCATGTCAAATTTATGTGGTTCCAAGTAGTTCTAATGCTTGATATATGCTCTAGGCACCTGTATGAGTAGTTGCTATCAGTTTTATTGAAGTTGGTTCACTTTTATTTGAAGTTACTAAAAATTTCAGATTGTTTCAGAAATAATGAAGAAATTTTTGAGGGGCTCGTCGAGCCGAAGCTCTAAGGAAAAACAAAAGAAAGAAGAAACAGCGCTGCCCCGTGCTTATTTAGATTATAAGAGTCCTTACATTGTTCCGTGGGCGGCTGTTCAAGCCTATCGGAGTCCTGCACCAACCCCGGAACCGGAGCCACAAGATGTGACTCCACGAATGTCTGTTTATTCTTGGGATCCTGAGGCGGTTGCCAGTCAGTGGCAGTCAGAGTCCTCTTCATCACATTATGATCCTAACTATTCTTCATCGCAGTACGACCCCAGCTACACCTACGGGTATCAGCCAGGCTATCCCTGGCAAGAGACCAACTTAGGCCAAAAGCCTAAGCTTGGGGGAGTACGTATTTCTCACCGACATTACATTCATGTTCACACACACTCATTGGTAGATGTCAGTGCTCATACTCTTTCACTGTAATATCCATGTTAGTTTAAATTTCTTTTTCTAGCTTTCTTCTTGTGTGTTTGATGAAACTTAAGAAAAAAACAAAAAATTAGTAGTAGTTTATTTCCTGCTGTAGTAGTATTAATTAAAAAGAAAACCCAAAAATATTTCCCGTTCTTATTTTTACTTGTTGGGAGCTTTCCCGTGTATATAGTTTTATTTCTTTTCCTTTCTTTGGGGGTCGAGAAGACCATATTGAAAATGCTTAGTGGCTCTCATATGCACGATCGTTTATTTAACTTAGAGCCCATATTACTTGTCTTCTCTCTTGAGTTGAATGCTTGCAGATTCCAGCTTAGTCCAATGCACGTGCACTCTTATTATTATACACACCGTTCGGTCGTGCAAGTGAAAGGCAATAATGATGATATATGATGGACTTATTGGGATGAGAAAAGATGGTATGAACTTGACCTCTCTTGTTTTTGTAAATATGATGATTCATCGTTCCTAATTCAGCTATTATGAAGTAAACATATTTGCAATGAAATTTAGAGATTATAGTTGCTTGTGCCATGCTTTATTAGCTATGAGTTATAATGGTTTACCTTGCGTGCCAACATGCTATTTGAATGATTATGATATGGTATGATGGGATGGTATCCTCCTTTGAATGAATTGAGTGACTCGACTTGGCACATGTTCACGCATGTAGTTGAATCAAATCAACATAGCCTTCATGATATTTATGTTCATGGTCGATTATATCCTACTCCTGCTTATATTCGGGGTAAATTAATTTTAATGCATGTTTACGACTGTTGTCGCTCTCTCAGTTGGTCGCTTCCCAGTCTTTTGCTAGCCTTCACCTGTACTAAGCGGGAATACTGCCTGTGCATCCAAACTCCTTAAACCCCAAAGTTGTTCCATATGAGTCCACTATACCTTCCTATATGCGGTATCTACCTGCCGTTCCAAGTAAATTTGTATGTGCCAAACTCCAAACCTTCAAATAAAAATTCTGTTTTGTATGCTCGAGCAGCTCATGTGCAACTAGGGCTGCCTATATCTTCCATGCTAGGTGGGTCATTCTCAAGAGGAGTGGACTCCGCTCCTCATTCACGAGAAAGGGCCGGTAACCGGGATGCCCAGTCCCATGATCCAAAAAGATCAAAGCAAATCAAAATAATTAAACAAAACTCCCCTTGGGACCCCTTGAATGCTGGAGGCACTCGTTGTTTCGAGCAAGCCATGGATTGATGCTTGTGGAGGAGGGGGAGTATAAACCTTTACCATTCTGTTTGGGAACTGCCTATAATGCATGTAGTATGGAAGATATAGCCATCTCATAGTTGTTGCGTTGACAGTGAAAGTATACCGCTCAAAATATTATTTATCTCTCTTTCAAAATCGAGCTCTGGCACCTCTACAAATCCCTGCTTCCCTCTGCGAAGGGCCTATCTGTTTACTTTTATGTTGAGTCATCACCCTTCTTATTAAAAAGCACCCGCTGGAGAGCACACTGTCATTTGCATTCATTATAATTGGTTTACATCAGGTATGACTTGACTGGCTCTCTTTTACCATGAATTACAATGTTTAGTCAATCCTTGATCTTTAAAGGTGCTCTGCATTTATGTTTTGCGGTCTCAGAAAGGGCTAGCGAGATACCATTTTGTTATATCATGTTATGATTATTTTGAGAAAGTGTTGTCATCCGAGTTTTATTATTATGGCTCGCTAGTTGATTATGCTATTGATATGAGTAGTTGTGAGACCTATGTGTTATTGTGAGTATGGTTAGTTCATAATAATTGCTGAAACTTGAATGCCGGCTTTTCATGTTTACAACAACAAGAGCAAACAGAGTTTGTAAAAGTTTTTCTTTTTCTCTTTCAGTTTGTCAACTGAATTGCTTGAGGACAAGCAAGGGTTTAAGCTTGAGGAGTTGATACGTCTCCGTCGTATCTACTTTTCCAAACACTTTTGCCCTTGTTTTGGACTCTAACTTGTATGATTTGAATGGAACTAACCTGGACTGACGCTGTTTTCAGCAGAATTGCCATGGTGTTGTTTTATGTGCAGAAAACAAATATTCTCGGAATTATCTGAAACTCCACGGAATATCTTAGAATAAATAAATAAAAATCCTCGCCAAAGAGGAAGACCAGGGGGCCCACACCCTGTCCACGAGGGTGGGGGCGCGCCCCTCCCCCTTGGGCGTGCCGCCCTACCTCGTGGGCCCCCTGGAGCCCCTCCGACGCCAAGTCCAACTCCATATATTGGCTTTCGGGGAGAAAAAAACCAGAGAGAAAGTTTCATCGCGTTTTACGATACGGAGCCGCCGCCAAGCCCTAATCTCTCTCGGGAGGGCTTATCTGGAGTCCTTTCGGGGCTCCGGAGAGGGGGATTCATCGCCGTCATCATCATCAACCATCCTCCATCACCAATTTCATGATGCTCACCACCGTGCGTGAGTAATTGCATCATAGGCTTGCAGGACGATGATGGGTTGGATGAGATTTATCATGTAATCGAGTTAGTTTTGTTAGGGTTTGATCCCTAGTATCCATTATGTTCTGAGATTGATGTTGCTATGACTTTGCTATGCTTAATGCTTGTCACTAGGGCCCGAGTGCCATGATTTCAGATCTGAACCTATTATGTTTTCATGAATATATGTGTGTTCTTGATCCTATCTTGCAATTCTATAGTCACCTACTATGTGTTATGATCCGGCAACCCTGAAGTGACAATAATCGGGACCACTCCCAGTGATGACCATAGTTTGAGGAGTTCATGTATTCACTATGTGCTAATGCTTTGTTCCGGTTCTCTATTAAAAGGAGGCCTTAATATCCCTTAGTTTCCAATAGGACCCCGCTGTCACGGGAGGGTAGGACAAAAGATGTCATGCAAGTTCTTTTCCATAAGCACGTATGACTATATATGGAATACATGCCTACATTACATTGATAAACTGGAGCTAGTTCTGTGTCACCCTATGTTGTAACTGTTACATGACGAACCACATCCGACATAATTAACCATCACTGATCCGGTGCCTACTAGTTTTCCATATACTGGTTTACGCTTATTTACTTTTCCGTTGCTACTGTTATCATCACTACAAAAATACCAAAACATTACTTTTGCTGTCTTTACTTTTGTTACCGTTACCACCACTATCATATTACTTTGCTATTAAACACTTTGCTGCAGATACTAAGTTTCCTGGTGTGGTTGAATTGACAACTCAGCTGCTAATACTTGAGAATATTCTTTGGCTCCCCTTGTGTCGAATCAATAAATTTGGGTTGAATACTCTACCCTCGAAAACTGTTGCGATCCCCTATACTTGTGGGTTATCACAGCGGAAACATCAACCTCGCACTCTGCGGTTGACGAACAGTTACTGACTAGTCCAATCTCAACAGATACACTTGGAGCACCTGTTCATCAAATTGGGAAAACGTCACCAACTACTGAACGGTCCAGCGGTTCACATAGCGCTCACAAAAATTCTTCAACCAACACAAAGAGCCTCACTGTATCCCAACCTGCACAAAAGTTAAACAATTTCACCATCTTCTTCACTGCAAGAAGCTAAGGTCCATCTTGTTTCAATTTTGAGAGATGAGAAGACGATTGCTGAGACTGACACAGTACTGGATACGAGAAAAGCACTTCCATCCACTAGTGATGCTCCAATCATTACTACCACATCTATCGATGCGGAAGAAAATAACATTGCAGAAGAACATGAATAATGTACCAAACAACCACGTATTTATCCCACAGACAACGTCCCTCTTACCACAACCGCACATCCGCCAGAACTGGAAACACAAATGGCAGCTCAGAAGAGGTCCTTACAGCAGTCAGAAGATCCAGGAAACAATAATACGGCACCTCCTAAGAAAAAAGTTAGAATACTGGAGCCTCCACACAATTCAATAGAAACTGCAACCAATCAGTCTCTATAGGCTAACAACCACAGAGGCCTCCTTGATGCTGGATTCATTGATGATGGTGAAATATGGTCTGACCCATCTATCTATGAAAAAATTGACAGAGTCGTTGATGAAAAGAAGAAGCAACCCTTTCATAACCAAGTAGCATCCCAGCAATGCCAACATGATACTATCTCACACTTGACCAAGAATTCAACCTCGTCATCCAGATCTTGCCTTTCTAAATATGAAGAGCCACATATGACCAGCAGATCAGGCTCAATGCTAGGCGGTAACCACCTCTCACAGACTTTTGATACGTCATACTCCACAGGTTTAACTCAAACTGTCTTGTCCGACAGTTTGCCAGCAACTGCTTTGTCCCAACACTACCAACAAGTTCCTACTCTCAAAAACAACTACTACCAACGTCCTGGTGCTCAGAATAACGGCAGCTCAAACAGCAACCAACACTCACCTTATGCAATGAACAACCAAAGTCAGAAAAAATACCACCAACAAACCCCTGTCCACAATGCCCACTACCCCCAACACAATGATGCTCAGAATAACAGCACTGCACGGTGCCAGCAACACCAACGTCAAGAGCAGAACCATCAGCAACCACGGACAAGCGAGTCTCGTGGCCAAAGTTACAGTGCCTTGCAACAACAGTTCAACAACATGCAGTATTCCGGTGGTCATGTCTTCCAACCTCGTCAACATCATCCTCACCTAGAACAGACTCGATTCACTCACCAAGGGAATGACCATCAAGATCACTGCCAACTTTTGGAAATAAGAGATTCTATAACGCAGGAGAAAGAAGTGTATGAAACAATCGTCGACAGTACACCAGGCATAAGTCAACATGATAGGTAATGAATTAGTTCTTCCTCTTACAGTAATGTTTTGATCCTTTCGTTTACTACTGCAATGCATTCTACCTGAAGCTTTCAAATTAAAGAGTTTCAGCTCGATTATTCTACTATTGCAATTGAATACTCATCAACTCTAACGTTTAAATTATAAAATCATACAATTTAAAAAGCATTTATCTTTTTTGGTAGCAAGAGGATATTCTACGTTGACCGACTTTGGGCCGATCATCGAACTTTAGGTTTGTCAATGAAGGTATACGGATATATCAACTCATTCGTGGTCGATGCTTACTCAGAGTTGCTGATGAAAGAGCAATTCTACGCAACGCCAACGCCAACATCTGTGCACAAGCATATAATGTACATTGACGCCTCTGTAAGTTCTTGCTTCTCATAAATAATAATAACAAACCACATTTACTACTACTAGCACGCTGAGTGACGCAACTTCAATTTAATGCAGGATAAATTTCAAGTTCTAGAAGCAAGCACTGAACTACTGAAGGAACAAATTGCAGAAAAAACTATTGGGTTCAGGCTGCCAAACAAATGCAACATCGTGAGTTCACCCTACACACTCTATCTGTCTAGTGTTCGTCTTCAATTCTACCAGATTTTCTTGTTACAATGATATAACTTCTCGTTAATTGTTTTAGGTCTTAATACCTGTGAGAAAGAAACCACATTTTATCTACCTCATAATCGTGAATCTTGCAATGCGTCGCTTCGAAATTCTGTGTCCTTATATCAATTGCGACAGTATAAAGGAACACTCGGACATTGTCATCGAAAACTTCAAGAGAGCTTATCATTCTGCTTACAACAACTATCCTCACACAATGGCCTCCTTTCATGTCAAATCTATGCAGAGTGTATGTAACTCAGACAGAGAGTGAGTTTCTTCTAACTGTAGCTCTACCTCATTTACACCATGCATTTTTTTGTTCCACTATATATCCCATATCTACTATCCACCTACTAATCAATAACATAATGCTCTCAAATTTCAGGGATGACAGTGCTATTTACACCATGTATTTGATGCCCCTCATTAATTTCAATAATAGTTCATTTTTTATCAATAATGTAAGTTCACTCTCATTGACAACACATAAATGTATGTTCATCCAAGCCAGCTAAACATTAAGTTTTACAATAAATATTATTAGTTTGTGCGCTTATTTGTTTTGCAGATCCATGTGAAATCGATGAGAGAACAACTAACTTACAAAATGATAACATCGAACTACAACACATGCCATGTATTTGAGGCACTGAGCATCGTACTCAACAAACACAACATCCGGCGCAAAAAGAAGAAGATTTGGAAGAAGATGACTACTGCTTAGATGTGCCTTAATTTAGATGGAGACATCCGAACATTGTTTCAGCCATATCGACTCATGTAATCACAACAATGTTTCAGCTATTTTTGTGTCGGTCCAAGATATCTGCTAGGGATCCCATTAACCACAGCTGTGCATTCAAATGGTCATGTCTTAAATTCCTGACATCGAATTTTTTTGAAAATAAGAATCGTATTTTTTAGAAAAGTTATAAAGATCATATTCAAGACAACAATTCCTTGTACTAGAACACCACTCACTCCGACTAGACATAAAAAAAGAAACAATTGGAACACAGAAGAAAAACACTATTGATTCGTAAACATTTGAAAAAGGAGCTAAATGACTCACCTACAGTAATGCTGGTCACAGAGGCACTGTCGTGCCTCTTATCCACGTAGAACATGCCAATATTAACACGGACAACTAACCTGACACACACAAGTGCGCCACCAGTTAACACAGGACCGTCCCCTAGATAGCTTAACACCGGTCCCTCTACCAAGCCAACGAGTCATGGAAGCACGACCGTGACTTCAACAGAAAAAGCTCCATGACCTCACAAGTTTCACCGACGAATCTCTCTCAGCAAGTAAGTGAAAGCAAACGTTTCAAAAGAAAGGCACGACCTTGCCTTTGAATAACAGCGTATACGTGCCTCTTCGAACAAACGTGTTGAGAAAGCATTTCCGAACGACACACACAACTCTGCCTCAACATAACATAGGACATGCCTCCACTAACTAGACAGACGTGAATTCACTAGCCAGACTAAATAGAAATATTACAGAACATACAACCATGACAGTGACTCATACTAACATAATGCACTGCCTAGCACACAACCACAAACGTATATTCGTTATAAAAACAACCATGCCGAACACACTACGAACATAAAGTAAAAGTGACGCCCCTACCTGTCAGTGTGACCATATCGGGAGAAAAACTGAAGCAACTAGCAAACTAATAACACCAGAGCGTGCCTTGCCTAAAACAAAAACAATGCATTCTCGAAAGGGGCGGTCATGCGCTGCCTAGATTCACGAAAGTGCACATCTGAGTGGTCCTCTTAATACATCTCATCTTATACCAACGAATAGCAAGAAATCATAGAGGAAAATATTCTTGAAGGCACCCAGTCAAGAAAAACATGATGGAACGAAAATAAACTTAAATTCCCAAACCAGTCAACTCCATCTGGTTCAAAATAAAACCACCATAATTACAAATTCATCAGTCAATGTAATATTACCCAATACAATAACTATCAAAGAACCAATTCATCACACAATCCTCAAAAACATCCTCGCCATTTGACATCAGGAAGACAGCGACGATGAAGGATGTCCCTCATGGACAGAAACCGGCGGTACAGCTCATAGTTCACATACCCTTCCTAAAGGAAAACCAAATGAAAACATCAATGTACAAAAAAAGCAAAAAATACGTAATGTTCTTGCAACAAAGGCAGAAACTAACGAAAATGAAATCTTCACTTACAGTAGCTCCATATTTCAGGTGATCAAAGGTAAGTGGCGTCCAATCCCATTAGTGACGAAGAAGTTCTGGAAAAGAGGACTCCAGCTTGGAGTAAGATTCGTCAATGATGGCTCCTGCTAAGTCCTCCATGGAATCCCTTTCTTGACCGCCTTTTATCATGAACTTCTCTTGTATGTCGACGTGGTACCCTTCTGGAATTCTGATGAAATCTTGAAAAAGAGCATCTCTAATATTCCTGACGCCCACACTAGAGAAAGTTATACCTCTATTCTCAAGGAAATCCTTCAGGACAGGGCACTCCGTCTTGGCCTTGCAGAAGTGATAGACCAAAACATGATTCCGCATAGCTAGTTGCATGACGGTGACTTTTCTACGCCCATACCAATCCTTTCATGTGAACTCCATGCCGAGACCAACAAACTTGTACTTCTCCTCGTGCAACCAGTCCTCGTACAAGGCAATGATCTCTACCACCTTGCCATGCTCGTTGGTGTACCACACATCGAGCTTCGTGTTACCATCTGCAACTATCGGATGGTACTCTGTGGTGTTCAAAAAGTCATCCATGGCAGCGAGCAGCAAGATGCCAATGGAGACTCCCGAGACCCTGCGACAAGGTTAGGGAGTGGTAAGGAGGGTGGGAACTGCCTGATGATCTGCAGCTACAATACGACGTGGAGACCTCACAAACACGGCCAGTATTTAACCTCGGCGAGGGACGTTTCGGTTACCATACGGATTAACGTGTGAACTAGGAGCAGCGTATGGACGGTTGTGCTTCCGAACCTCATGGAACCATGCACTTCCTAAAGTCACGGCTGTGCACAAATAATTGATACCGCGGAGAAACCGAGGAGCCTCTAACTTTATTTTACGGTAACTGACACACTAAATAGTCACAACATACTTCCACCACATCGGTCATCGATTCCTCCTTTGAACAAAGACCACCGATGGAAGAATCCAATGAAGCAAACGAACAGCCTGCCGTACACCTTAGACCCGAAGGCCAGAACTCATCTGTCCCTCATCTAGCTAGATTCACACCATCTGTCCCTCAGAGTCAAGGCTGGTTTCACGTGAGGCACGGGTATGCAGGAACAAGACGCACATACATGTCTATTCCACAGGCACGAGCATACAACTTTTGCAGATATCGGTCGGTATCACAACAGGCACGTACACATGCAGGCAGAAACTCGCCGTAAACACGTCAATGCAGGAAACAAAGGCACGGAAACATAGCCTATACATGCACGTGCATCAGCTTCGCGAGCCACGTGATCTTTTCTGTCTTGTTTTCCAATCTCAACCTAAATCCTCTGGATACAAATCATCTGAATACAGAAAAGAGACCTCCAAGAGGCACCGGTGACAACACTCTGTTCGAGAGTCATGGCATGTATCACGTGAGATACATCAATACTTGAAGCAAATCAACGGCACAAGTCAGAGAGCCACAGTTTTAAAGACTCCAGACACACAGGCGTGTAGAAGCACAGGCACGACGAGTAACAGCCACCGCATCCCCTCACGGACGGACGCCTGACACCATGGGCACGAAGAGTCACAGCCAGTGTGTCCCCTGAGTAACACGAATGCACGCACAGGAGGCACAGAACTGCAGCGTATACACGCACGGATTGCGGCTTCTCAGCACACAGGCACGGCTTTGGAAATGGCGTTCTCGAGGCACAGGTACAAACCAGCTGGATGCACAATAGAGTGGTGGCAGAGGTACGGTTGTGCAGTCTCAAGAGAAACTGCCATGTGACACCAGCACATACAGACATCGCGTGAGGTACAGAAATAGCGAAAAAGAAGCCACAGGAGTGAAGCCTCCACAGACACGGATGCCGGCCTTCTAAAGGCACGGTCCCGAAGAACACAAAGACAGGGTACTGAAATGTTGCCTCGTACGTTAGCAGACATGCCACTCTCGTGCAAATGTGTAAAACACAACAATACAAACACAAACAAACGGCGCTGAATATAAGCCAAACACAAAGCGCGCTTCTCCCAAACAATACATATGCGTCACGTCATGGAAGGACGTCTGCACCACAGGCACGTAGAGTCACAGCCAACATGACGCATGAGACAAGCAAATGCACGTACAGGAGACACGGAACTGAAGCGTATACAGTCACGCAATTGCGGCTTCTCGGAGTTCTCGAGGCACGGGTACAAACCAGCTGGACGCACAAAAGAGTGATGGAAGAGGCATGGTTGTGTAGTCTCAAGAGAAACTGTCGTGTGACACTAGCACAAACACAGATCACGTGTGTCACGTGAGGTATAGGAATAGCGGAAAAGAAGCCACGGGAGTGAAGCCTCCACAGAAATGGATGCCGGGCTTCTAAAGGCACGGTCCCGAAGAACACAAAGACAGGGTACTGAAATGTTGCCTCGTACATTAGCAGATGTGCCTCTCTTGTGCGAACATGTAAAAGACAACAATTCAAACACAAACAAACGGCACTGAATATAAGCCAAACACAAAGTGCGCTTCTCCCAACCAATACATATGCGCCACTTCAACAGGTTACCTAAATGTACATGAACTCGCGCAAACGTCAACAATGAACTTGTAACAGGAAAAAACATAAAAAAATTATTTACAAATAACATGAGACAAGCCAAACACAATACTGAATACCAAAACAGTACTCCATAGGATTAAACTAAAAGTACCCATTAATTATACAAAAAAAGAAATGAAAATCTTCCAGGAGACCATTCCTCACAGAAACGTCCACACAAACGTCCACCGTGACCATTCTACTCAGTTGGAGTTTCTGCTCTGGAACATCAACGTCATATGCGGTCGGGAAGACAACGGGGATGCATCATGTCCTTCATCGACAAAACTCACCGGTAGAGCTCGTAGCTCACATACCCATCCTAAAACAAAAAACGGATGAGAATGAAGATATATGTAAAGAGGAAAAAGTACTATTGTTATAGTAAAACAAAAATATAAAGAAAGAAAATCATAAAAAAAATGAAGTTTTCACTTCCAATTGCCGCATATTTCAGGTGTTCAAGGGAAAGCAACTTCCATTCCCAGTAGTCATGCAGACCCTTGGGAAAAGACGACTTCATACTCAAGTAAGATTTGTTTATGACGGCTCCTGCCATATCTGCCATGGAATCCCTAAGATTGCGTCCTTTGATCATGAGCTCCTCTTGAAGATCGATGTGACACTCTATTGGGATTTTGAGAAAATTGTTTGCGAGAACATCCCTATCGTTCCTGACGTCGACACTAGCGAAAATGATACATTTGTTCCGAAGAAAATCCTTTAGAGGAGTGCACTCCGTCCTGGCCTTGCACAAGTGATACACAAGAACATGCTTGCACATCGCCAGTTGCATGACGACAACTTTTCTACTACGATCAAAATAATCCTCTCGTGTGTACTCCAGATCAAGACAAACAAACTTGTACCTGTCCTCACGCAGCCATTCCTCATAAAGAGAAAGAATCTCCTCCACCTTGTAGGGCTCGTTGGTGTACAACACTTCGAGCCTGGTATTACCATCGGCATCTATAAAGAGACGCTCAGTATTGTTTCTCAAGTCATCCATGGAAAAGACGGTGACACGACAATGGAGTCTGACTGTGCTTCTCGTACGAGGCGAGGTTGATGGGAGCTACCTGCACTTCTCTGGAGAGAATAAGACGCGATAACCTCCCAGAATAGACCACTACTTAACCTTTGGGAGAGATGACTCAGTTACCATGCGCCCATTAAATTGCATCGACGACGGTGTGAATGGACGGTTGTGCTTCTGCAGCTTATGAAACCATGCACTTCAAAAGTCACGGCTGCCACACTATCACTAGTAGAAAAAGGGTCAAATGTGAGACACATTAGTCCCGGTTTGTAACAGAACCGGCACTAATGTGGCCATTAGTGCCGGTTCCAACGGCTAGCCGGGAGGAGCTCTTTAGTACCGGTTCGTGGCAAACTTTTAGCACCGGTTCGTGCCACGAACCGGTACTAATGAGAGTGGTGGCAGGATGTTGTCAGAATGGGGCCCTTCCAGCACCTTTAGTACCGGTTCGTGGCACGAAGTGGTACTAAATGTCGTCCTATATAAATCCTTCGTCCACCCGCACTCTATTCTTCCCCCTTTCCCCTCTCCCTCTCCTCTGTTATTCCCTTCTTCCTCTCGAGTTCATCACAGAATTTGCCCCAAATTTGTCAAGATTTGCAGGCCCTCATCCATTCAAATGATCACCAAGGTTAGCAACTTTGTCCTTTCATCTCACATTGCTAGATTAGCTCTGGCATTGGTTTATATAGTGATTAATTGTGGGTTTTAGTAATTTGGGAGGAATTATATGTGGTAGTATTTGATTTATATGCAATTTGAGGTCAAAATAGCACTTAGTTTGCATATGTAGGTGTGGTTTACTTAGTGCCTTCTAAATCTCTGTCGTAACCACCGTCGATCGCCCTCGCACTGTCCGTCATGGCACCACCTTGTGGTGAGCCTCTTGTTCATGAAATTTTATATAAAAAATTTATGTTTGTGTGATTTGGATATATAGTTACTCGTATAATAATTATCTTACCCGTACGTTGTTTGTTATACATGGTGCCATGGTTTTGATATCCGTCCCCGTCGGCCCTCGTCCTTGTTATGATTCGGATGTGGTATATTCTTTTTTTAAACTATTTGTTGCATTTCGTGTTTATGACAAATTATGCCCATCAAGTTGAGATAGATATTTTTATCTAGGAGGTATGTGAACCGGAAATTCCAACCGACCCTATTGTCGAGAGGTTAAATTTAGTTGAAAGTGAAAACGAGTACTTGAAAGAAAAATTGAAAAGAATTGAGGGGGAGAAGATGGAATTGGATTTGCATCTTGCCGATGTCGTCGATGATCACAAGATCAAGATGGAGAAAATGTGCTTGAAGATTAGAAAGATTAGAAAATATGCCATCGATAGTGAGGCTTGGTATCATTATGTTGTTGGATCAATTGTTACCTTAGTTGCGATCTTGATCGCATTTGTTGTTGCATTTTTAGCTAGAGAGTTATTTGTTTGTTGAATTTAAGTGTTGTATGACCTTTATGTATGAACTTGTATTAATTTGGTCTATTCAGTGTTGTGTAATGAAGATGAGCGGCAATGGATGTACGATGACCGATGCTCTCCCAGTTCGTTGAGGGCGTGCATACTTTTCTCGCTTATGGCTGAGGCAAACAAGCGGGCGGATGGTTTTATGCCTTGTCCATGTGCTGGCTGTAAGAATGGTCGCAATTACTCTACGTCAAGAACCATTCACGTCCACCTGTTTGAGTCCGGTTTCATGCCCCACTATAATGTTTGGACCAAGCACAGATAAAGAGGGGTTATGGTGGAAGACAATGAAGAAGAAGAGGACGACGACAGCTATCCTGGCCATGGGTTCCCTGAATACGATGATACAACAATGGGGGAAGAAGCTGGGCCGGCAATGCGGGAAGAAGCAGAAGAAGAGGCATCAGATGAGCCCATTGATGATCTAGGTCCGCCATTGCCGATGCAAAGAGAAACTGCGCAAGTGATTTGGAGAAGAAGAAGTTGCAGCGCATGTTAGAGGATCACAAAAATTGTTGTACCCAATTGCGTGAGGTGACAAGAAAAAGCTGGGCACCACACTGGAATTGCTGCAATGGAAGGCAGAGAATGGTGTATCGACAAGGGATTTGGAAAGTTGCTGGTAATGATAAAGGATACGCTTCAAGGACAACGAATTGCCCGAAATGCGTCTGAAGCAAAGAAGGCTGTCGCCCTCTAGGGTTAGAGGTGCAGAAGATACATGCATGCCCTAATGATTGCATCCTCTACCGCGGTGAGTACGAGGATTTGGCGCTTGCCGGTATGTGGTGCATTGCGCTATAAGATCAGCCGCGATGAGCATGGTGATGTCGAGGGCGAGCGCCCAGAAGAAGATTCCTGCCAAGGTGATGTGGTATTCTCCTATAATACCACGGTTGAAACGTTGTTACAAAACAAAGAGCATGCCAAAGCGATGCGATGGCACGAAGAAGACCGTAAGAAAGATGGAAAGTTGAGAGTACCGGTGACGGGTCGCGAGTGGAGAAAAATCGAAAGAAATACGGGCAGGAGTTTGCGGATGGCGCAAGGGCGTATGGTTTGGTCTAAGTGCGGATGGCATTAATCCTTTTGGGGAGCATAGCAGCAACCATAGCACCTGGCCCGTGACTCTATGTTTGGATAACCTTCCTCCTTGGTTGTGCATGAAGCGGAAGTTCATTATGATGCCAGTGCTCATCCAAGGCCCTAAGCAACCCGGCAACGACATTGATGTGTACCTAAGGCCATTAGTTGAAGAACTCTTACAACTGTGGAATGGAACAGGTGTACGTGTGTGGGATGAGCACATGGGGGAAGAATTTGACCTAAAGGCGTTGCTGTTCGTGACCATCAATGATTGGCCTGCTCTCAGTAACCTTTCAGGACAGACAAACAAGGGATACCGCGGATGCACGCACTGTTTGGATGATACCGAGCAATATATATTTGAATAGTTGTAAGAAGAATGTGTACCTAGGACATCGTCGATTTCTTCCGAGCAGGCATCCCGTAAGAAAGAAAGTCAAGCATTTCAAAGGTGAGGCGGATCACCGGACGAAGCCTCGCCACCGTACTGGTGATGATGTACATGATATGGTCAAGGATTTGAAGGTGATATTTGGAAAGGGTACTGGCGGACAACCTGTTCCAAAGGACGCTGACGGACGCGCACCCATGTGGAAGAAGAAATCTATATTTTGGGACCTGCCATATTGGAAAGACCTAGAGGTCCACTCCGCAATCGACGTGATGCACGTGACGAAGAATCTTTGCGTGACCCTGCTTGGCTTCTTGGGCGTGTATGGGAAGACAAAAGATACACCTGAGGCATGGGAGGACCAGCAACGTATGCACGGAGAAGACGGCATACATCAGGGTCATGCAAGCTATGCTCTTACCAAAGAAGAGAAGGAAATCTTCTTTGATTGCCTGCTTAGTATTAAGGTACCGTCTGGCTTCTCGTCGAATATAAAGGGAATAATAAACATGGCAGAGAAAAGTTCCAGAACCTAAAGTCTCATGACTGCCACGTGATTATGGCGCAAGCTGCTTCCGGTTGCATTGAGGGGCTTCTACCGAAAAACGTTCGATTAGCCATTGTGAAGCTATGTGCATTTCTCAATGCAATCTCTCAGAAGGTAATCGATCCAGAAATCATACCAAGGTTACAGAATGATTTGGTGCAATGTCTTGTCAGTTTCGAGTTGGTGTTCGCACCATCCTTCTTCAACATCATGACGCACGTCCTAGTTCACCTATGCGAAGAGATTAACATTTTGGGTCATGTATTTCTACACAATATGTTCCCCTTTGAGAGGTTCATGGGAGTCTTAAAGAAATATGTTCATAACCGTGCTAGGCCAGAAGGAAGCATCTCCAAGGGCCATCAAAATGAGGAGGTCATTGAGTTTTGTATTGACTTTATTCCTGACCTTAAGCCGATTGGTGTTCTGAATCGCGGCATAAGGGGCGATGGATGGAAAAAGGCACGCTAGGAGGCACCAAATAATATGTATGGACGGGCATTCTCTCTTTGAAGCACACTACACAGTTCTACAGAATTCCGCCTTGGTGGCTCCGTATATTGATGAACACAAGAATTTGCTACGCTCCAAACACCGGAGCGGTCGATGACTGGATTACCGTGAACAAACCAGGAGTTTAGCCACTGGTTGCGGAACCACGTACCATGCATGACATCTTGTAGGGGAGCGAGCAGAAATTCAAAATTTTCCTACGTGTCACCAAGATCTATCTATGGAGAAACTAGCAACGAGGGAAGGAGAGTGCATCTACATACCCTTGTAGATCGTTAAGCGGAAGCGTTCAAGAGAACGGGTTGAAGGAGTCGTACTCGTCGTGATCCAAATCACCGGAGATCCTAGTGCGAGCAGACGGCACCTCCGCGTTCAACACACGTACAGCCCGGTGGCGTCTCCCATGCCTTGATCCAGCAAGGAGAGAGGGAGAGGTTGAGGAAGACTCCATCCAACAGCAACACAACGGCGTGGTGGTGATGGAGGCGTGGCTATCCCAAGCAGGCTTCGCCAAGCACCGCAGAAGAGGAGAAGAACTTGGGAGAGAGGAGGGCTGCACCAAAGGCAAAAGGTGTGTTTGAGAGGCCCTCCTACCCCACTATATAGGGGTCCCAAGGGGGTGCGCCAGCCCCTAGGAGATCCAATCTCCAAGGGGCGGCTGTGGGAGGAGTCCTTCCCCAAGGCACCTAGGAGGTGCCTTCCCTTATGGGAATCTTCCTTTGGGTTTCCCCTTCACCCTAGGCGCATGGGCCCTAGGGAAGTGGCGCCCAGCCCACTTTGGGCTGGATCCTTCTCATCTCAGCCCATGGGACCCTCCGGGATAGGTGGCCCCACCGGTGGACCCCGGGACCCTTCCGGTGGTCCCAGACAATACCGATGACCCCGAAACTTGTCCCGATGGCCGAAACAGGACTTCCTATATATAAATCTTTACCTCCGGACCATTCCGGAACTCCTCGCGACGTCCGGGATCTCATCCGGGACTCCGAACAACATTCGGTAACCATATACAAGCTTCCTATATAACCCTAAGCGCCACCGAACCTTAAGTGTGTAGACCCTACGGGTTCGGGAATCATGAACATGACCGAGGCGTTCTCCGGTCAATAACCAACAGCGGGATCTGGATACCCATGTTGGCTCCCACATGTTCCACGATGATCTCATCGGATGAACCACGATGTCAAGGACTCAATCGATCCGTATACAATTCCCTTTGTCTAGCGGTATTGTACTTGCCGAGATTCGATCATCGGTATCCCGATACCTAGTTCAATCTCGTTTCGGCAAGTCTCTTTACTCGTTCCGTAACACATCATCCCGTGATCAACCCTTGGTCACATTGTGCACATTATGATGATGTCTTACCGAGTGGGCCCAGAGATACCTCTCCGTCAACCGGAGTGACAAATCCATCTCGATTCGTGCCAACCCAGCAGACACTTTCGGAGATACTGTAATGCACCTTTATAGTCACCCAGTTATGTTGTGACGTTTGGTACACCAAAGCATTCCTACGGTATCCGGAGTTGCACAATCTCATGGTCTAAGGAAAAGATACTTGACATTAGAAAAGCTTTAGCATACTGAACTACGATCTTTGTGCTAGGCTTAGGATTGGGTCTTGTCCATCACATCATTCTCCTAATGATGTGATCCGTTATCAATGACATCCAATGTCCATGGTTAGGAAACCGTAACCATCTATTGATCAACGAGCTAGCCATTAGAGGCTTGCTAGGGACATGGTGTTGTCTATGTATCCACACATGTATTTGAGTTTCCTATCAATACAATTATAGCATGGATAATAAGCGATTATCATGAACAAGGAAATATAATAATAATAACCAATTTATTATTGCCTCTAGGGCATATTTCCAACAGTCTCCCACTTGCACTAGAGTCAATAATCTAGTTCACATCGTCATGTGATTAACACGATAGGTCACATCGCCATGTGACTAACACCCAAAGAGTTTACTAGTGTCGTAAACTAGTTCACATCATCATGTGATTTAGACTCAATGAGTTACGAGGTTTGATCATGTTTTGCTTGTGAGAGAGGTTTTAGTCAGCGGTGCGAACCTTTTCAGATCCGTGTGTACTTCGCAATTCTCTATGTCATATTGTAAATGCTGCTTTCACGCTCCACTTGGAGCTATTCCAAATGGTTGCTCCACTATCGTATCCGGTTTGCTACTCGAGTCACTCGGATAGATGTTAAAGCTTGCATCGGCGTAACCCTTTCGCGAACTCTTTATCACCTCCATAATCGAGAAACATGTCCTTATTTACTCCAAGGACAATTTTGACCGCTGTCCAATGATCCATTCTGGATCATTCTTGTACCCTTGAGTGACTCATGGCAAGGCACACTTCGGTGCGGTACACAGCATAGCATACTATAGAGCCTATGTACGAAGCATAGGGACGACCTTCGTCCTTTCTCTCTTCTTCTGCCGTGGTCGAGCTTTAAGTCTTAACTTCATACCTTACATCGCAGCAAGAACTCCTTCTTTGACTGATTTATCTTGAACACTTTCAAGATCATGCAAAATACGTGCTCATTTGAAAGTATTATCAAGCATTTTGATCTATCCTTATAGATCTTGATGCTTATTGTTGAAGTAGCCTAATCCAGGTTTTCCATTGAAAAACACTTTTCAAACAACCCTATATGCTTTCTAGAAATTCTACATCATTTCTAATCATCAATATGTCAACAACATATACTCATCAGAAATTCTATAGTGCTCCCACTCACTTCTTTGGAAATACAAGTTTCTCATAAACTTTGTATAAACCTAAAATCTTTGATCATCTCATCAAAGTGCACATTCCAACTCCGAGATGCTTACTCCGGTCCTTAGAAAGGATCGCTGGAGCCAGCATACCTTTAGCATCCTTAGGATCGACAAAACTTTTCGATTGTATCACATACAACCTTTCCTTACGAAAACTGGTAAGGAAACTCATTTTGACATCCATCGCCAGATTTCATAAATGCAGCTTATGCTAACATGATTCCGACGGACTTAAGCATCGCTACGGATGAGAAAATCTCATCATGATCAACTCCTTGAACTTGTGAAAACTCTTCGCCACAAGTCGAGCTTCATAGGCGGTGATCTTACTGTCCACGTCCGTCTTCTTCTTAAAGATCCATTCATCTCAATGTCTTGCCGATCATCGGGCAAGTCCACCAAAGTCCATGCTTTGTTCTGATACATGGATCTTATCTCGGATTATATGGCCTCGAGCCATTCATCGGAATCCGGGCCCACCATCGCTTCTCCATAACTCGTAGGTTCATTGTTGTCTAGCAACATGACTTCCAAGACAGGATTACTGTGCCACTCTGATGTGGTACGCATCCTTGTCACCCTACGAGGTACGTTAGTGACTTGATCCGAAGTTTCATGATCACTATCATAAGCTTCTACTTCAATTGGTGTAGGTGCCACGGGAACAACTTCCTGTGCCCTGTTACACACTAGTTGAAGTGACGGTTCAATAACCTCATCAAGTCTCCACCATCCTCCCACTCAACTTTCCGAGACGAACTTTTCCTCGAGAAAGGACCCGATTCAAGAAACAATCCCTATTGCTTCCGGATCTGAATTAGGAGGTATACCCAACTGTTTTGGGTGTCCTATGAAGATGCATTTTGTCCGCTTTGGGTTCGAGCTTATCAGCCTGAAACCTTTTCATATAAGCGTCGCAGCCCTAAACTTTTGAGAAACAACAGCTTAGGTTTCTCTAAACCATAGTTCATACGGTGTTGTCTCAACGGATTTGCGTGGTGCCCTATTTAAATGAGTGTGGTTGTCTCTAATGCCTAACCCATGAACGATAGTGGTAATTTGATAAGAGAGACATCATGGTACGCACCATATCTTATAGGGTGCAACTATGATGTTCGGACACATCATTACACTATGGTGTTCCAGGCTGTATTAATTGTGAAACAATTTCCACAATGTCTTAATAGTGTGCCAAAACTCGCAACTCAGATATCCATCTCTATGATCACATCACAGACATTTTATCCTCTTGTCACGAAGATCTTCAACTTCACTCTGAAATTACTTGAACCTTTCAATAATTCAGACTTGTGTTTCATCAAGTAAATATACTCAACATCTACTCAAATCATCTGTGAAGTAAGAACATAACGATATTCACTGCATGCCTCAGCATTCATTGGACTGCACACATCAAAATGTGTTACTTCCAACAAGTTGCTATCTTATTCCATTCTACTGAAACCGAGGCTTTTCAGTCATCTTGCCCATGTGGTGTGATTTGCATATCTCAAGTGATTCAAAATCAGGTGAGTCCAAACGACCCATCTGCATGGAGTTTCTTCATGCATATACACCAATAGACATGGTTCGCATGTCTCAAACTTTTCAAAACGAGTGAGTCCAAAGATCCATCAACATGGAGCTTCTTCATGCGTTTATGACTTACATGGCAGTGCCACAGTAAGTGGTACTATCATTACTATCTTATATCTTTTGGCATGAAAATGTGTATCACTACGATCGAGATTCAATAAACCATTCCTTTAGGTGCAAGACCATTGAAGGTATTATTCAAATAAATAGAGTAACCATTATTCTCCTTAAATGAATAACCGTATTGCGATAGACATAATCCAATCATGTCTATGCTCAAGCATAAATACCAAATAACAATTATTTAGGTTTAACATCAATCTCGATGGTAGAGGGGCGTGCGATGCTTGATCACATCAACCTTGGAAACACTTCCAACACATATCGTCACTCACCTTTAGCTAGTCTCCGTTTATTCCGTAGCCTTTTATTTGAGTTACTAACACTTAGCAACCGAGCGGTATCTAATACCCTGGTGCTACTAGGAGTACTAGTAAAGTACACATTAACATAATGTATATCCAATATACTTCTATCGACCTTGCCAGCCTTCTTATCTACCAAGCATCTAGGGTAATTCCGCTCTAGTGACTATTCCCTTATTACGAAGCACTTAGTCTCGGGTTTGGGTTCAACCTTGGGTTTCTTCCTTTGGAGCAACAACTGATTTGCCGTTTCATGAAGTGTCCCTTCTAGCCCTTGCCCTTCTTGAAACTAGTGGTTTCACCAACCATCAACAATTGATGCTCCTTCTTGATTTCTACTTTCGCGATGTCAAACAACGTGAATACCTCAAGGATCATCATCTCTATCCTTGATATGTTATAGTTCATCACGAAGCTCTTAGCAGCTTGGTGGCAATGACTTTGGAGAAACATCACTATCTCATCTGGAAGATTAACTCCCACTCGATTCAAGTGATTGTTGTACCCAGACAATCTGAGTACAAGCTCAACGATTGAGCTTTTCTCCCTTAGTTTGCAGGCTAAGAAAATCGTCGGAGGTCTCATACCTTTTGACGTGGGCACGAGCCTGAAATCCCAATTTCAGCCCTCGAAACATCTCATATGTTCATGACGTTCAAAACGTCTTTGGTGCCTCTACTCTAAACCGTTCAACTGAACTATCACGTAGTTATCAAAACGTGTATGTCCGATGTTCGCAACATCTACAAACAATGTTTGGGGTTCAGCACACTGAGCAGTGCATTAAGGACATAAGCTTTCTACTGTCCGCATAATCGCTACTTTCAACTTTCAACTATATTTTCTCTAGGAACATATCTTAAACAGTGGAACTAAAGCGCGAGCTCACGACATAATTTGCAAAAGGTCTTTTGACTATGTTCAAGATAATTAAGTTCATCTTATGAACTCCCACTTAGATAGACATCCCTCTGGTCATCTAAGTGATTGCATGATCCGAGTCAACTAGGCCGTGTCCGATCATCACGTGAGACGGACTAGTCATCATCGGTGAACATCTTCATGTTGATCGTATCTACCATCGACTCATGCTCGACCTTTCGGTCTCCGTGTTCGAGGCCATGTGCGCACATGCTAGGCTCGTCAAGTTAACCCCAAGTGTTTTTGCTGTGTAAATCTGTCTTACACCCGTTGTATGTGAGCGTAAGAATCCATCACACCGATCATCACGTGGTGCTTAGAAGCGACGAACTGTAGCAAGCGGTGCACGGTCGTCGGGAGAACACTTCTTGAAATTTGTGTAAGGATCATCTTATTTACTACCGTCGTTCTAAGTAAACAAGATGCATAAACATAATAAACATCACATGCAATTATATAGTAGTGACATGATATGGCCAATATCATATAGCTCCATTGATCTCCATCTTCGGGGCTCCATGATCATCATCGTCACCGGCATGACACCATGATCTCCATCATCATGATCTCCATCATCGTGTCTTCATGAAGTTGTCTCGCCAACTATTACTTCTACTACTATGGCTACCGGTTAGCAATAAAGTAAAGTAATTACATGGCGTTGTTTAATGACACGCAGGTCATACAATAAATAAAGACAACTCCTATGGCTCCTGCCGGTTGTCATATTCATCGACATGCAAGTCGTGAATCCTATTACAAGAACATGATCAATCTCATACATCACATATATTCATCACATTCCTTTTTGGCCATATCACATCACATAGCATACCCTGCAAAAACAAGTTAGACGTCCTCTAATTGTTGTTTGCATGTTTTACGTGGCTGCTATGGGTTCTAGCAAAACGTTTCTTACCTACATAAAACCACAACGTGATATGCCAATTGCTATTTACCCTTCATAAGGACCCTTTTCATCGAATCCGTTCCGACTAAAGTGGAGAGGCGGCACCGCTAGCCACCTTATGCACCAAGTGCATGTCGGTCGGTGGAACCTGTCTCACGAAATGCGTGTAAGGTCGGTCCGGCCGCTTCATCCCACAATACCGTCGAAACAAGATTGGACTAGTAACGGTAAGCATATTGAACATCATCAACGCCCACAACTACTTTGTGTTCTACTCGTGCAAAGAATCAGCGCAATAGACCTAGCTCATGATGCCCTTTGAGGGGAGCGTAGCAGAAATTCAAAATTTTCCTCGTGTCACCAAGATCTATCTATGGAGAAACTAGCAGCGAGGGAAGGAGAGTGCATCTACATACCCTTGTAGATCGTTAAGCGGAAGCGTTCAAGAGAACGGGGTTGAAGGAGTCGACTCGTCGTGATCCAAATCACCGGAGATCCTAGTGCCGAGCGGACGGCACCTCCGCGTTCAACACACGTACAGCCGGTGGCGTCTCCCATGCCTTGATCCAGCAAGGAGAGAGGGAGAGGTTGAGGAAGACTCCATCCAACAGCAACACAACGGGCGTGGTGGTGATGGAGGCGTGGCTATCCATGAGGCTTCGCCAAGCACCGCAGAAGAGGAGAAGAACTTGGGAGAGAGGGAGGGCTGCACCAAAGGCAAAAGGTGTGTTTGAGAGGCCCTCCTACCCCACTATATATAGGGGTCCCAAGGAAGTGCGCCAGCCCCTAGGAGATCCAGTCTCCAAGGGGCGGCGGCCGGGAGGAGTCCTTCCCCCAAGGCACCTAGGAGGTGCCTTCCCTTATAGGAATCTTCCTTTAGGGTTTCCCTTCACCCTAGGCGCATGGGCCCTAGGGGAAGTGGCGCCCAGCCCACTTTGGGCTGGATCCTTCTCATCTCAGCCCATGGGACCCTCCGGATAGGTGGCCCCACCGGTGGACCCCGGGACCCTTCCGGTGGTCGGTACAATACCGATGACCCGAAACTTGTCCCGATGGCAAACAGGACTTCCTATATATAAATCTTTACCTCCGGACCATTCCGAACTCCTCGTGACGTCCGGGATCTCATCCGGGACTCCGAACAACATTCGGTAACCATATACAAGCTTCCTATATAACCCTAGCGTCACCGAACCTTAAGTGTGTAGACCCTACGGGTTCGGGAATCATCTGAACATGACCGAGGACGTTCTCCGGTCAATAACCAACAGCGGATCTGGATACCCATGTTGGCTCCCACATGTTCCACGATGATCTCATCGGATGAACCACGATGTCAAGGACTCAATCGATCCCGTATACAATTCCCTTTGTCTAGCGGTATTGTACTTGCCCGAGATTCGATCATCGGTATCCCGATACCTAGTTCAATCTCGTTTCCGGCAAGTCTCTTTACTCGTTCCGTAACACATCATCCGTGATCAACCCCTTGGTCACATTGTGCACATTATGATGATGTCTTACCGAGTGGGCCCAGAGATACCTCTCCGTCAACCGGGTGACAAATCCAGTCTCGATTCGTGCCAACCCAACAGACACTTTCGGAGATACTGTAATGCACCTTTATAGTCACCCGATTACGTTGTGACGTTTGGTACACCAAAGCATTCCTACGGTATCCGGAGTTGCACAATCTCATGGTCTAAGGAAAAGATACTTGACATTAGAAAAGCTTTAGCATACGAACTACGATCTTTGTGCTAGGCTTAGGATTGGGTCTTGTCCATCACATCATTCTCCTAATGATGTGATCCCGTTATCAATGACATCCAATGTCCATGGTTAGGAAACCGTAACCATCTATTGATCAACGAGCTAGCCATTAGAGGCTTGCTAGGGACATGGTGTTGTCTATGTATCCACACATGTATTTGAGTTTCCTATCAATACAATTATAGCATGGATAATAAACGATTATCATGAACAAGGAAATATAATAATAATAACCAATTTATTATTGCCTCTAGGGCATATTTCCAACAGACACCTCTATTGAAGGTGACCTGTACTTGTTGTCCCAGTTACCATCTTCGAATATAATGACTTTCAAAGGGTACGAGATAAATGGTAATACATTTTACACGATCGCCCAAGATAAGAAGAGCATCAACCAAAACAGTGGTGTCCGCTTTGATGCAGAAACCAAGACGGGAAAAGAAACATATTATGGTTATATACAGGACATATGGGAACTTGACTATCGACATGGTTTAAAGGTCCCTTTGTTTCGGTGCAAATGGGTCAATATGACACGAGGCGGGTAACGGAAGACCCATGATGCGGAATGACAACAGTGGATCTCAACAATCTTGCGTATGCAGATGAACCATTCGTCCTAGCCAATGATGTGGCACAGGTTTTCTATGTGAAGGACATGTCTACCAAGCCAAGAAAAAGAAAAGATAAGGAAGCGAATGCATCGTACGATGAGCCAAAGCGACACATAGTTCTTTCTGGGAAGAGAAACATCGTGGGAGTGGATGACAAGACAGACAAGTCAGAAGATTATGAAAAGTTTGATGAAATTGCTCCATTCACAGTGAATATTGACCCGAGCATCCCGTTAAATGATGAAGATTTTCCATGGTTACGGCGCAAAGGGACACACGCGAAGAAAAAGTTTCACATCCAAAGATCTGGGATGTGATCGGCTTCACTAGCTAGCATCACTTTCTTCTGTGTTTAGAGGGGAATCTCTGTAATAGTTAGGGTAGTTATGTGTTTTGGCATTTGAAACGTGAATAAATTTTATGTGCAAACAAATTCACACTAATTTCAAATAATTCAAAATTTAAACTATTCAAATTTGAAAACTACGGGCACTAACAGAAAGTTTGTAATTTTTTGTACCTAAAGAGGATGTGTCAGCCTCCGATCAGGCTATGGCCCCACCATCACCATTTAGTGTCGGTTCGTACCACGAACCGGTACTAATGAGGTTGTGTCAGGTAAGGCTGGGGCCCCACGAGCACCTTTAGTACCGGTTCATGGATGAACCAGACGTAAGCTGTTTTTTAGTCCCACCTCACGAAGTGAGAGGGACTAGGAGCGGTTTATAAGCCCTGAGTGCAGAGACGATGAAGAAGAGGATCAATGCTCACGTTGCTTAGCTTCAAGACTTCAGGAATACGGTAGACTGCACGGAGCTATCGCAGTGCAGTTTTACTATTCAAAGGCTTGAAACAAATTAACTGACATTGCACCTCTTTTTATTTTAATAACTTATTACAACTCGGACTTCTTACATTATGGCAAAAACTAATTGCGTCGACATTTCTTTTTTTTAAGTTATAACTCCAGACTTTGACCATCAATTTTTGCAGAAAAGAAAAATATCAGAAAAGAAAGAAAAACTATAGCTGAAAAGAAAAAACTATATAAAAAACTACTCAAAAATAAATAGAAGAAAATAAATATAGCAGAAAAGAAAAACTACTCAGAAATAAATAAAAGAAAAATAAAGCAGAAAAGAAAAAAATTATATTTGCTATTTTTCAATCGTTTACAAAATGACCGTGAAATTGAAAATCACTACAAAACGAACTCTGAAAATGTTGAATTTTGCCAAACTAGATGAAAACTACTCACAAATAAATAGAAGAAAATAAATAAAACAGAAAAGAAAAACTATACAAAAACTACATAAAAATAAATAGAAGAAAATAAAGCAGAAAAGAAAAAACTATAAAAAATTGGGCGCTGCCTGTGGGCCTGATAGGCCACGGTGTGTAATTACAGGCCTTAAAGGCCCAGAGACTCACAGGGCAGCGCAGAGTTTAGGCCCAAAAGCCTGCTATCTGAGAGGAGTTGAAGTGGTAGCCGCGGCTGGGTTTATAAACCAGTCGGCTGCCCTTCGCCAGCGAGTGGGACTAAACTTTGGGGTGGCAGCTGAGGCCTTTAGTACGGTTGGAGCCACCGACCGGTACTAAAGGGGGGGCCTTTAGTACCGGTTTGTGCCACCACCCGGTACTAAAGGGGGTCGCTTCCCGCCGCTTGGGCTGGCCAAAACTGGCCTTTAGTACCGATTGGTGGCTCCAACGGTACTAAAGGTGACTTATATATACAACACTTGAAAATTTCATTCCCCTCTGTTTCCGTCGTCTCAAATGCCGTCGCCGCCCCGTCCCGTCGCCGCCCTCGTCTCCGTCGCCGCCCGTCCCGTCGCCACCCTCGACTCCGTCGCCGCCCGTCCCGTCGCCGCCCAGGCCCGTCCCGTCGCGCCGTCCCAGCGTCGCCGCCTGCCTGCCCGTCCACCGCCCCGGCCGTCGCTGGCCGTCGCCCGCTGTGAGCTCTCCCCTCTAACCCCTCTCCCTAGCCCCGGCCACCATGGCGCCGCCCTCCTGAGCCCATACACACACACACAAGCATGATGAACACGCACACACACACATATGTATGAATTAATGCATGTATATATTAGTATATCGTATTTTGTATGTTTAATTAGTTTAGATTATTTACATTATTATTTTTCACTATTATATATGTATGAATGCATGTTAGATTGATATAATTAGTGTTTAATTAGTATGGAAATTTTTTATATAATGTTGTTTTTCAGTTTTTTAATGGATGTATAGAAGTTGTGTTTTCTGTTTTTAGTGTTAGATGCTTAATTAGTATGAAATAGTATATAGATTTTTGAAATAGTAGAAATGTTAGAAATTTTAGTTATCAAAATCCAATCATTAAAAAAATATTACTTTTTGCGGGCATATAGCTAGTATTTGTTCTCGACGATGCCCGGCCCGCATCGTCGCCGTCGACCCGTCCGCGATGACGTCTAGCCGACCCATGTCCGGGACTGGGCTCCGCCGGGCTGGCACTGGGAGGTGCTGCCTGGAGGGGCGCGCCGCTTGATGAGGAACCCGGCCCCGGGGTCACGTCGTCGACCCTGATCTCGTTTGGTGGCGTTCGCGTGGGCAGTTTGGTCTTGGAGGGACCCGGCCCCGCCGGAGGAGGTACATCGCTGTGTCGGGGAGGAGGGCGAGCACGTCCATCGCTACATGGTTGCGTTAGAGGCGGCAAGTTCTCCAATACTGGCAGTATCTTGAGGATCTCACTTCAGCTATGATCTGTGAGGTTCCTTCTCTTTGGGTGTCCACCGCTGCGCGCGAGAACCCGAGTGTCCTAGATTCTTCGTAGTATTCGATCTTTAATTAGCTAGCCGGTGATGTACTATTCAATATTATATATTATTGAGGCGATGAATTGAGATTATATCTATTATTCTAGGCGAAGTATTGAGATTATATCTATTATTCGAGACAATGTAATTTGAATACCAAATTGTTTTATATTTCTTTTGAATTAGTTAAATAAAAGCTATGGCGGACAATACCGACGAGAGAGAGGAGAACAGACCATGTTCGATATGATACGTGGGCAGATGATGATCAGAATGAAGAAGATTATGGCGGCTCAATTTCTAAACAACACGGAGAGGGTGATATGATATTCGATCGCGACGACCGAATTGATGAAGTCATGAACTACGATTATGGCGATGACGAAGAACATGTTGATCCTGAAACAACAAAGACCGGCGAGGTATATATATTTATATAAGCAGGTATCTGGTGATCATCACATGTTTTAAATGACTTGAAGATATATTAACGAATCGATCTTTGTTCTTTCAGCCATCCAGATCGAGCAAATCTTCGAGCAAAAGGGCTAAACGAGGCCGAACAAAAAGTTGAAGGAGGCGTAAAGTACAATATCGAGGCAGTCGGACCTAATGGCGAACCATTAGCGCCTAAGAAGATTGCAGACAAGTTCGTTCGTCGGTCACGGAGTTCATGTGAAGGACCAACTCGATCTCCCTTCAAGAATGGAGAGAGCCAGCAAGAGACAAAGGACAAAAAGGCAAAGAGGACGCTGCTCCACGTCCAGATGTTACTTTTGTCGACAAGAATCAAAAGATCTGCTTTGGGATACTCTCATGGAACATTTCACCCTACCCGATCATTTCACGAAGCAGATGTGCGAGAAAGTCAAGGATGCTACTCTTAGGAAGATGGCGGTTGCATTCAAGAACCACAAGAATCGTGAATGGGACAAATACGTCAAGGAGGAAGGAAGACTCCGATTCGAGGGAACACTAGAGAACCAACGTGCTCATTGGGACGATTTCGTGAAATTCAAGGATTGGAATTAGCTAAGGGCGATCGAGAATAAACAAGAAGAATGCGAAAAAAAGGATAAGTTCCATAAGCTGGGGCGGTGGCTATGCGGTGGCAATGCCTAAGTGGGATAAGTCGAGAGCGAGATGGAGGATGCAGGTGCCACTCCGGTTACTAAGAGCTGGCCCCAGGTCGGGACTTGGTTCTATCGCATGGGGGAGTTGGACCGAAGGCAGGCAATGTTTCGACGAGGCAAGTCTGAAGGAGCCGACGATGCGATACTTGTTGCAATAGAAGAGGCACGATCGGGGTGTTCCAGCCCAGCAGAGAGAACGACGAGCTTCTGCGTGCCTTGGGAAATCCTGAACACCGGGAAGAACACGAGGCAAGGGTGCTATTCCGTGGTATGAGGGTTTCAGATGGAACACCGACTACGAACCCGTGCGAGAAAGAAGATTGCGGAGGAGAAGAAGAGGAAGATGGAGGAGGAGCAGAGGAAGCGGGACTATGAACGCCTTCAAGGCCTAGAAGAAAGTCAAGCGGAATTGGTAGTCAAATTCCAGCGGTAGCAGGAGCAGATCGACTCACTTACCCAGCAAAGGGGGTCTCAGCAGCTGCTGCAGCTAGCGAATGATCCAGCATTGGATAGCACCGCCCCATCCATGCCGAGAAGCAGCGTGGGTTCCGCCCCGGACGACGCAATGCTGGGTAGATACCCGTGGATGACATCACGGAGAACACTAGCTGCGAGCTACGTCAAAATGAAGAACATATCCATGAAGGTGGCGGATGGCGTTGCTTTTCGATTACCCCAAAGAAACCTACCATTGCATCCCAATTCCAGAGGGCTATGCATGTCATGGTTGACGGTGGTGCACCCATATTGGGGCTAGAGCTTGACATTCACTGGAGGTGACGGCGGCGCTTTCTGGAGGCGCCAACCATCGTATCATCCTATGGAAAAAGGATTGCATCATCTTTCGAAGGCCACCGACACCGCGTCATCCGACTCCTCATCGAAGTCCGCCACCGAGTCAGCAGTCTCCCGCTCCTGCAAGTCCACCAAGTCCGGTAAAGTGTCAGGCCACTCCTCCTCCAAGTCCGGCAAAGTGTCAGGCCACTCCTCCTCCTCCAAGTCCGGCACAGCTTCAAGCGGCCACTCCTCCTCGTCCAACTCAGCCCCGTCAGCCGGCGTCTCCGCCGCCTCAGCAATCGCAGAAGAGACACCCCGCAGCTATGGTGCGTGGCGATGCAAGTCGAGGTAGTACAGGAAGTACAGGCGGAGGCAAGCGATATAAATATGGTCCAAGCCTCACGCCTCTTCCGCAGAGGTCTTATGACAGGTCCGAGGAGGAAATCGCAGCCATATCGAAGTCCGAGGTGGAAGCCCATTTTGCACCGAAACCGCCACCGCCGCCAAGGGAGAAAGTGCACGAGGAAGCGATTGACCACTTCATTCGTGTGGCTCAACCACCAGCTCCCAAGCCTGTTGACACAGACTATGGCGCCACATCGGAAGTTAAATCGAGCACGTCTACGTAAGGAGGCGAGCTCGGGATCGAGCAAACAAGAAGCAGCTGTCAAAAATGCAGGAAAACCATTCCCAGCTGGGAGAACAGCGGTATAATCGATCCCTCGCTTGTTGTGCCAACAACACGTGACAATCTGACGCGTCCAATATTATTGTGGGCAAACAGTTTACGTTCTGAGGTGGGCAATGTGGTAATAACGGAGGACCATATAATGCAGGCTGAAGTTCTCAAAATCACTATTGGACAACTCCTCGAGATCGAGCCCATGCCTGTGCTTAGAGAGGATGAAATAAAGCGGAAATATGTCGGGGCCAACCTTTGGTCGAGCCAGACAAGGTCAAGAAACTCCCAACGAGAATGTATGAATTGCATCAATGGTACATGAACATTACCAAGATTTCGATCGATTGTCCCTCATGGTGAATGTTAAGGAGGAGCATTACTTCCATGAGAAAGCTGTGTCCGTTGAGTATTCTGAAATGTTTCAGTTATACAATCAAGGCGCACTTTCGACAAATCTATCGTCAGTTGCTATTGTCGTAAGTGATTTCTTTCTGTAATTTAAGTCTCAAGCTAGCTGTAGTGATCCTTTTGATCAATCATTACCTGTAATTATCCTCACTATATTCTTTTCGTGGTATTATATGCAGGATGAAGATGTATGAAATGAGAAAAGGTGGGCGCTTTGGCATTGGGTTCATTGACCCAAACACCGTTAATGAATACACATGGAAAATAAATCCACGTCATCAAAAGGCCGTGAGGACAACATGCTAGAGTTCTTGAAGCGCCTCAAATACAATGAAGATATACTACTTCCTTACAACTTCGATGAGTCACACTGTCTTGTACTACAAATTCTCTGTTTTTGCCTACTAGCTAGCTACATGTTTTTGCTTACATATGCCCGCTTAATTAAGACATGCAAGCGTGTGTGCATACAGATTTCACTGGGTCTTATGTATCATTAAAGTTGGCCTTGAACAGTTGAAATACTGGACTCACTACTCAAAGAAAAACTGACTATAACATCTTGATTGGGATAGTCAACAGGTAATTTCAATCATTATTAACTATATATCTCGGCCTATTTAGTTCGTCATTTTCATGATATGAACTATTTAATAACCCTTTATTCATTTTCTTTGTCGGCGGGCAGGGCTTGGGCAAGGTTCATCAGCGTGACCCGGAGAATGGAAAAAAAGCTTAAATAGTTTCGACCCAAGGTAAGTAATTAAGTAGTACTAGCTAGCTAGCTAGCTGCCATCTCTTTAATTATCATGCTTGATTAATTATTATCTGAACAAATTCCATTCTCGTAAAGGCCCTGAAGCAGGCGCAGGGGACTGATATATGTGCATTCTGCGTTTGCGAGAACATTCGCATGATGGCGTCCGAAAAGAGCAGATCTCAAAGACAGGAATGGGTACGCTTGTCAAAACACTATTCACAATTTTTACACCATTATAGATATCTAGTGACACAACTAATACACATGCATATTGATCTCCTTCTTAACAGTTCACAGAGGTGCGGGAGAAGCTCCTAGAAAGCGGGCGTGTAGAAGCACTTCAAGAGAAATAGCGGAATTTTTGCTCGACCAGGTCATAAATCCGAAGGAGAATACTATTACCGCTACCGCCCTCATGAAAACCACTTCCAATTGTCATCGTGCTCGAAGGCACCAATTAGGCTAATGCCACTGGCTCGAAGGCAACATGCATATGTAGGAGAAATTGTATATAGCTATACATGTGTGTATGTGTGAATTAATTAATTTGATGGTTTGTGAGACACTGATGATATATATATATATATATATATATATATATATATATATATATATATATATATATATATATATATGCATGATTAGTTCTACTAGAAATTCTATATATATATATATATATATATATATATATATATATATATATATATATATATATATATATATATATATATATATATATATATATATATATATATATATATAACGTGTACAATGTGTAGTATCGTAAAATACCAGCAAGCGAAAATGAATTAAAATGGAAACACAAAATTAAATGAAAAAAATCATAAAACTAAAACCCCCAAACCTTATAGTACGGTTGGTCTTACCAACCGGTACTAAAACTCGAGCCCCTGGAGCTGGCTCGTGCCACGTGGTTTCCCTTTAGCACCGGTTCGTGCTGAACCGGTACTAAAAGGGAAACCTTTAGTGCCCACACTTTAGTGCCGGTTATGGAACCGGCACTAAAGGGCCTTACGAACCGGTGCTATTGCCCGGTTCTGCACTAGTGTATAGTCGAGGAGCCTCTAGGTTAACTCTAGCACGGTATCTGCCACAATGAATACTAACAATAAATAGCCATCCCATCGGTCACCAGCACATCTTTTGATCGAGAGAACAATGAGAGGAGGCAAACTAGATGACCCTGTCGTACAAATACTACACGGGGAGTGAACCAAATTAAAAGCACGGTTCTGCCAGCCCAAAAGCCAGACGCGTGCCTCCACTTTGCTTAAATACAAACCTCAGTGATATCAACGGACATTGCACGTACCAACGAAAACATTGCCAAAACAAAAGCACGTCCATGCTTCTGACATACATATAACTGTGCGCTATCATACATATTCCCGCCTGAATCCAACATACATAAAAACAGTGGCTCCCTGGGTCAACGACTATTAATTGTTTTTTGCAATAACAGAGTCACGAACCGTGGCTCCATTCCAGACGGAAAAGTGCCTCTAAATAGGAACCATCATGCCTCCCGTCAATTTGTTACAACGACCGCGCATCTAATAACATCATCACCGTTCCTCTCCTAAAAACACACCCAACTAAACCTGATTAAACATGTGATTAAAAAAATTAAAACACAGAAGCACGAGTATGCTGTTTAGCATTTATAACCGTGCCTCGCAAAAAATATGTAAGGCAGGATAGGCACGTAAAAGACTCCGCTGGGAGGCAGCACAGCTGGACAACTATAATGGGAGGCAGCTGGATGAGTCAAACATCTCGTGTCCCCATAACACCTCGGAATGCACGCACACCATCTACAACCAGCATTCATTCCATTTCGCAGAATAAAAAATACAAAAGAAGCACTCATTACTACTATTGCTCTCTCCCGTCTCCTTTATATTTCAATAAGCTCCGACTCCCTCAGCCACATCACAACTCATTTTCCTTCTCCGTCGCCTGCTTCTAGGGTTCGTCCTTCTTCTCTGTCGCCTGCTTCTATGGTTCATGCTTCTTCCCACCAATCAATCGATTAATTTCCAAGCGATGCTTCTCTCCTACATTGCTGGCCGTGGGTGCTTGCCCTAAGCTTCCCATCACAACCCATCCGCCTTATCCGACCACCTACTTCTAGGGTTCGTGCTTCTTTCCCGCACACAGTCTCATTTCAAACAAGTTATTGTAGAGTTTTTATTGGGTCCCTCGATTAACTTCTAAGCCGTACTTCTCTCGTAGATTTGCTAGCCGTGTTTGCTTGCCCTAAGCTTCCCCTACCCCGTACTTCTCTCGAAGATTTGCTAGCCGTGTGTTCTTGCCCTAAGCTTCCCCTACCCAATCTCCGTTCGTCAACCCTCATTCTTCATCTCTCCCAGGTAAAAAGCATATGCGTAAGCAGCATGCTCCGATCCGTATTTACGTATTACATTTTGGTTTTTCATTTGATAGTAATTGAAGCATCAGATCCGGTACAACGACTTCATTCTCTAAAGGAATATAAAAACCATTAGAAAATCCAAACAAGTGCGGCGGCCGGAACAGCTGCCGCCGTAACCACGACACAAGAGCAGCGGCGGCGATGGGCGGAGACGACGGCAAAGAAAGAACAGTGCGCGACGAGGGAACGCCCACAACAGAGAGAAACAGATCTCAAAACAGATCAAGAGGTATTACAAAACATTAGAAGTATAAGGACTAAAGTGAAAAAAATAAAAACCACAAAGGGAAACCGGAAACCGAAATTCACGGGAGAAGCCGTGCGCGCGCCAAGTGTCACGCGCGGAGCACATCGGAAAAGTCTCAGAAACGCGCCGCGCGTGACACTTGGCGCGCGGGTACAGGGAGCGCTCCTCAATTAGTGATTTCGGGAAATGCTGGTTGAAGCATGAAACGTGGTTGGTTCCAGTTTGTCACTGGTTAACGGGCCTTCGTTCTATTACAACAAAGCCTTATAAGCAAGTAATACTATGTTTTGCTGCCTATGTGGTGTTAATCAATCAACCGATCTCTCATCTAATTAACAGCGTGGGACTCCTTTTTTGGGAGACAAGCGGGAGACTCCAACAGGACCGTGCAAGACCGAGCCGATCAATCGGTTGATAGACAAGCGGGAGACTCCAACAGGATCGTTCTATGTGGTCGACGAAGTCACAAATGCTAAGGTCCCTTTTTTTTATGAAATGCTAAGGGAGCTCCTATGTGACGCAGGAGCTCCTTTTTTTAATGAAATGCAAAGGGAGCTCCTACGTGATGCTATAGGCGGCTGTAAGCACAGTGAGCTTCCAGATGGCCCGGTACAATAATGCACGGACTGTAGCGACCGACAAAAAGGGTGTACCGATCTAGAATAAGTACTGCAACGGCCGGAGCGCTCGAGTCACTATATTGACCGGGTTTCTATTTTCTAAAATTCTTTTATGAAAATTGAAATGCAAACAATTTTTGAAAACATGTAACTTTTAGAATTTTTCCCGCAATTTTTTTTTAGAATTTGCTAACAGCTTAAAAAAATAGAACATTTTCTAAATTTCCAAAAATATATTTTCAAAGCATAGACGTTACGTGAAAACGCATTTTTCCTAAAAAGCTAACATTTTTCAAACAAAATATGAAACCTTTTTTGGAAAAAGTGAAAAAATATTTTTATTTTTTACTTTTTTTCAGAATTCATGAACAAAAAAACGACATTCTTCACTTTTTTTGTTGTTTTAGATCAAATTGTGAATATCTGACCATTTTTCTTGAAAAATGTGATTTAAAGAAAGGACCCCGATATGTGGGCAGGTGCCGACCGAACATTTCTTTCGGTACGAGCACTTCCTCCTACCGAATGATCTCGTTCGGTACGAGAAGCCCCACACCCGAACGGATCGCACCTATAGGCCTTGTTATTTTACTTTGAGTAAAAGTCCAAATTTTATATTTCTTTGTTGTGACAGAACAAAAGCCCAGTTTATGCTATGCTAAAAAAGCCCAATCTTTAAAAGCATAAAACTGCCATTGATGAAATGAACTTTTTTGTTGCAATGACCCAAAAGAAAAAAGTCATCATAATTTTCTTACGTACATTCATGGTGCATGAAAAAAAATTTGTTTAAAATTCCCAGGAAAATCATGGCAAAAATGCCATGGGAGTGAAGCACAAATTCGCCATGGCAAAAAATCATCATTAGTTGCCATTGTGTCATGCCAAAAAATTCCCAGAATTGCCATGGCAACATAATTATGTTCAGAAAATGTCATGGCAAAAAAATTCAAATGAATAGAATGAGCATTAATTACACAAACTAAATTTTTCCATTTATGTTAAAGAAAAATTGTCATGGCACTAAGTGTAAAATTTATATAGCAAAACTACAAAAATAAGATTTTGCCATGGCAATTAAAAGAAAAGTTTGCCATGACGAAAAATCATGCATGATAAAATTACCACGGAAAAGGGTAGAGAGACAAAACTTTAGTATTTGCCATGTGGTTAATAAACATGATGGGAAAATATAGGGGAAAAAATACACGTAGATCAAATTTTATGAAATTGCCGTGGCAAAAAAAGTATATTTGCCATGCCCTGGAGAAAACAAAAAATCTCTACAAATTTCCATGTGATTCGTCCATTCATTTGAACAAAACAAAGTCCATATTAAAGAGATCAAGATTCATGAAATTGCCATGGCAAATTTTAAAATTAAATTTGCCTTGGAAAATGAAAAGTAAAATTTCCTTTAGTAATAAAAAGTAAAATTGCCATGTATTTAAAAGTTAGTTTGCCATGGGAATTAAGTTATATTTTCCATGTTAGTTAAGTTTAATTTGCCATTACAAATTGAAGAAGGTAAATTTGCGATGGTACAAAAAATAAAAGGTAAATTGATCAAATGTAAAATTGCCATGACAATTGACTAAATTGAAGTAAAATTAGCCATGTTACATGAACTGGATTTGCCATGGCAAATTGCTAAATTGCAGTAAAATTGCCATGGCAAATTGAAGAAGGTAAATTTGCGATGGTAAAAAATAAAAGGAAACTAGAAATGAGATGCTCGGAAGTAAAATTAGCCATGTTACGTGAACTAGATTTGCCATGGCCAATTACTAAACTGCGCATGGTAAATTACTAAAATTCCATGAAATTGTTTGCCTTAAGCGAATTGGTTGTATGATACCATATGAATTGGATACATGCCAATTGTCATGGTGAAAAGTTGGTTGTATGGTACTAAATTTGCCAGGGCAAAAAAATGCCATGGAGATTTGCCAAGGTTGTATGGTACTAAACTTGCCTATTGCAAAAGATGGTTGTGGAGATTCGCCATGGATGTATGGTACTAAATATTGTCATGGCAAAAACATTGTAGACATGCCAATTCCCATGACCCATAAAGAAAAAAAAAGTAATATTTGTCAGGAGAAAGAATAACAATACCGATGAGAATTGAACTAAAGAATGCAATGATATGTAAAATTGAAAATTGCCATGATCCCTGATCTAAATTTGGCATGGCAAATTATTAAATTTACAATCATTACTGGAGTCAGGATGTTTGCCGTCAGCTAGCTCTTTGCCGTCTGCTAGCTGACGGCAAAGAAGGTCTTTGCCCTCAGCTTTCAGAAAACTGACAGCAAAGAAAGAGCTGACGGCTAAGAAAGAGCTGACGGCAAAGATAATGTTTGCCGTATGCTAGCAGACGACATAGAAGCTTTGTCGTCTGCTAGCAGACGACAAAGAGGGAGGGTGGCCCACTAACGAGAACCACCAAACATCCACTTTCTTTGCCGTCTACTAGCAGACGACAAAGCTTCTTTGTCGTCGGCTAGTAGACACCAAAGAAAGTGGCCAACCTAACGGCCGCCCCCGGCCCCACCCCACCACCTAGGCTCTTTGCCGTCTGCTAGCATACGACAAAGAGATATGAGCTGACTAAAAACCGGCCAGTGCCCCGCGCCCCACCCCCTCTCTCCCTCCCCTCACCCGCGCCGCCCCCGTGCCCGAGCCGCAGCCGCCCGTGCCCGAGCCGCCACCGTCCTGCGCCCCACCCCTTTCTTTCCCCTCTCTCTCTCTCTTCCCTCACCTCACCCGCGCGCCCCCCGTGTTCGAGCCGCCGCCCCAGAGCCCGCCCGTCGCCGGCCGCCCGCCGAGCGGATCTGAGCATGGCGGCCGCCCGCCCGCCCATGGTCGGAGCCACCTCGGCCGCCCCGCCGCCAGAGCCACACCGTCGCCGGCCGCCCTTCCCCTCGGCCTCCTCAACCCGCGCCCCCTCCCCGTGGCCCGCCTCCTCAAACCGTGCCCCCTCCCCGTGGTGAGTTTCTCTGTTTTTTCTGTTTTTTTAGATTTAGTTTAGGTTTGCTTAGTTTAGTTTAGTTTACATTAGGTTAGTTTAGTTTAGCTTAGGTTAGGTTAGTTTAGTTTAGGTTAGGATAGTTTAGTTTATGTTTTTTATTCTATTTTTTAAGAATAAACAAGAAAGATGAAAAAAAGAAGTAAAAGAAGAAGAGGACGACGAAGAAGAAGAGGAAGAAGAAGATGATGAGAAAAAAAGAACAATAAGTAGTAGAAGAAGAAGAATAAGAAAGAAGATGATGAAAAAAAAGTAGACGTAGAAGATGAAAAAAGAAGTAGGAAAAGTAGAAAAAGAGGGTCGCCGATGGTCGAGGGTCGCCGAGGGAAAAGAGGGTTGCCGAGTGGTCGAGGGGTCGAGGATCGAGGGGAAAAGGAGTCTAGGGTCTAGGGGTCAAGGATCGAGGTGTCAAGGGGTCCAGGGTCGAGGGGTCGAGGGTCGCCGAGGGGTCGAGGATTTGCCATCCTGACCCCGACATCCCGACCCCCTAGCATAGCGAAATGATAGATAAAAGGAAGTAAATAAAGAAGGAATTTTGTAGATGAATTTATTGATGGAGAATAATAGACCCGGGGCCCATAGGTTCATTAGTGAAATCTCTCTCGAAAACACGCGAATGACATGATAAAAAAATTACAGTTGTGCAATTCAAAAGATTGCAATAGTTATGACTATGCTCATTCATGGCATAATCGCATATAGGCATTACGTCCGTTATAAGGAGACCATTAATCCAATTGCATCGACTACTAATACTTAACCCCAAAACTGCTATCCATTATGCATCTCAAGGTATTACGATTGCAAGAAACAAAACATCACAATAAGCAAGATGACATAATGTAGACAGGAAGAAGCCAATCAATATGACAAACCTTATCGTTTTATCCTTAGTGGCAACAATACAGTACATGTCTTGTCCCCATTCTGCCACTGGGATATAGAACACCGCAATATTGAACCCACTACAAAGCACTACTCCCACTGAAGATAAATCAATCGAACTTGACCAAAGATGATGGATAAATTAGAGAGCATTACAAAACTATTTAATTATACAACAAGATAACCCAAGTAGATCCATTTGAAATCAACGAACAATCTAATCATAAAGTGACAATTCATCATGTCCCAACAAACACACCACCGATTACATTGGATTGATCTCGATCAAGAACATGGTATTGAAGATCCAAAATAGAGAGAGAACCATCTGTCTACTACTATGAACCCATAGGTCCCGAAGGAACTACTCACACATGGTCATGGAGGCAGCAAGGTTGATGAAGATGGCTCCGGTAGAGCCACGGACCTGGGCCGCCCGCCACGCCAAGCCGTCGCCGTCTGAGGACGGGCTGGCCTCCTGTCGCCTGCTGCAGCCATCCGCCGCACCGCAGATCCCAGATCGGTCGCGCCACAACACGCCTTGGGGTCCGCCCACCCCGGAGAGGCGCGCGAGAGGAGATCCCACGCCACCGCCGTCTGCCCCCGGGCTTAGCCCGGCGGCGTCCTAGGGAGAGGAGGAGGGAGTTTTGCGGCGGCGGCGACGGCTAGGTATCTGGCTCCGCCCGAGTCGCCCTAGGGGGAGGACGACCGCGGGCTAGACGCACGACATACACCTCTCTCGGTGGTGAAGGTGTTGCTGCAGCTAGTGTAGAAGCATCTTTGTTTTTTTTTGTTTAGGCCCCCACACTTGTTTTGTGAGTGCCATGGGCCGAATTTCACTGAACAATTCATCCCTTTGCCTCTCCTATTTGTGCTCTACCTTCTTGTGGTTCCTCATGCGTTGTAATCTCCTTTTCATGGTCTTAGTTAAACCGGGAGGACACCACTTAGTTGAGTATATTAGGGATCCCTTGGTTTGGCCTTTCTCGTGCTCGCCTCATGATCATTAACCATGGAACCTTGCTGAACAATAACAATATCACCATTAGAAGTAGCCAGATTACCAACAACCGGCTTTTCGATCTCCTTTTGCTTGTCGCGTTCTACAATTTCCGCATTAGGTGACTTAACAGGTCACTCTTTTTTGTTAGCCTTGCTTGGAGAAATTTTTGTTGGCCGATTATCACTATAGCTCAAATGACCTTGTGTGGGATAATAAAGCCTCTCGCGAGCAGGCCTTCTAGGTGTTGCCCGCCCCATATGAAAAGCATAAGGAGGGGCTGCCCCCATCCTCCACTGATGCCTCTCATGTAATATGGCACATAGGAGGATTGTGACATCCATGGTGTCAGTGCCCACGACCCAAATGATCTTGCATAGCTTCGAAACACTTGCTCCGGAGGCCATCTTGAACACTTTGAATGTGATGGCCGATTAGAGCTAGAACCAGCCGCTTGACTTGCGTATTTGGATAGCAACATATCAAAAGTTGGCCTAATTCGCTAGCGCTTAGCTTCACTCTTTTCCCACTTGCCAACTTCTGAATTCTTGGGCATCATAAATTTAACATGACTATCTTCTTGTACTTGTGGTTGCCCCCCGAGCGCAGGATTTTTTATGGTGATCTTCAGTACTTCCTTGCCATCGGGTTGCTTATCAGGCACAACCTCTCGTCCCAAGACTTTGTCGCCTTCCTTTCCTTTACCGGGTTCACCAATAACAATGTTATCTTTATTAGCAAATTTGGCTATGCTAGGCCGAATCAACATTTTCTTTCCCTCCAAGTCCATGGTGTTTATCGAGAAGGGTTGTTTATCAACTTGCATCTCAGCAAAAAACATTGCAATCGTTAGTAGCTTGAGAAAATGAATTATGGTACTTGCAATAAGCACGTCGTTTGAGCTCCTCAAACGGCGGTATGGTGTGTGATATTCTAATCATCTTATCTTGCAAGAGGGCCTCAAAAATTTTGTCACACTTAGATATATCAAAAGTAAACTTCATCTCCTCATCATGATTCTTGCGAATCGGCTTAAGAGAATTGCATGTATAGGGTCTGGCCTTTGAGGATCAAACAAATTCAATAGTATAAACATCAACTTCATCGTCCGAATTATTATCATTGTATTCAACCATATGCATTCTAGGACGATCAGTTGTAGACCTATGAACCTCTTTACTTCGACTCTCTTGAGACAAAGCTTTTTGCAAGACTTGGTTAATATTCGAAAACTCATAACTTTCTAGCCTCTCTTTAATGTGAGTTTTTAAACCATTAAGAACAAGATCCGCCAAGTCTCCTTCAGCTATCACCAAGCTATAACGTCGATTTATTATATCTCTAAATCTATTGACATAATCGGTGACCGATTCATCATGTTTTTGCCTAACCGATATAAGATGTGACAACTTAAGTTCATTATCGCTGCTATAAAAATGATCATGAAACTTTTGCTCAAATTGCGACCATAAGAGAATTGAACCATGTGGTAAAGCAGCAAACCATGAAAATGCAGTACCAGTTAAAGATAATGGAAATAAACGCACTTTCAATTCTTCTATGGAACCTGCTTCACCCAACTGCGCTAGATACTGACTAACATGTTCCCATGTTGTTTTCGTGCCCTCTCCACTAAATTTGACAAAATCAGGAACCTTATAACCTTGAGGGTACAAAACTACATCAAATTGTTCAGGATAAGGCTTTTGATACACATGACTCTTTACTTTTGGCTCGTTGACGAAATTTTATAGAAACATCTTATGCAAATCCTCCCTTAATTTAGCTAAAAATGGAGCTGAGGTAGATGAAGATGTTTGTGGCAATGACATAGGAGCAACCTGAGTACTAGCTAGTGGTGCAACTTGTGGGATGGGCGCCGAACCATAATTCGGCGGAAGACCAAACACGCTTGCGCCTATGGGTGATGTGACAAAGTGATTCAGCGTTGACGCCGAATTGGGCACACTCATAATAGGATTAGGATATGTAGGTGCAGCCACAAGCTGGTTGGTTTGACTAGGGTAAAAATTCAACGACATACTATATTGTTGTTGCATAGGAGGTGCCGATGAAATAGGTAAAGTTGGGCTAGGGTTTTCAGATATACCAACAGTACCACTAGATGACCGAGGCATATTTTTCTTAACATTGGTATTTGCCACAAAAGAATTGTACGTCATCACACTAGCCTTACTAACAAGACTTTCAATCACAACTACTTGCTCTGGAGAAAAAACTTTACTCAGTGATTTCATCTTGTTCATCAGTGAGACGAGGGAAATTGACGTTTCCAACTGGAGTAATGTTACCTTGACGGTCCTTGAAATTTGCAAGAAACGCCTCCAAATCCTGCTCCTCGCGCTTCTTCTTGAGCGCCTCAAAATCCTCCTCACGCTGTTTCTTGAGTGCTTCGTAGGCTTGCCGATGTTCATCCGATAGTTCATCAAGACCGGGCTTAATGATGTTATCAGCGCTAACTTCTGAGGGCTTGGGAAGATTAGACATGGTTGATGATGATTCTTGATCTTTCGTCCCAAGCGGAGTCGCCAAAAGTGTGTTCGCACACGAACATGTCATCGCGTACCTCCAACGCCGAGGGTGATACACCGCAGCTCACGTCGAAGGAGACCCGTCCGGAAGCGCGGTACGCAAGCAATCCGGCGGGTGCTTTTCAGGACCCGAAACCCAACGCGCCCGGGGGGGGGGGGGGTGGGGCATCTGGATGCGCGGCGGCTATGGGATGCTCTAGGCTGGTTCACCTGCCCCAAGAGCCACCAGGATCGGTGCCCTTCAACACAAATAACGAACGAAGAACGAGAGAGAAAGAAACAGTGAGAGATGTAAAACTAGGATAAAAACTAGATGGGTTTTGCGATTGTGTGTTGTTATTCAATCGGCCGTCACCCCTTAGGTATATAAGAGGTAGCTTGACTTCCCGTGCAAGGAGAAGGCTTGGATTCACGTCCAAAACTCTAGTTAAATTCGGATTGGATTTGTCCGGACTTTCCAAAACTGTTCGGTTTAATCTGGCTGCACCTTGCGGGTCTTTGTTGTGGTGGTAAACGATCTCGGATGGAAACGATCCCAAAATAAATCTTGACCATTTCGACGAGACGAACAACTTTCGTGTTGAACGTTTTTTTATCAGAGGTCATCTTGAGTGTCAAATCTATCGCGCAAAATATGCTATTCCCTCGCGCTACCTATCAGGCGCGCGACATCTCGCCTCGTGACAGGGCTGCACTCCGATTGCTCTAACTTTTGCATACGAACTTGGATCTGGAAGATTTTTATATCAAAATCAATCGTTTCGATGAGGCAAAGACAATTCCTGTTGCATGTTTTTCCATATGAGGCCATCGTGGGGGCGTAATCTGCCGAATAGTATTCTGAATACAAAATCTCAGTATTTCGAACACAACTTCGGCCTTCGAGATGAGATCGGATGGCTATGGCCCAAACTTCAAAGATGTTCATATGGACAATACGAAACGTTTTTATGTAGATCACTTCTACATTTGAGGCCATATTTATTAAGTTATTGACCGTGTCAAAATCTGGTATCAACAGTAGGTGTTGAGGTGGTGGTGGTATCGGCTTAGTTGTGTGGGTGGGTCGATAGCCAACCAGCAATCATCCCATTTCACAGGATTGTTGTATGGATTATGTATTGTACTTAACTGAATTTAGTCTAAGTGCCATTTTGATATTTCGATAAGAGGTCGAAATAGTTTGTTTCAGCAAAAAAGTTACTCCCTCTGTTCGGGTTTATTAAGCCTCCCCGTATTTTGGTTGAAACTTTGACCATCTATGTGGCTTAGAAATTATGAGATATATGACACAAAAGGTATATTAGTGGATTTGTATTCGAAATTCACACCGTATAATTTTTTGACAATAGTCATATCGTTTTAGTTAAATATAAAATTTGACCGAAACTAAGAGTCGTCCTAAACAACTCTGACGGAGGTAGTACCAATTTGAATCCATGTCCATTTATAGGGATCCGAAACTTGGATAAGGCGACATAATGCAAATTTCTCAAATGGATTTTATGTGTGACCGCAAAGGAGGGGGGAAGGAAGAGCTTGAGAGAGCAACATGGAGCAAACAAGGGAGGAGACCAAAGCCGCAAATAATTCATCATGGATCTAAATATTGTGGCCCAGTTGGCCCATAAGCTCCTTGTGGCCTACTAGAACAAACTATAACATTATAAGAAGGACTAGAATTTCCTCACGAAAAAAGATAGGAAGAACAAGAACCAACTGAAGTGGCGTAGCTCTAGATCTCAACATCTCCAAAATTTTGGTGGTTTCGGATTGCAAAGGAGTGGTGGAGGATATTAATAATGGTACATGACACTAGTGCAGAACCGGGCTTTAGCACCGGTTCGTAAGGGCCCTAAGGGCCAGTTCTTTTCGCCCTATAATTCCGTAGAATTATGATTCTGGAAACTGCCCACAGAATCGTCTGCCCACAGAATTTTCTGTCCAGTTCTTTTCTTTAATTCTACCCTATGATTGTTGTATGCGCTGTCTGTTGAAATGTCTGTAACGCCCCTAGATTTTATTTTCTAATCACATGTTTGCACCATCCATTACATGCCATCAATCACATGTTTGCACCATCCAAAGCAACATACAAATTAACAGATGGCATATAGTAGCAATCAAGAGAAGCATACATTAGCAATCAAGAGAGGCGACAGCGGCGTGTCCTGTTGCGGGCGCAGCTTGGACGGGGCGGCGTGGCCGGCTGGAGGTGGCGGAAAGGGGCGGCCGGGCGGGGAGGAGTCGAGGAGAAGGGGCGGCCGGCCTGGGGCGGTGTTGTAGGGGCCTACCGCCAGAGCGTCTTGCTGCAGGGCGTGGCTTGGACGGGGCGGCGTGGCCAGCTGGAGGCGGGGGAAAGGGGCGGCGTCATAGTGGCCTCCTGCCGGCAGATCTGATGACGCCAGGGACGGGAGCTGGCTGGCGGCACGCCAAACCCTAGCTCGAGCTGGTTGGGAAGATGGGAGTGCGGGTGCATGATGGGAGTGCGGGCCAATATCTTTGCCTTGCTCGGTCCTACTGGCGCAGTGGCATATTGGCCATAATTTGACTCCCCAATAGGGGTAGTAGTTCAAACCGAACAGTTTTCTTTTGAGGGCCTGGCTAGAATTGCCAGAATCGCCAAGTTTCCACAATTCTCAAATACACTAGCGATTCTGATAATTCTCGGATGATTCCTGGGGAAGAAACGAGTTCTTTTGTGATTGTGATTCTCCGGGTACTAATTCTTCCGAATTGAGCCAAAAGAACTGGGCCTTAGTGTCGGTTCCAAAACTGGCACTAAAGAGTGGAGACTAAAGCCCCCCCTCCTTTACTACTGGTTCGGCACGAACTGGCGCTAATGTGCCACCACGTGGCACGAGCCAGGCCCAGGTGATGGTAGAACATTAGTACCTGTTGGTAACACCAACCGGTACTAATTGTTTGGGGGGTTGGTTTTATTTCTTATTTTCCATTAATTTTGTGTTTTCCATTTAATTCTTTTTTGTTTGCTGGTATTTTACGATACTATATATTGTACACGTTATGCATATATATATATATATATATATATATATATATATATATATATATATATATATATATATATATATATATATATATATATATATATATATATATATATATATATATATATATATATATATATATATATATATATATCATCGAATGTCTCACAACCAACACCATTAATTTTTCACACATACACATGTATATATATACAATTTCTCCTACATGTTGCCTTGGTGCCTTCGGAGCACGATGACAAGTGGTTCATGGGGGCGGTAGCGGGTAATATATTCTCCTTTGGGATCTATGACCTGGTCGAGCAAAAATCCTGCTATTTCCTCTTGAAGTGCTAGTATGCTTTCCGTTGGTAGGAGCTGCTCCTGCACCTCTCTGAACTGTTAAGAAGGAGATCAATATCCATGTGTATTAGTTGTGTGACTAGATATCGATAATGGTGTGAATAGTATTCTGACAAACCTACCCACTCCTGTCTTTGAGATCTGCTCCTTTCGGACGCCATCATGCGAATGTTCTCGCAAATGTAGTATGCACAAAGATCATTTCTCGACGCCTGCTTCTAGGCCTTTACGAGAATGGAATTGAATCATATAATGATTAATCAAGCATGATAATTAATTAATGGTATTGAAACAATAATTAAAGGGATGGTAGCTAGCTAGGTAGCTAGTACTACTTAATTACTTACCTTTGGTCGATACCAAAACAACTTTTTTTCCCATTTGCCTGGAGTCACCTTGATGAACTTTGCCCAAGCCCTGCCCGTCGGCAAAGAAATTTAATAGCAACTAATGATAGATTTGTCGAGTGCGTCTTATTGTATAACTAAAATAGTTCTGAATACTCAACGGACAGAGCTTTCGCATGGAAGTAATGCTCCTCCTTGACATTCACCATGAGGGACACTCGATTGGAAATCTTGGTAATGTTCATGTACCATTGATGCAATTCATACATTCTCGTTGGGAGGTTCTTGACCTTGTCTGGCTCGACCAAAGGTTGGCCCCGAACATATTTCCGTTTTATTTCCTCCTATCTAAGCGGAGACATGGGCTCGATTTCGAGGAGTTGTCCAACAGTGATCTTGAGCATTTCAGCCTGCATTATATGCTCCTCAGTTATTACCACATCGCCCAGCTGGGGAACGGTAACGGTTTGCCCACAATAATATTGGCGCGCGTACTCTCATGTGTTGTTGGCACAACAAGCGGGGGGATCGATTGCGCCGCCAGTTCTCCCAGCTGGGGACCGGTTTTCCCGCATTTTTTGACCGCTTCTTGTTGGCTCGAGCTCGAGCTCGCTTCCTTCTATAGCCGTGCTCAATGTAGCTTCCTGATTTGGCACTCATAGTATGAGTCAACACACTTGGGAGCTAGTTTTATTGCCATATGAATAAAGTGGTCAATAACTTTCTCATGCACTTTCCCCCTTGGCGGCGGTGCCGGTTTCGGTCCAAAATGGGCGTCCACTTGGGCCCACACTATGGCTGTGTTCTGCTCCTCGGTCATGTCGTAAGGCCTCTGAGGAAGAGGAGTGAGGTTTGGACCATATTTATATCTCTTATCTCCGCCTGTACTCCCTGTACTACCTCGACTCATACCGCTACGCACCATAGTTGTGGCGTGTCCCTTCTGCGATTGCTGAGATGGTGGAGACGGCTGACGTGGCTGAGTTGGAGCAGGAGGAATGGCCTGACGCTGTGCTGGACTTGAAACAGGAGGAGTGGCCTCACGCGTTCGTGGACTTGGAGGAGGTGGCGGACTTCGAGGAGGAGTCGGCTCACGCGTTCGTGGACTTGGAGGAGCAGGAGTCTGCTGACTCGGTGCTGGACTTCGAGGAGGAGTCGGCAGACGCGGTGTCGGTGGACTTTGAAAGATGATGCAATACTTTCTCCATAGGATGATACGATGTATGGCCTCTCCCAGTGTGCGCTCGTTGTCACCTCTAGGAATGTCAAGCGCTAGCCTCGAATATGGATCCACCACTTCATCAACCAAGACACAAGCATGGCCCTCTAGAATCAGGATGCAATGGAAGGTTGCTTCGGGGGTAATTGTAAAAGCAACGGCGTCCGCCACCTTCATGGATATGTTCTTCATTTTGGAGTGTAGCTCACAGTTAGTGTTCTCTATGATGTCATCCACAGGGTATGTATCTAGCAGTGTGTCGCCTGGGGCGGAACCAACACTGCTTCTCGGCATGGATGGGACAGTGCTATCCAATGCTTTACGATCATCTTGTTGCTACTACGGCCGCTGAGACCCCCTTTCCTGGCTAAGTGAGTCGATCTGCTGCTGCTGCTGCTGGAATTTGAGTACCAAGTCCGCGTGCCTTGCTTCTAGGCCTTGAAGGCGTTCTGCGTCCTGCTTCCTCTGTTGCTCCTCCATCTTCTTTCTTGCACGGGTCATGTAGTCGTCGTTCCATTCCGAAAAGCACTCATACCAGGGAATAATGCCCTTGCCTCGTGTTCTTCCCGGGTGTTCAGGATTTCCCAGGGCGCGCGTAAGCTCGTCGTTCTCTCTGTTGGGCGTGAACACCCCCTTTCGAGCCTCTTCTATTGCGTCAAGTATCTTTTGTTCGGCTCCTTTAAGACTTTCCTTCTTCGAAACCAGGCCTGTCTTCGGGTCCAATGCCCCCCCCCCATGTGCATAGAACCAAGTTCTGCACCTGCGGGACCAGCTCCTAGTAACCAGAGTGACCCCTGCATCCTCCATCTCTTGCTCAGACTTATCCCACTTAGGCATTCCCACCGCGTAGCCACCTGGACCCAGCCTATGGAACTACGTCTTTTTTGCGGCATTGGCCTTGTTTTTTCTCGACCGTTCCTTAGATAATTCTGATTCCTTGAATTTCACGAAATCGGCCCAGTGTTCTCTTTGCTTCTCCAGTATTCCAATGAATTTTGGAGTCTTCCTTTCTGCAGCGAGGTAGTTGGCCCATACAGTTTTCTTGTGGGTGTTGAATGCAATTGCCATCTTCTTAAGAGCAGCGGCCTTGACTTCTGCACATCTGCATCAATGAAATAATCTGGTAGGGTGAAATGTTCCATCAGAGATTCCCAAAGGTTTTTTTTTGCTCTGTCGTTGACCCAAGTAACATCTGGACGTTTAGTTTTTGGCTCTTTCCATTCTTGAATGGAGATCGGGAGTAGGTCCTTCACAAGAACTCCGCACTGACGAGTCCACTTGTTCGCAATGTTCTTAGGCGTGAGGGGTTCGCCACTAGCTTTGATGGAGTCCATGTTGTACTTTACACCCTCCTTCAACTTTTTTCCGGGCCTCGCTTTGTCTTGCTGTCAGTAGAAGCAGATTTGCTCGATCCGGAGGGCTAAAAGAAGAAAGAACGATTCGTTAATATATCTTCAAATAAAAAAACATGTGATGATCACCATATGCCTGCTTATATAAATATACCTCGCCGGTAGTCTTTGTTATTTGAAGATCAACATTATTGTCTGTGTCATCATAAACATTGTCTGTGTCATCATAATCATAACCATAGTTCATGAGTTCATCAGCTCGGTCGTCGAGATCGAATATCTTATCATCACCCTCTCCGGTATTGTTCAGAAATTAGGAGCCGTCGTCTGCTTCATTCAGATCATCTAGCCTGCGAGGGATGCATATGATCTCAAACAATTCCTCTTCTCTCCCTCTGCCGGTATTGTCCGCCATAGCTTTTACTTAACTAATACAGAAGAAATATAAAACAATTTAGTATCAAATTACAATGCATGGATGCAATCAATAAGGAAAAATGAATGATATAGTACATAATATGCATCGTCTCGATTAATATATAATCTCGAATACATCATCTCGAATATTATATATCGAATACATCACTGGCTAGGTACCTAATAAAGATTGAATACTACAGAAGAATCTAGGCCACTCGCAGTTCCTGGGGCGCGGGCGGTGGACACCCAAAGAGAAGGAACCATCACAGGATCATATCTCCGGTCATCTGCCCAAAGAACCTGCCAAGTATTGGCGAACATGACGTCCATAGCAGCCATGTAGCGATGGGCGTGCTCGTCCTCCTCCCTGACACGGTGACGCACCACCTCCGGCGGGGCCGGCTCCCTCTGCACCGAATGTGGCCCACACGAACGCCACCAAAGGAGATGAGGGTCGACGACGGGACCCGAGGCCGGGTTCCAAACCAAGCGGCGCTCCCCTCCAGGTAGCACCTCCCAGTGCCAGCCCGGCGGAGCCTAGTCCCGGACGTAGGTCCTCTGAAGCAGGACGTCGTCGTGAACGGGTCGACGACGAGGATGCGGGTCGGGCATCGTCGAGAACAAATACTATATGCCCTCAAAAAGTAACATTTTTTAAATGATTGGATTGTGATAACTAAAATTCTATATGTAAATTATAAAAATTTGACATTAATCTAATTCATCTAACTAAAACTAATTCTAAAATTTCTAACATTTCCATATATATAACTAACGTTTCTATAACATTTCTAATATTTCTATAACTAAAAAACAGAAAAATTGCTAACATTTCTATAAATATTTCTATAACTAAAAACAGAAAAATTTATAACATTTATATATAACTAACATTTCTAATATTTCTATAACTAAAAAACAGAAAAATTTCTAACATTTCTATAGATATTTCTATAACTAAAATTTATAACTAAAAAACTAATATGTGTGTGTGTGTGTGTGGACATGGCGGCCGAGGCAGGAGCTCACCGGCAGGCGCGCGACACGGCGGCTACGGGACGGCGACGGGCAGTGACGAGGACGATGGGGACGGGCGGCACGACGGGACGGGACGGGCAGGCGGGGATGACGGGACGAAAGGGCAAGGGCGCGCGATGGGGCGGGCGCGGCGACGGGACGGGATGGACGCCGACGGGGACGGCGCTGGACGGCGACTGGGTGGCGACGAGGGGTAGCGGCGATGGGGCAGAGGATAAAGAACCAGAGGGAGAGATGAAAAACTGAAAATTTTCATAAGTGTTGTTTATATACAAGGCACCTTTAGTACCAGTTGGAGCCACCAACCAGTACTAAAGGTTTGTTTTGGCCAGGCCAAGCGGCGGGAAGCGCCACCCCTTTAGTACCGGTATTGAAGCCCCCCCCACCTTTAGTACCGGTTGGTGCCACGACCCGGTACTAAAGGTGTGTGCTGGCGCAGGTTCGGTGCGGCAAATTTAGTCCCACCTCGCTAGCCGAGGGGCGTCCGCACTGGTTTAAAAGCCCCAGTGTGGTAGCTCTCTCGAGTCCTCTCCAAATCAGGCCTACTAGGCCTACATGTTCTATGCTGCCCTGTGGGCCTACTGGGCCTTTACGGGCCTGCATCCTGGCCCAACAACACGTTGGGTTTCTAGTCGTATGCAGGCCGCTCTGACCTAGTAGGCGGGCTTTTATTTTCTTAAATTTTTTTGCTTTATTTATTTTTGTTTTATTTATTTTTGAGTTGTTTCTTGCTGTATTTAGAGTTTCTTTGTGAATATTTTTGCTTTAGGTATAAAAAATTACAAACTTTCTGTTAGTGCCGGTAGTTTCAAAATTTGAATAGTTTAAATTTCGAATTATTTGAAATTTGTGTGAATCACTAGTTTGTGAATAACTTAACTTTGAAAATAGATTTTTCAGTCATTTTTTATTAGGTTTAATATTAGTGTGTTTTATCATTATGTTCAATTTGGTAATTTTTAGTTTATTTAAAAAATGAAACGCCTTTGTAACAGATGATATTTCGTCCGAAACCCTGATACTTCGAAAGAGATTGTCCATTTTGTACACGAGCTGCATCCACTTTTTGCGGTAACCCTCTCTACTTTTTTGCACATGCTCGTGGGTGAAATTATGATACCATCCCAACTTTCAACCTTTTCTGAGTTCATTTGAAATGCTTTTCAATTTCAGGGTCATTTAGCGTTTCAAATGCATGATAGAATTTGTTTGCACATAAAATTTCTTCGCGTTTCAAATGCCAAAACACATAACTACCCTAACTATTAGAGAGATTCCCTCCTGGGTATGAAACACAGAAGAAAGTGATGATACTGAAGCCGATCACATCCCAAGTCTTTGGGTGTGAAAGTTTTTCTTTGCGTGTGTCCCTTTGCACCGTAGCCATGGACAATCTTCATCATCTAACTGGATGCTTGGGTCAATATTCACTTTGAATGGAGCAATTTCATCAAACTTTTCATAATCTTTTGACATGTCTGTCTTGTCATCCACTCCGATGATGTTTCTTTTCCCTGAAAGAACTATGTGGTGCTTTGGCTCATCGTATGATCCATTCGCTTCCTTATCGTTTCTTTTTATCGGTCTGGTAGACATGTCTTTCACATAAAAAACCTGCGCCGCATATTTGGCTAGGACGAATGGTTCGTCTGCATACGCAAGATTGTTGAGATCCACTGTTATCATTCCGTACTGCGGGTCTTCCGTTACCCAGCCTCGTGTCATATTGACCCATTTGCACCAAAACAAAGGGACCTTCAAACCACCTCCATAGTTAAGTTCCCATATGTCCTCTATGTAACCATAATATATTTCCTTTCCCGTGTTGGTTGTTGCATCAAAGCGGACACCACTGTTTTGGTTGGTGCTCTTATTATCTTGGGCGATCGTGTAAAATGTATCCCATTTATCTCGCACCCTTTGAAAGTCATTATATTCGAAGATGGTAACTGGGACAGCGAGTATAGGTCATCTTCAATATCGTCATCATGCATGGCACATTTCTGCAACCAACCGGCGAAAGTCCTCGTTTGTTCACGTGTAATCCAGTCGTCAGACTGCTCCGGGTGTTTGGAGTGTAGAAAATTATTGTGTTCCTCCATATACGGAGCCACCAAGGAGGAATTCTGTAGAACTGTGTAGTGTGCTTCAGTGAGAGAATGCCCGTCCATACATATTATTTGATCCCCTCCTAGCGTGCCTTTTCCATCCAATCTGCCCTTATGCCACGATTCAGGAACACCAATCGGCTTAAGGTCAGGAATAAAGTCAATAAAAAACTCAATGACATCCTCATTTTCATGGCCCTTCGAGATGCTTCCTTCTGGCCTAGCACGGTTATGAACATATTTCTTCAAGTCTCCCATGAACCTCTCAAAGGGGAACATATTGTGTAGAAATACAGGACCCAAAACGTTAATCTCTTCACAAAGGTGAACTAGGACGTGCGTCATGATGTTGAAGAAGGATGGTGGGAACACCAACTCGAAACTGACAAGACATTGCACCAAATCATTCTGTAACCTTGGTATGATTTCTGGATCGATTACCTTCTTAGAGATTGCATTGAGGAATGCACATAGCTTCACAATGGCTAATCGAACAATTTCCGGTAGAAGCCCCCTCAGTGCAACCGGAAGCAGTTGCGTCATAATCACGTGGCAGTCATGAGACTTTAGGTTCTGGAACGTTTTCTCTGCCATATTTATTATTCCCTTTATATTCGACGAGAAGCCAGACGGTATCTTCATACAGAGCAGGCATTCAAAGAAGATTTCCTTCTCTTCTTTGGTAAGAGTGTAGCTGGCCTGACCGTAATGTATGTCCTATTTTCCGTGCATACATTTCTGGTCCTCCCGTGCCTCTGGTGTATCTTTTTCTTCCCATACACGCCCAAGAATCCAAGCAGGGTCCCGCAAAGATTCTTCGTCACGTGCATCACGTCGATTGCAGAGCGGACCTCTAGGTCACGAACAACAACGCCTTTAGGTCAAATTCTTCCTGTTTGTGCTCATCCCACGCACGTACACCTTTTCCATTCCACAACTGTAATAGTTCTTCAACTAATGGCCTTAGGTACACATCAATGTCGTTGCCGGGTTCCTTAGGGCCTTGGATGAGCACTGACATCATAATGAACTTCCGCTTCATGCACAACCAAGGAGGAAGGTTTATACAAACATAGAGTCACAGGCCACGTGCTATGGTTGTTGCTCTACTCCCCAAAAGGATTAATGCCATCTGCGCTTAGACCAAACCATACGTTCCTTGGGTCACCTGCAAACTCCTACCTGTTCTTTCTCTCGATTTTTCTCCAATGTGACCCGTCCGCGGGTACTCTCAACTTTTCTTCTTTCTTACGGTCTTCTCCGTGCCATCGCATCGCCTTCGCATGCTCTTTGTTTTGGAACAAACGTTTCAACCATGGTATTATAGGAGCATACCACATCACCTTGGCAGGAAATTTCTTCCTAGGGCGCTCGCCCTTGACATCACCAGGGTCATCGCGACTGATCTTATAACGCAATGCACCGCATACCGGGCAAGCGTTGAAATCCTCGTACTCACCGCGGTAGAGGATGCATTCATTAGGGCATGCATGTATCTTCTGCACCTCTAACCCTAGAGGGCAGACAACCTTCTTTGCTTCACACGTACTCTCGGGCAATTCGTTGTCCTTTGGAAGAATATTCTTTATAATTACCAGCAACTTTCCAAATCCCTTGTTAGATACACCATTCTCTGCCTTCCATTGCAGCAATTCTAGTGTGGTGCCCAACTTTTTTTTGTCAGCTTCGCAATTCGGGTACAATAATTTCTTGTGATCCTCTAACATGCGCTGCAACTTCTTCTTCTCCAAATCACTTGCGCATTTTCTCTTTGCATCGGCAATGGCCCGACCTAGATCCGGCTCATCTGATGCCTCTTCTTCAGCTTCTTCCCGCATTGCCGGCTCAGCTTCTTCCCCCATTGTTGTATCATCGTATTCAGGGAACCCATGGCCAGGATAGCTGTCGTCGTCCTCTTCTTCTTCATTGTGTTCCATCATAACCCCTCTTTCTCTGTGCTTGGTCCAAACATTATAGTGGGGCATGAAACCGGACTCAAATAGATGGACGTGAATGGTTCTTGACGTTGAGTAATTGTGACCAGTCTTACAGCTAGCACATGGACAAGGCATAAAACCATCCACCCGCTTGTTTGCCTCAGCGACAAGCAAAAAACTATGCACGCCATTAATGAACTCGGGAGAGCATCGGTCATCATATATCCATTGTCGGCTCATCTTCATTACACAACACCGAAAAACCAAATTAATACAAGTTCATACATAAAGTTCATACATATATAAATAGTTCATACAACACTTAAATGCAACAAAAAATAACTCTCTAGCTAAACCATTTAAATGCAACAACAAATGTGATCAAGATTGCAACTAAGGTAACAATTGATCCAACAACATAATGATACCAAGCCTCACTATCAATGGCATATTTTCTAATCTTTCTAATCTTCAAGCGCATTTTCTCCATCTTGATCTTGTGATCATCGACGACATCGGCAACATGCAAATCCAATTCCATCTTCTTCCCCTCAATTCTTTTCAATTTTTCTTTCAAATACTCGTTTTCTTTTTCAACTAAATTTAACCTCTCGACAATAGGGTCGGTTGGAATTTCTGGTTCACATACATCCTAGATAAAAATATCCATGTCAACTTGATGGGCGTAATTTGTCATAAACACGAAATGCAACAACTAGTTTTAAAAGAGAATATACCACATATGAATCATAACAAGGACGAGGGCCGACGTGGACGGATATCAAAACCATGGCACTATGTATAACAAACAACGTACGGGTAAGATAATTATACGAGTAACTATATATCCAAATCACACAAATATCAATTTGGTAATGTAAAACATTCATGAACAAAAGCCTCACCACAAGGTGGTGCCGGCGATGGGACGGTGTGGGCGATCGATGGTGGTTACGATGGAGATTTAGAAGGCACTAAGTAAACCACACCTACATATGCAAACTAAGTGTTATTTTTGACATCAAATTGCATATAAATCAAAACTAGCACATATAATTCCTCCCGAATTACTAAACTCACAAATTAATCACTATACAAAGCATGACAAGAGCTAATCTAGCAATGAGAGATGAAAGGACAAAGTTTCTAACCTTTGTCATCTTTTGAATGGATGGGGGGCTTCAAATCTTTACAAATTTTGGGCAAAATGTGTGATGAGCTCGAGGAAGAGGGGAAGAACAGAGGAGGAGAGGGGAAAGGGGAAGAACATAGCAAGCTCGGGTGGGCGAAGGGTTTATGTAGAACGACCTTTAGTATCGGTTCGTAACACAAACCGGTAATAAAGGTGCTGGAGGGCCCCAGACTGACAACATCCTGACACTACTCACTTTAGTACCGGTTCGTGGCGAACCGGTGCTAAAGGTTCGCCACAAACTGGTACTAATGAGGGCGGACGGCTAGCCATTGGAACCGACACTAATGGACACATTAGTGCCGGCTCAAAATCAAACCGGCACTAATGTGCTTCACATTTGACCCTTTTTCTACTAGTGTGAGGAACGCTTGACATCAATGTAAAAGAGATGAAGTCCATTGCGGCTAATTTCAAAACCCCCTCTTTCATCTTCGAAGGTAGAAGTGCAATTTCGAGCCACATAGCCTCGCAAAATTCACTCTAGGCTTGTCAGAGGGGAGCCATGTGTGGATGCTCCAACTCCCACATGTAAATTATATCCATATGAATGTTAACCAATACTCCATCCACTCCAAAACATAAGGTGTATTGTCTTCCATACAAGTCAACCATTTGAATGTTTGATCAAGATTATAGAATGAACTAACAACATCTACAGTACCAAATAGATTAAAATGATACTACTTTTCATGATGGTTCAAACAGTATAAATTTTATATTGTGGATACTGATATATTTCACTAAAAACTCGGCCAAACATGGCCTAGTTTGACTTAGAAAACACAAATACACCTTAAATAAGTGAAGCAAGTTTTGCCTAAAAAAACTGCAGTGGCGTGGATGGCAGAACGCAAGGACTATCCGTGTCGCTGCAAGTACAAAATGCGGGATTTTGCTTCTCAGCATTTCTGGTGAAGCGTGTGGCTTTTCATTTGGAGGATTCATACACACACAAAAAAAAAAACTATAGAACGAAGTTTCCACAAAATAAAATAAGGCTAGAACAACTGAGGCACAACCGCCTCTCAAATCCCATAATGCAGCATCATCCTGTACGCTTAGGGCTCATTTGGTAACCATGGATCCTCCAGGGATCCCCTCATTTCTAGCTAGGAAATACCCGGGCCAAAAGATCGGGGTGGGGGGGGGGAGGGATCATACCGCCGCATTTTGTGCCCAACGAAGGGGTGGGACCATGGCCCATTCTTCGGCTCTTCCGTGGCCGAGATTTCCATGCATCAATAGGTCATGGAGGAACCTGTTCCGCTCGCTCTCGCGAGTTGCGACAGATTGACTGAGTGGCGGTGGCGCTTGGTGAAAGCCTACAACATCGGAGGCTCTTCGTCCGGCGATCGAAAGCGACATCGCCCGCTCCTTCCTCCCTCAAGTTATGCGCCCTTCCGGTGACAACGACAGTAACGGTCCGATGGCCTTCCCCTTCTCTCCCTCGAGACCCCCTCCACCTAGAAACCCTTCTCTCCGCTGCCACCACCCGGCCATGAAGATAAACGATGGCCGCTACCAAAGTATTTGGACCTGACAAAGCTTCGAATCTGTCTACGCCCGGTCATTCACGAGGTCTTGCATATCTCATCGTGTTGTTAGTGATGACGGCTTTGCCTGGCTAGATCTTTGTCTGGCTATCAGTTTCATTATATATTCTACAATACCCAATGCTTAAACAAGACATATTTTTGGACATGCGACAATGATATATTGATAAGTAAGAACCGATGAATCACAGTAGGAGATTTGTCAGATATGACTGCTATATAGTCATTTTCATTGCTGCAACACCAGTTACACAGGGTGCCGGTTCAAACCACCACTTGCCCTTGCGAGTGTTGCAATTATGTGTTCTAGGCTAGTGTGTCCCCTTATTGTACGTCAGAGATCCATGATACAAGTGTCCTACTCCAACACTGTATCATCCTACCCACCCACAAATCCAACATGTAACCACCACAAAAAGATCCAGCATATATAACCAACACATGTAGACACAGATTCAACACATTTTGAACAACATATGCATATGTTACCTCAACAACATCCTACCCATACGCAAGTCTAACATGTAATTACACATGGCAAAGAAAAGGTTCAACATATAACCAACACACATACCAACAACAATAACACATGTAACCTATTACCATGAATTACTCATAGGGTTGTACTCTAAGACCGCTTTGCATCATATCCAAGCACAAATCTAACAATTAATCAACATGTACAGATATAATTGAACATATTCAACAACATGGGTGCATATGTAACCTCGGTTACTCGTGAAGTGCCCCTGTCGCCACAGCGTAAATTGGCACCCTCTTTCGTGACGTGATTCCTGGCGCCTCTTCCATATCCACCACCACCGACGGCGGAACCGCCCAGTCGAAGTGCCCCACAAGGTTAGCAAGCGTGAGCTCCACGATAGTGGTTGCGAACCCTATCCCAGGGCACATCCTCCTACCTGCACCGAAAGGTATGAGTTGGGAATGTTGCCCACGAAAGTCCACCTTGTTGTTGATAAACCGCTCCGGCCAGAACTCTTTGGCATGTTCCCATGCCGCGGGGTCTCTCCCAACGGCCCATGCATTCACAATGACCCGAGTCCCACTAGGGACGTGGTAGTCTTGGATCCTTGCATGTTGCATGGACTCACGGGGAACAAGAAGAGGCCCAGGCGGGTGTAACCGCATCGTCTCCTTGATAATGGCCCTAAGATACTTCATCACCGGAAGGTCCTGCTCAGTAATCATTAATAAGTGGCTAGTCTTTGTATCGTGGCGCCTGATTTCTTGTTGTAGCTTTTGCATCACTGGCTTGTTGCGAAGTAGCTCAGCCATGACCCATTCGAGGACGATGATGGTCGAGTCTGTCCCTGCTCCGAACAAATCCTGTCCAAATTTATCCAAGTGTTAAACAACGAAACCCCTACGTGCATGTGTTGGAATGCAAGCACGATTCTTACAGAATGTGTTGATCAGGAAATATAAAGGTATGAACCATTTTTTTGGTCCAATGCTACAACAAAATGGTGCCCAGGTCCACTACATTAATCATGACAATGATATGATTGAATGGGATGTTTGCCGCCAAACTGTCAATGACATGACATGGTTTGAGTGCTTAATGTCTGCAAGGTAGCACAATTCACCAATTTCCTAAAATAGCCAAACAATAGTTTTGCTAATTATTGTTCAATATTCGCATGACAACTTTTCCTTTTCAAAAATATAGTTGCATGCCCTCCGACATCAGCAGCATGTTTTCTTTCTCTAAGAAGCCGATATTCACCAATTTACTGTGATTTTCCGTGGTTAACGAGTTTTGTCACGTCAAAGCTTGTGCATGCATGCAGTTTTACCTCTAGTAGTGCCTTGACGTTGTTCCTGCTCAAGCAAAACCCTGTCTCGCTCGATTCTCTCTGAAGCGACAGCAGCACATGCACGAACGCCTCGTCCTCGCAACGGCAACCTCCCACGCCGGTGTTCCTCGCGGCAACGTCGACAATCTCCTCGAGGATCCGATCGATCCTCTGGAACGCCCTGCTCACCTTGGCGTCCGTCCCGTCCACGGCGGCCACCCACGCCAGCCACGGGAAGTAGTCGCCGACGTGGAACGCCCCGAGCAGCGCGTTGGCCTCCTCCAGCAGCGCGTCCACCTTGGCACGCCACCCGGCTGCGCCCGAGGCGCGTACCCCGAGCACGATCCGCCCGTTCACGTCCTTGGCGAAGCCGCCCAGGAGTTCGCTGAGCCGCACCACGCCGCCGCCGTGCGCTCGTTCCTCCTCCACCCTCCGGACCAGCTTCGCCACCTCCTCCTCGCGCACGCCGCGGTAGGCGCGCACCCTGCCAGGGCTAAGGAGGTGGAGCACGGCGAGCTTGCGCACGCTGCGCCAGTAGGCGCCGTGGGGCGCGAAGGCGATGTCGGTGCAGCCGTAGAGGAGACGTCTCGGGATGGTGAGCGACGGCCGGTTGGCGAAGGCATGGTCCTGCAGCTGCAGCACCTCTCTCGCCGCGTCGGCGGAGGAGACGACCAGGGTTAGCACGCGGCCGAGGTAGAGCAGCATGACGGGTCTGTGCGCCACAGCGAGCGCGTGCAGGGCATGGTGTGGGAGCGCGCCGAGTTGGTGGAGGTTGCCGACGATAGGCAGGCGCGGCGGCGAGGGCGGGAGTCGTTGGTCGGCGGGATGCTTCTTGGTTTGGGTACGCAATAGCAGTAGTAGTGAGCACGACACGGCGAGGATTAGCGTGGCAACTTGCAGTGTGGCTAGTGGTATAGGGAATGGCATCGTGGTGGTTTCCTTGGCTCAATCCTACTGCAAATGGTGCATGGCTAGCTGTATATATCTTGATGCATTTATATGAGAAAGATGTAGGAAAAGCGTGTCGAAGATTTTAGTGACATTGTCCACATAAATAAAATAAAAGGGGGTGCTACGCGTCGGCTAAAAAGATCCGCCGGCTCCACGGTCGTTAGATCTGGCGCCATCGAGCGGCCCAACTCCGTACTCATCATTGCAACAAAGGTAGTGTTTCAGAAGCTTTTGCAACAGAGCTCGTATTGCTGAAACATTTGCAAGAGAAATTGTGTTGCGGATCTTTGCAACAAAGCTTGTGTTGCGGAAACATTTGCAACAAAGATATGTTGCAGTTTTCGTAGTATCATGGACCTCTGCAACATAAGCCATGTTTCAGAAACAACCCTCCATAGCGGTTACCTCTGTCTTGTAGCTCCGCCATTGTTGTTCAAGCACGAGGGATGTTTTTGAAGCAGCTATTGTTTCTGCAACACTAACTATGTTTCCGCAACACCACTTGTGTTGCAATCCTAGTGAGCAGTTCGCATGGTGTATCCGAGGATGGACCGCTGAAGCACGTAGGCTATGGCGGCGGCACGCATGGTGCTTGCCCCATCCCCAACACCTCCATCGCAGCAGCGCGGGCGTCCCCAGAAGCACCTAGGTGCCCCTCGTATCCTTCAGCAGTGCCAATCGAGATACGCTTTGAGTAGCAGCGAAGAGCTTGGCAATTTGGGGGAGATATAGGTGAAGAAGAAAGGTAGGAGAGAGAGCGAAGAGATAAGGTTGGAGGCGAGCCGCTCTCAACCGATGCATGGTCCACACCAGGACGCGTGGCACCTAGCGGTTGCGGCGGATTTCATTCGTGAAATCAGCCGGCTGAAGCCAAGCATTTTCCTAAATAAAAGGGGTAGATGGAAGTCGTAGGTGGGCGGGATGTCCTACAACATTGGTATTACTAAAATTTTCTTATGTCGGGATCAAAATATTTTTAAAATAGTATGAAAGGATAAGAAAAATATCATCCGCACTACGCATCAGTTGGCTGACCCATGGATTGGATTGGCACCCATAGAGCCGTTAGATGCAACGCGGAACAAGCACCTGATTTGGGCCGCGGCCCGTGCCACCTCCAACAAGCCCCATGTTGCAACACTCAACTCTGTTCACATGGTTGTGGGAAGGGGTACGCAACGCTAGTGCATTGGAAGTTAGGCCACAAAACATGATCCAGTAGACTTATTTTCCCACAAATTTTAGGACGTCCCAAAAATCCACCCGAACTACCCCAACATCTAACGAAATTTGGCCTCTTCCAATAAGTGTCATATCAACACGACATCGTTGTCGCCTGCCTGCCGCCGCACATCGTTGACACGCCACCGCTGAGAGAGAGAGAGAGAGAGAGAGAGAGAGAGAGAGAGAGAGAGAGAGAGAGAGAGAGAGAGTAAGGTATATAGGTCAGACTGAATTGAGAATATTGAAGATCTAAAAAAGTACCACACCTGTAAACCTGATAGAATTAGGGGCCTGCTACGCATAGGATGGCGGATCCTTTTACAAGATCCGCCGCCTTGCAAGCCGCCGGATCTACACAATCGACCAGCCAAATGTATTCATCTACTTTGTAACACATGTCTTGTCGCAAAGACATTCACAACAGAGGTTATGTTACGGGTTTATTTTTTGCAACATAGGTTGTGTTGCGGGATTTATTTTTTGCAACATGGCTTATGTTAAAGATTTTTTTTTTTTTTGCAACATGAATCGTGTTGCAGGAATTTTTTGCATATAGATTATGTTGAGGATCTAGCCACCGCACGATTTAGCTCTTGGTCGGTTTGCAATAAGAGAATAGTTGCAGAATCTCTTTCTGAAACAATGAACAAATTTCTGACACAGAGTGTTTTGCGCCCGACCGTATGATTAAGGGCTTATCCGACAGGAACGGAGATGGTGGACGCTCACGCGTTGGTTGAAGGGAATTATTTCCCATAGAATTATTGAAAGATACACGGTATCTATTTATTGGGGGAGCTGTTTTGAAACCGATAGATGCTCTTGGAGCGGCAACTTGCAGTGTGATCAGTGGTTATGGGAATGGCATCGTGGCTGTTTCCATTTTGGTTCAGTCTCGTACTGCAAATGGTGCGAGGGTAGCTGCTGATGCGTTGGTCCATTAATAGGAAAAGTGTGTCAACGTTTTAGTGATGTTGTCATATAAAATGGGTAAAAAGAAATGGGTGGGACTCGTTTGTCGGTCGGCGGGAGATTTTCTTACTTGTTAAAGCATTTATTAGACCTACATAAATTTCAATAGATGAAGAGTGTCCACATGTGAGTGTAGCTATTCATCTTCTCTGCATTTCTATTTTCATCTATGGTTATCCATGTTTGTTCCTTAGGGCACTCCAACACGGACCTAAGAGCATCTACAACCGGACGCACCAAACTCGCCTAAACGCCAGGGCGGACGGATCAGTCACTGGCTGGTCATAAAAAATCAACCCAGATGGTCGCCTCAAACAGACCTTAAACATCCGGGCTTGCCGGCACCCCTCATATCCAACCCAAATCTAGGGCGGATATGGGTGTGCCCAGGTCCGTCCGCCATGTCGTCCCCGGCCCACGCTAGCCCACCCGCCCCACATATATTCCTCCTAATCCGGTCGCCGGACCAAACCCACTTCACCGCACTCTACTCCGCCACCTAAGAGCGTCTTTAGCAGACCCCGTATAATGCCGACCCGCAAAACGGCTTTGCGGGCGGGTCCGTTTTGCGAGGTCTGACTCTACCACCGCTCGCGCCGACCCATAAATCAATAATTTGCATTTCAATTTCCGGCATGAAAACACATTTTTTGCTTCTTTATTTTCTTCAAGGGCATTGGATACATAACAATTCACCAAATCTTTGCTATGACAGCAAGACCGAAGAAATCAAGAACCACAATTAGGCATTTTAGAAGATATCTAACTTCCATAACTGCTCCCACTAGTTGGACCAACATCTTCTCCATGCATTGTTGTTGATATGCGGATTCTTGATCTTGCATTCTTCATTCTTCTTCTTTGGTTCTGAAGAAGTAGACGTTGCTTTCCCTGTAGTTTCTTCTCTAATTGCACATGCAGACACATCATTAGCCTCAATTCTACTAAGGAGTGCACGAACATCTATTAAATTTCTTTCTATCAATAAATCAATGTATTCTCCTTCCCACAATCAAAATGAACATCCATCTTCCTACACACATGACGATCTCCATAAGCTATCGAAATTGAACCGAATAGGTTGACAAAGCCGAATGGAAACAACAACATACCCCGTTGTTTTCGCATTTGAAGAATACCCATCCGGGGTGGTTCAGTGTGCTAGAAGTTAGCCGTACCACTGCCCACGTGCATTTATCGCACTATATGAGCGGCCTCGGCGTGCCGGCGAGCCGCTGCGCGAGCACCGAGCCCGGGCGACGGCCCGGCGAATCCTTGCCGACAAACTGACGATGGCGGCTAGAGGTTGAACCGGTACCTGTATGCGGAGCTGGGGCTGCGCGGGGTGCTCCCTGACAAGTCCATGGCTTGGCCCAGCCAGCGATCTACAGTTTTTCGGCCGGCCGAGGTAGGAGGAAGTGTTGGACGACAATCTCGGGCACGTGGCGCCCGCCGGCGTGATCTCGACGGCTGGGTATGGCCGGAATCGTAAGCGGCGGCCCGGCAGCGGTGGGTGGGGAAAAGCGCGGGCTGAAATGCCCCCCTCGCCAACCACTAACACTATATACAGGGCACCGACGGGGCGAGGGAGAGAACCCACATTTTCGCGGGTTGGGGTGGGAATTTTGTCGCGCCCTGCAAAAAAAACTTACGGGTCAGACGCGTTTGCGGGGTTTGATCGGGCATCATTTTGCGCTCGGACCCATATTTTGGCGGTTATTTTGCGGGCCGGGGCATTATATGGGGTCTGCTAAAGATGCTCTAAGCTCCCGCCCGGTGATCTCCGGCCTTCTCTGGCATGGCATGCCGTGGATTCGAGTCCTACACCTCTAGATCCGTCAACACCGAGATCATCCGACACAGACCCTGGGAGGAGATGGCCATCCGGCTTGCTCTCCACTACTCCAGGGAGGAGGCCCGTGCGAGGTAGCGTTTGAACTTCTTCCTCTGGGAATCCATTGCATCTGCCCAAATGGCGCATGGATCTAGCGCTAGGTGTCCCATCGCTGCCTCACCAGAGGCGCTGCAGTCGGTGTGGCGTCCGAACGTGGTGGCTGATGCGCAACCCCTCTGTTCGCGTGCCGAGGCCATGGATGCACCATGGGCATCGTCCCACAGTAACATGCCACAGTGTGCCCACCGTGCAAGGCAGCGGGTGTTGGAGGCGGCGGCAGACCTCTTGGCGGTGGAGTTGGAGAGGCGGAGTCGTATTCTCCGGTGCTCCGGCGGATGGCCTGCAACCCCACACGCTGCAACCGTGTCGTGGTTGATGTCGGCGGCTCCTTCCATGACGGCTTCATAATCGATCTGACATCCACCGACACCGTTAGGATTCCGGGCTCTGACGAGGAAGAGTAGGGCATGGGAGACGGCGACGCCTTAAGTCCCGGGAGCCAGGCTGTGTCCCGTGTCCTACCCTACCTCGCCGCTGATCGGACCAACCCTCCGAGGGTCCTAGCCGACCGCCGAACATGGGCACGGCGGAGCCAGACGGAGCCCGCTTAAAATTAGGTTTACGTTGCATGTAATAATATGGATTTGAGGTTTCTAATTTGAGAAATCCGGTTGTCTATTAAATTATTTGAGATGTGACCGATCAGTGTCAACGCACGCTTCGCGGCTTGTCCATGGGCATTTGTGGGCCGGATTTGCCAAGTGCGGCTATAGCTCCTCTAGAATGGACAAAGTCTCCGTTCGTGAACAGTGATACATGAGCCGGTCATCCAACCATGTACCTCATATGCCCACGTACATTTCAAATGGAAGCTGAACAGTCGGACGATTTCCATGCAAACCAGACAATTTTACTTAAACTGGACGAAAATCATCATATCTTTGACATACTTTACCTAAACAAAAGTGAACGAGACTATTTAAACCTAGTCTAAATCTTCGCCGACCATGACCGGCCGCGCCGACGGCGACGCCTGAGGGCGCCGTGTCCCTCCTTGGAGGCGTCGGTATGGACTGATTGTTGGGGAACGTAGCAGAAATTCAAAATTTTCTACGCATCACCAAGATCAATCTATGGAGTAACTAGCAACGAGAGAAAGGGGAGTGCATCTTCATACCCTTGAAGATCGCGAGTTGGAAGCGTTGCAAGAACGCGGTTGGGGGAGTCGTACACGTAGCGATTCAGATCGCGGTCGAATCCGATCTTAGCACCGAACAACGGTGCCTCCGCGTTCAACACACGTGCAACCCGGTGACGTCTCCCGCGCCTTGATCCAGCGAGGAGGGAGAGGTTGAGGAAGAGGGCTCCAACAGCAGCGCGACGATGTGGTGGTGATGGAGTGGCAGTTCTCCGGCAGGGCTTCTCCAAGCTCTTGCGGAGGAGGAGAGGTGTTGGGGAGGGGAGGGGCTGCGCCTTGGATGTGGTGCTGCAACCATCCCCTCGCCCCTCTATTTATAGGGAGAAGGGGGAAGGGGGCCGGCCCCTCTAGAGGGATCTAGAGGGGGGGAGGGGGCTTGCCCCCCAAGCCAAGGGGGGCGCCCCCTTTAGGGTCCCCCCCCCCAACCCTAGGCGCATGGGCCCTAGGGGGGTTGGCGCCCCAGCCCACTTGGGGCTGGTTCCCTTCCACCTACAGCCCATAAGGCCCTCCGGGGCAGGTGGGCCCTCCCGGTGGACCCTCGGAACCCCTCCGGTGGTCCCCGTACAATACTGGTATACCCCTGAATATTTCCGCGACCGTATGATGACTTCCCATATATAAATCTTCACCTCCAGACCATTCCGGAACTCCTCGTGACGTCCGGGATCTCATCCGGGACTCCGAACAACATTCGGTAATCACATAAAAATCTTCCTTGTAACCCTAGTGTCATCAAACCTTAAGCGTGTAGACCATACGGGTTCGGGAACCATGCAGACATGACCGAGACAACTCTCCAGCCAATAACCAACAGCGGGATCTGGATACCCATATTGGCTCCCACATGTTCCACGATGATCTCATCGGATGAACCACGATGTCGAGGATTCAAGCAATCCGGCCCGTATACAATTCCCTTTGTCAATCGGTACGTTACTTGCCCGAGATTCGATCGTCGGTATCCCAATACCTCGTTCAATCTCGTTAACGGCAAGTCACTTTACTCGTTCCGTAATGCATGATCCCGTGACTAACTACTTAGTCACATTGAGCTCATTATGATGATGCATTACCGAGTGGACCAAGAGATACCTCTCCATTACACGGAGTGACAAATCCCAGTCTCGATTCATGCCAACCCAACAGACACTTTTGGATATACCCGTAGTGCACCTTTATAGCCACCCAGTTATGTTGTGACGTTTGGCACACCCAAAGCATTCCTACGGTATCCGGGAGTTGCACAATCTCATGGTATAAGGAAATGATACTTGACATTAGAAAAGCTTTTAGAAAACGAACTACACGATCTTGTGCTATGCTTAGGATGGGTCTTGTCCATCACATCATTCTCCTAATGATGTGATCCCGTTATCAATGACATCCAATGTCCATGGTCAGGAAACCATAACCATCTATTGATCAACGAACTAGTCAACTAGAGGCTCACTAGGGACATGTTGTGGTCTATGTATTCACACATGTATTACGGTTTCCAGTTAATACAATTATAGCATGAACAATAGACAATTATCATGAACAAGGAAATATAATAATAACCATTTTATTATTGCCTCTAGGGCATATTTCCAACAGTCTCCCACTTGCACTAGAGTCAATAATCTAGTTCACATCACTATGTGATTGCAATGAATCCAACACCCACTGGGTTTGATCATATCTCGCTTTGTGAGAGAGGTTTATTAGTCAACGGATCTGAACCTTTCAAATCCGTGTGTGCTTTACAAATATCTATGTCATCTTGTAGATGCAGCTACCAGGCGCTACTTGGAGCTATTCCAAATAACTGCTGTACTATATGAATTCGTTTTACTACTCAGAGTCATCCGGATTAGTGTCAAGGTTTGCATCGGCGTAACCCTTTACGATGAACCCCTTTACCACCTCCATAATCGAGAAAATTCCTTAGTCCACTAGTTACTAAGGATAACCTTGACCGCTGTCCTGTGATCCATTCCTGGATCACACTTGTACCCCTTGACTGACTCATGGTAAGGCACACTTTAGGTGCGGTACACAGCATAGCATACTGTGGAGCCTACGTCTAAAGCATAGGGGACGACCTTCGTCCTTTTCCTCTCTTCTGCCGTGATCAGGTCTTGAGTCTTTACTCAATACTCATACCTTATAACACAGCCAAGAACTCCTTCTCTGCCGATCTATTTTGAACTCCTTCAAAATCTTGTCACGGTGCGTACTTATTTGAAAGTATTATCAAGCGATTTTGATCTATCCTTATAGATCTTGATGCTCAATGTTCAATTAGCTTAATCCAGGTTTTCCCTTGAAAAACACTTTTCAAATAACCGTATATGCTTTCCAGAAATTCTACATCATTTTTGATCAACAATATGTTTACAACATATACTCATCAGAAATTCTATAGTGCTCCCACTCTGTTCTTTGGAAATACAAGTTTCTCATAAAATTTGTATAAACCCAAAATCTTTGATCATCTCATCAAAGTGTATATTCCAACTCTGAGATGCTTACTCCAGTCCTTAGAAGGATTGCTGGAGCTTTGCATACTTGTTAGAATCTTTTAGGATTGACAAAACCTTCTGGTTGTATCACATACAACCATTCCTCAAGAAAACTGTCGAGGAAATAATGTTTTGACATCCTATCTACAAGATTTCATAAATAATGCAGTAACTGCTAATATAATTCCAACAGACTCTTAGCGTCGCTACGAGTGAGAAAGTCTCATCATAGTCAACTCCTTGAACTTGTCGGAAACATCTCAGCGACAAGCCGAGCTTTCTTAATGGCGACACATACCATCATTGTCTGTCTTCCCTTTTAGAATCCATCTGTACCCAACAGCCTTACGACCATCAAGTAGTTCTTCCAAAGTCTATACTTTGGTTTTATACATGGATCCTCTCTCGGATTTTATGGCCTCGAGCCATTCGTCGGAATCCGGGCCTACCATCGTTTCTCCACATCTCGTAGGTTCATTTTTGTCTAGCAACATGACTTCCAAGATAGGATTACATACCACACTGAAGTAGTATGCATCCTTGTCGACCTACGAGGTTTGGTAGTGACTTGATCTGAAGTTTTGTGATCACTATCATCAGCTTCCACTTCAATTGGTGTAGGCGCCACAGGAAGAACTTCCTGTGCCCTGCTACATACTAGTTGAAGTGACGGTTCAATAACCTCATCAAGTCTCCACCATCCTCCCAGTTAATTCTTTCGAGAGAAACATTTCCTTGAGAAAGGACCCGTTTCCAGAAACAATCACTTTTGCTTCCGGATCTGAATTAGGAGGTATACCCAACTTTTTTGGGTGTCCTATGAAGATGCATTTATCCGCTTTGGGTTCGAGCTTATCAGGCTAAAACTTTTCCACATAAGCGTCGCAGCCCCAAAGTTTTAAGAAACAACAACTTAGGTTTCTCTAAACCATAGTTCATACGGTGTCATCTCAACGGAATTACGTGGTGCCCTATTAAAGTGAATGCGGTTGTCTCTAATGCCTAACCCATAAACGATAGTGGTAATTCAATAAGAGACATCATGGTATGCACCACATCCAATATGGTGCAGCTATAATGTTCGGACACACCATCACACTATGGTGTTCCAGGCGGTATTAGTTGTGAAACAATTTCCACAAGGTCTTAATTGTGTACCAAACTCGTAACTCAGATATTCATCTCTATGATCATATCATAGACATTTTATCCTCTTGCCACGATGATCTTCAACTTCACTCTGAAATTGCTTGAACCATTCAATAATTCAGACTCATGTTTCATCAAGTAAATATACTTAGAATCTACTCAAATCATCCGTGAAGTAAGAGCATAACGATATTCACTGCATGCCTCAGCACTCATTGGATTGCACACATCAAATGTATTACTTCCAACAAGTTGCTCTTTTGTTTCATCTCACCGAAAAAACGTGGCCTTTCAGTCATCTTGCCCATGTGGTATGATCTGCATGTCTCAAGTGATTCAAAATCAAGTGAGTCCAAATGATCCATCTGTATGGAGTTTCTTCATGCATATATACCAATGGACGTGGTTCGCATGTCTCAATCTTTTCAAAAACGAGTGAGTCCAAAGTTCCCTCAACATGGAGCTTCTTCATGCGTTTTATACCAGTATGACTCAAATGGCAGTGCCACAAGTATGTGGTACTATCATTACTATCTTATATCTTTTGGCATGAACATGTGTATCACTACGATCGAGATTTAATAAACCATTCATTTTAGGTGCAAGACCGTTGAAGGTATTATTCAAATAAACAGAGTAACCATTATTCTCCCTAAATGAATAACCGTATTGCGAATAAACATAATCCAATCATGTCTATGCTCAACGCAAACACCAAATTTAGTTTTAACACCAATATCGATGGTAGAGGGAGTATGCGATGCTTGATCACATCAACCTTGGAAACACTTCCAACATATATCGTCATCTCACCTTTAGCTAGTCTCCGTTTATTCCATAGCTTTTTATTTCGAGTTACTAACACTTAGCAACCGAACCGGTATATAATACCCTGGTGCTACTAGGAGTACTAGTAAAGTACACATTAATATAATGTATATCCAATATACTTCTGTCGACCTTTCCAGCCTTCTCGTCTACCAAGTATCTAGGGTGGTTCTGCTTCAGTGCCCGTTCCCCTCATTACAGAAGCACTAAGTCTCGGGTTTTGGGTTCAACCTTGGGTTTCTTCACTAGAGCAGCAACTGATTTGCCGTTTCATGAAGTATCCCTTCTTGCCCTTGCCCTTCTTGAAACTAGTGGTTTTACTAACCATCAACAATTGATGCTCCTACTCGATTTCTACTTTCGTGGTGTCAAACATCGCGATTTGATCAAGGATCATCATGTCTATCCGTGATATGTTATAGTTCATCACGAAGCTCTAATAGCTTGGTGGCAGTGACTATGGAGAACCATCACTATCTCATCTGGAAGATTAACTCCCACTCGATTCAAGTGATTGTAGTACTCAGACAATCTGAGCACATGCCCAACGTTTGAGCTTTTCTCCCTTAGTTTGTAGGCTTAAGAAACTTGTCAGAGGTCTCATACCCCTTGACGTGGGCACTAGCCTTAAATCCCAATTTCAGTCCTCGGAACATCTCATATGTTCAACGATGTTTCAAAAACATCTTTGGTGCCTCAATTTTAAACCATTCAGCATTACGCACTGAACTATCATGTAGTCATCAAAACGTGTATGTCAGATGTTCGCAACATCCACAACCAACGCTCGAGGTTCAGCACACTGAGCGGTGCATTAAGGACATAATCCTTCTGCGCAACAATGAGGACAATTCTCAGTTTACGGACCCAGTCCGCATAATTGCTACGGTCAACTCTCAACTAAATTTTCTCTAGGAACATATCTAAAACAGTAGAACCAAAGCGTGAGCTACGACATAATTTGCAAAGACCTTTTTGACTATGTTCATGATAATTAAGTTCATCTAATCAAATTATTTAATGAACTCCCACTCAGATAGACATCCCTCTAGTCATCTAAGTGATACATGATCCGAGTCAACTAGGCCGTGTCCGATCATCACGTGAGACGGACTAGTCATCATCGGTGAACATCTTCATGTTGATCGTATCTTCTATACGACCTCATGTTCGACCTTTCGGTCTTCCGTGTTCCGAGGCCATATCTGTACATGCTAGGCTCGTCAAGTCAACCTAAGTGTATTGCGTGTGTAAATCTGGCTTACACCCGTTGTATTCAAATGTTAGAATCTATCACACCCGATTATCACGTGGTGCTTCAAAACAACGAACCTTCACAACGGTGCACAGTTAGGGGGAACACTTTCTTGAAATTATTGCGAGGGATCATCTTATTTAAGCTACCGTCGTTCTAAGCAAATAAGATGTAAAACATGATAAACATCACATGCAATCAAACAGTGACATGATATGGCCAATATCATTTTGCTCCTTTTGATCTCCATCTTCGGGGCGCCATGATCATCATTGTCACCGGCATGACACCATGATCTCCATCATCGTGTCTTCATGAAGTTGTCTCGCCAACTATTACTTCTACCACTATGGCTAACGGTTTAGCAATAAAGTAAAGTAATTACATGGCGTTACTCAATGACACGCAGGTCATACAATAAATTAAGACAACTCCTATGGCTCCTGCCGGTTGTCATACTCATCGACGTGCAAGTCGTGATTCCTATTACAAGAACATGATCAATCTCATACATCACATATATCATTCATCACATCCTTTTGTCCATATCACATCACATAACATACCCTAAAAAAACAAGTTAGACATCCTCTAATTGTTGTTGCATGTTTTACGTGGCTGCTATGGGTTTCTAGCAAGAACGCCTCTTACCTACCAAAAGCCACAACGGTGATATGCCAATTGCTATTTACCCTTCATAAGGACCCTTTTCATCGAATCCGATTAGACTAAAGTGGGAGAGACTGGCACCCGCTAGCCACCTTATGCATCAAGTGCATGTCAGTCGGTGGAACCTGTCTCACGTAAGAATACGTGTAAGGTCGGTCCGGGCCGTTTCATCCCACAATGCCGCCGAATCAAGATAAGACTAGTAACGGTAAGCATATTGAACAAATCATCTTCCACAACTACTTGTGTTCTACTCGTGCAAAGAATCTACGCATAGACCTAGCTCATGATGCCACTGTTGGGGAACGTGGCTGAAATTCAAAATTTTCTACGCATCACCAAGATACATCTATGGAGTAACTAGCAACGAGAGAAAGGGGAGTGCATCTTCATACCCTTGAAGATCGCGAGTCGGAAGAGTTGCAAGAACGCGGTTGGAGGAGTCGTACACGTAGCGATTCAGATCGCGGCCGAATCCGATCTTAGCACCGAACAACGGTGCCTCCGCGTTCAACACACGTGCAGCCCGGTGACGTCTCCCGCTCCTTGATCCAGCAAGGAGGAGGGAGAGGTTGAGGAAGAGGGCTCCAACAGCAGCACGATGCTACCTCTTGAGCTTGCGTTGGTTTTCCCCGAAGAGGAGAGGATGATGCAGCACAGTAGCGTAAGTATTTCCCTCAGTTTTTGAGAACCAAGGTATCAATCCAGTAGGATGCCACGCACAAGTCCCTCGTACCTGCACAAAACGATAGCTACTCGCAACCAACGCGATTAGGGGTTGTCAATCCCCTCACAGTCAATTACGAGAGTGAGATCTGATAGTGATAATATTTTTGGTATTTTTGGTATATAGATGCAAAGTGAAAAGTAAAAAGCAAAGTAAAAACAAAGCAAGTACAGAAGTGATGGAGATTGATATGATGAGAATAGACCCGGGGGCCATAGGTTTCACTAGTGGCTTCTCTCAAGAGCATAAGTATTCTACGGTGGGTGAACAAATTACTGTTGAGCAATTGACAGAATTGAGCATAGTTATGAGTATATCTAGGTATGATCATGTATATAGGCATCACGTCCGAGACAAGTAGACCGAAACGATTCTGCATCTACTACTATTACTCCACTCATCGACCGCTATCCAGCATGCATCTAGAGTATTAAGTTAAAACCAGAGTAACACCTTAAGCAAGATGACATGATGTAGAGGAATAAATTCATGCAATATGATAAATACCCCATCTTGTTATCCTCGATGGCAACAATACAATACATGCCTTGCAACCCTTTCTGTCACTGGGTAAGGACACCGCAAGATTGAACCCAAAGCCATGCACTTCTCCCATTGCAAGAACTACCAATCTAGTTGGCCAAACCAAACGGATAATTCGAAGAGACTTGCAAAGATAACTCAATCATACATAAAAGAATTCAGAGAAGATTCAAATATTATTCATAGATAAGGTGGATCATAAACCCACAATTCATCGGTCTCAACAAACATACCGCAAAAAGAAGATTACATCGAATAGATCTCCACGAGAGAGGGGGAGAACATTGTATTGAGATCCAAAAAGAGAGAAGAAGCCATCTAGCTACTAGCTATGGACCCGAATGTCTGAAGTAAACTACTCACACTTCATCGGAGAGGCTATGGTGTTGATGTAGAAGCCCTCCGTGGTGTATGCCCCCTCCGGCGGAGCTCCGGAACAGGCCCCAAGATGGGATCTCGTGGATACAGGAAGTTGCGGCGGTGGAATTAGGTTTTTGTCTCTTGTTCTGATCGTTTGGGGGTACGTAGGTATATATAGGAGGAAGGAGTACGTCGATGGAGCAACAGGGGGCCCACGAGGCAGGGGGGCGCGCCCTATGGGGGGGCGAGCCCCCCACCCTCGTGACCGCCTCCGTTGTTCCTTGGCGTAGGGTCCAAGTCTCCTGGATCATGTTCGGTGAGAAAATCACGTTTCCGAAGGTTTCATTCCGTTTGGACTCCGTTTGATATTCTGTTTCTTCGAAACACTGAAAAAGGCAAAAAACAACAATTCTGGGCTGGGCCTCCGGTTAATAGGTTAGTCCCAAAAATAATATAAAAGTGGAAAATAAAGCCCAATATAGTCCAAAACAGTATATAAAGTAGCATGGAACAGTCAAAAATTATAGATACGTTGGAGACGTATCAGGCATCCCCAAGCTTAATTCCTGCTCGTCCTCGAGTAGGTAAATGATAAAAAAAAAGAATTTTTGATGCGGAGTGATACTTTGGCATAATTTCAATGTAAATCTTCTTAATCATGGTGTGAATATTCACATCCGAAAGATTCAAGACAAAAGTTCATATTGACATAAAAATAATAATACTTCAAGCATACTAACTAAGCAATTATGTCTTCTCAAAATAACATGGCCAAATAAAGTTATCCCTACAAAATCATATGGTCTGGCTATGCTCCATCTTCCCCACACAAAATATTTAAATCATGCACAACCCCTATGACAAGCCAATCAATTGTTTCATACTTTAACATTTTCAAAACTTTTTCAATCTTCACGCAATACATGAGTGTGAGCCATGGATATAGCACTATATGTGGAATAGAATGGTGGTTGTGGAGAAGACAAAAATAAGGAAGATAGTCTCACATCAACTAGGTGTATCAATGGGCTATGGAGATGCCCATCAATAGATATCAATGTGAGTGAGTAGGGATTGCCATGCAACGGATGCACTAGAGCTATAAGTATATGAAAGCTCAACAAAAGAAACTAAGTGGGTGTGCATCCAACTCGCTTGCTCACGAAGACCTAGGGCATTTGAGGAAGCCCATCATTGGAATATACAAGCCAAGTTCTATAATGAAAAATTCCCACTAGTATATGGAAGTGACAAAACGAGAGACTCTCTATCATGAATATCAAGGTGCTAATTTGAAGCACAAGTGTGGTAAAAGGATAGTAACATTGTCCCTTCTCTCTTTTTCTCTCATTTTTTTTATTTGGGACCTTTCTTTTTTTTATGGCCTCTTTTTTTTTATTTTTCGTCCGGAGTCTCATCCCGACTTGTGGGGGAATCATAGTCTCCATCATCCTTTCCTCACTTGGGAAAATGCTCTAATAATGATGATAATCACACTTTTATTTTTCTTACAACTCAACAATTAAAACTCGATACTTAGAACAAAATATGACTCTATATGAATGCCTCCGGCGGTGTACCGGGATATGCAATGATTCACGAGTGACATGTATGAAAGAATTATGAACGGTGGCTTTTCCAGAAATACAATGTCAACTACATGATCATGCTAGCAATATGACAATGATGGAGCGTGTCATAATAAACGGAACGGTGGAAAGTTGCATGGCAATATATCTCGGAATGGCTATGGAAATTCCATGATAGGTAGGTATGGTGGCTGTTTTGAGGAAGGTATATGGTGGGTGTATGATACCGGCGAAAAGTGCGCGGTATTAGAGAGGCTAGCAATGGTGGAAGGATGGGAAAAGTGCGTATAATCCATGGACTCAACATTAATCATAAAGAACTCATATACTTATTGCAAAAATCTAGAAGTTATCAAAGCAAAGTATTACGCGCATGCTCCTAGGGGGATATATTGGTAGGAAAAGACCATCGCTCGTCCCCGACCGCCACTCATAAGGAAGACAATCAATAAATAAATCATGCTCCGAGTTCATCACATAACGGTTCACCATACGTGCTTGCTACGGGAATCACAAACTTCAACACAAGTATTCTTTAAATTCACAACTACTCAACTAGCATGACTCTAATATCACCATCTTCATATCTCGAAACAATTATCAAGCATCAAACTTATCTTAGTATTAAACGCACTCAAAAGAAAGTTTCACATATCTTGAATACCAAGTATATTAACATTAAGCAAATTACCATGCTATTAACGACTCTCAAAATAATCTAAGTGAAGCATGAGAGATCAAGTTTCTTTAAAACAAATCCACCACCGTGCTCTAAAAGATCTAAGTGAAGCACTAGAGCAAAAATTATCACGCTCAAAAGATATAAGTGAAGCACTATGAGCAAAAACTATCAAGCTCAAAAGATATAGGTGAAGCACATAGAGTATTCTATCAAATTCCAATTCATGTATGGTTCTCTCAGAAGGTGTGTACAGCAAGGATGATTGTGGTAAACTAACAAGCAAATACGCAAATAATAAAAGATGCTCCAAGCAAAACACTTATCATGTGGTGAATAAAAATATAGCTCCAAGTAAATTACCGATGGAAGTGGACGAAAGAGGGGATGCCTTTCGGGGCATCCCCAAGCTTTGACTTTTTGGTGTCCTTGGATTATCTTGGGGGTGCCATGGGCATCCCCAAGCTTAGGCTCTTTCCACTCCTTGTTCCATAATCCATCAAAAGAATTCACCCAAAACTTGAAAACTTCACAACACAAAACTCAATAGAAATCTCGTGAGCTCCGTTAGAGAAAGAAAACAAAAGAATACTTTAAGTTACTGTAAGGAAATCATTATTTATTTATATTGGTGTTAAACCTACTGTATTCCAACTTCTCTATGGATAATAAAGTATTTTACTAGCCATAGATTCATCAAAATAAGCAAACAACACGCGCAGAACAGAATCTGTCAAAAACAGAACAGTCTGTAGTAATCTGTAACTAACGCAAACTTCTGGAACTCAAACAAATTCTACCAAAATTGGACGACCTAGAAAATTTGTTTATTGATCAGCAGCAATTGGAATCAGTATTTTATCACGTTCTGGTGATTTTTAACAATTCGGGAACTGAGCGCAAAGTTTCTGGAAATTACAGCAAGATCAAATAACTATCATCCAAGAAGATCCAATAGGTTTAACTTGGCACAAACACTAATTAAAAGATAAAACCACATCTAAACAGAGGCTAGATGGATTATTTATTCCTAAACAGGAGCAAAAACAAAAAACAAAAAATAAAATTGGGTTGCCTCCCAACAAGCGCTATCGTTTAACGCCCCTAGCTAGGCATAAAAGCGAGGATAGATCTAGGTATTGCCATCTTTGGTAGGAAATCCATAGGTGGCTCTCATAATAGATTCATATGGTAATTTTATTTTCTTTCTAGGAAAGTGTTCCATGCCTTTCTTTAATGGATATTGGAATCTAATATTCCCTTTCTTCATATCAATAATTGCACCAATCGTTCTAAGGAAAGGTCTACCAAGAATAATAGGACATGAAGGATTGCAATCTATATCAAGAACGATAAAATCTACGGGCACATAATTCCTATTTGCAACAATAAGAACATCATTAATTCTTCCCATAGGTTTTTTGATAGTGGAATCCGCAAGATGCAAGTTTAACGAGCAATCATCAAAGTCACGGAAATCTAGCAAATCACACAAAGTTTTGGGAATAGTAGAGACACTAGCACCCAAATCACACAAAGCATTGAACTCATGATATTTAATTTTAATTTTGATAGTAGGTTCCCACTCATCATAGAGTTTACTAGGGATAGAAACTTTCAACTCAAGTTTTTCTTCATAAGATTGCATCAAGGCATCAACAATGTGTTCGGTAAAGGCCTTATTTTGGCTATAAGCATGAGGAGAATTTAGCACGGATTGCAACAAGGAAATACAATCAATTAAAGAACAATTTTCATAATTAAATTCCTTGAGATCCAATATAGTGGGTGTAGCAACATCTAGATTTTTATTTCTTTCAATCCCACTTTTATCAATTTCATCATCAAGATCTAAAAACTCCGAATTCTTAGAACGCCTTCTAGGTAAAGGAAGATCATATTCAGTTTCATCAAGATTCATATTGCAAAACAAAGATTTAATAGGGGACACATCAATAACTTTTAGATCTTCACCTTGATTTTCATAGGAATTCGGTTTAGCAGCCATCTTATTGACTAAGATAGCTTGCATATCCGAAATTTCAGCGGTCATCTTTTCAAGACGAGCAATTTGGGCTCTTATGCCATCAAATTCTTTAGACATATCATCAAGCTCTTTATTCATATAACTCATAAAACTCATTTGTTCCTTAAGCTTGTTTCTAACGAAATTATTATGCTCAAATTGTAAAACCATAAACTTCCTGACATTGTTTTCGATCTCCTCTAGCCTTTTGATGTGAAGATCACCAAATTTAGGTAGGTCCATCGCGACAAACAAACAAACTAACACACGAACAAACAAATGGACGAGGAAAAGCCAAAGGGAAAAAGAGGAGGAGATTGGGAAAGAGAGGGCGAATAAAACGACAAGGGTGAAGTGGGGGAGAGGAAATCGAGAGGCAAATGGCAAATAATGTAATGCGAGAGATAAGGATTGTGATGGGTACTTCGTATGGTTGACTTTTGCGTAGACTCCCTGGCAACGGCGCCAGAAATCCTTCTTGCTACGTCTTGAGCTTGCGTTGGTTTTCCCCGAAGAGGAGAGGATGATGCAGACAAGATGGCGTAAGTATTTCCCTCAGTTTTTGACAACCAAGGTATCAATCCAGTAGGAGGCCACACACAAGTCCCTCGTACCTGCACAAAACGATAGCTACTCGCAACCAACGCGATTAGGGGTTGTCAATCCCTTCACGATCACTTACGAGAGTGAGATCTGATAGAGATAATATTTTTGGTATTTTGGTATATAGATGCAAAGTGAAAAGTAAAAAGCAAAATGACACTAGTAGAAAAAGGGTCAAATGTGAAGCACAATAGTGCCGGTTTGAATTTCAGCCGGCACTAATGTGTACACTAGTGCCGGTTCGTGGCGGCGATCAATAGCACCGGTTCGTGGCGAACCTTTAGTACCGGTTCATGCCACGAACCGGTACTAAAGAGGCTGTGTCAGCCTGCGGTCAGGCTATGGCCCCACCATCACCATTTAGTGCCGGTTCGTACCACGAACCGATACTAATGAGGTTATGCAAGCTGTTTTTAGTCCCACCTCGCTCCCTAACAAGCCTTTTACTGTTGGGGAACGTAGTAATTTCAAAAAATTTCCTACGCACACGCAAGACCATGGTGATGGCATAGCAACGAGAGGGGAGAGTGTCTGTCCACGTACCCTCGTGAGACCGAAAGCGAAGCGTTATAACAACGCGGTTGATGTAGTCGACGTCTTCACGATCCGACCGATCCAAGCACCGAACGTCACGGCACCTCCGAGTTCTGCACACGCTCAGCTCGATGACGATCCCGGACTCGATCCAGCAAAGTGTCGGGATGAGTTCACAAGACGACGGCGTGGTGACGATGATGATGCTCCACCGACGCAGGGCTTCGCCTAAGCTCCGCGACGATATGACTTCACCGGCGCAGGGCTTCGCCTAAGCTTCGCGACGATATGACTGAAGTGGAATATGGTGGAAGGGGGCACCGCACACGGCTAAGGAACGATCCGTAGATCAACTTGTGTGTCCTAGGGTGCCCCCTGCCCCCGTATATAAAGGAGCCAAGGGGGAGGGGGCTGGCCGGCCAAGAGGAGGCGCGCCAGGGAGTCCTACTCCCTCCGGGAGTAGGATTCCCCCTCCAATCTTAGTTGGAATAGGATTCACCGGAGGGGGAAAGAGAGAGAGGGGGCCGGCCCACCTTTCCTAGTCCTAGTAGGACTAGGGGAAGGGGGGAGGCGCGCGGCCACCTAGGGCTGGCCATTTCTCCTTTCCACCAAGGCCCACTATGGCCCATATAGTTCCCGGGGGGTTCCGGTAACCTCCCGGTACTCCGGTAAATTCCCGATTTCACTCGGAACATTTCCGATGTCCAAATGTAGGCTTCCAATATATCAATCTTTATGTCTCGACCATTTCGAGACTCCTCGTCATGTCCGTGATCACATCCGGGACTCCGAACAACCTTCGGTACATCAATACTTATAAACTCATAATGAACTGTCATCGAAACGTTAAGCGTGCGGACCCTACGGGTTCGAGAACTATGTAGACATGACCTAGAACCATTCTCGGTCAATAACCAATAGCGGGACCTGGATGCCCATATTGGTTCCTACATATTCTACGAAGATCTTTATCGGTCAAACCGCATAACGATGTACGTTGTTCCTTTTGTTATCGGTATGTTACTTACCCGAGATTCGATCGTCGGTATCCAATACCTAGTTCAATCTCGTTACCGGTAAGTCTCTTTACTCGTTCCGTAATACATCATCTCACAACTAACTCATTAGTTGCAATGCTTGCAAGGCTTATGTGATGTGTATTACCGAGAAGGCCCAGAGATACCTCTCCGACAATCGGAGTGACAAAACCTAATCTCGATTCATGCCAACTCAACATATACTTTTGGAGACACCTGTAGAGTACCTTTATAATCACCCAGTTACGTTGTGACGTTTGGTAGCACACAAAGTGTTCCTCCGGTAAACGGGAGTTGCATAATCTCATAGTTGCAGGAACTTTGTATAAGTCATGAAGAAAGCATAAGAAACATACTAAACGATCAAGTGCTAAGCTAACGAAATGGGTCATGTCAATCACATCATTCTCCTAATGATGTGATCCCATTAATCAAATGACAACACATGTCTATGGTTAGGAAACATAACCATCTTCGATCAATGAGCTAGTCTTGTAGAGGCATACTAGTGACTATCTGTTTGTCTATGTATTCACACATGTATTATGTTTCCGGTTAATACAATTCTAGCATGAATAATAAACATTTATCATGATATAAGGAAATAAATAATAACTTTATTATTGCCTCTAGGGCATATTTCCTTCAGTCTCCCACTTGCACTAGAGTCAATAATCTAGATTACACAGTAATGATTCTAACACCCATGGAGTCTTGGTGCTGATCATGTTTTGCTCGTGGAAGAGGCTTAGTCAACGGGTCTGCAACATTCAGATCCGTATGTATTTTGCAAATCTCTATGTCTCCCACTTGGACTTGGTCCCGAATGGAATTGAAGCGTCTCTTGATATGCTTGGTCCTCTTGTGAAATCTGGATTCCTTTGCCAAGGCAATTGCACCAGTATTGTCACAGAAGATCTTCATTGGTCCCGTGCACTAGGTATGACACCTAGATCGGAAATGAACTCTTTCATCCAGACTCCTTCATTTGCTGCTTCCGAAGCAGCTATGTACTCCGCTTCACATGTAGATCCCGCCACGACGCTTTGTTTAGAACTGCACCAACTGACAGCTCCACTGTTTAATAAAAATACGTATCCGGTTTGCGATTTAGAATCGTCCGGATCAGTGTCAAAGCTTGCATCGACGTAACCATTTACGACTAGCTCTTTGTCACCTCCATATACGAGAAACATATCCTTAGTCCTTTTCAGGTATTTCAGGATGTTCTTGACCGCTGTCCAGTGATCCACTCCTGGATTACTTTGGTACCTTCCTTCCAAGCTTACAGCTAAGCATACGTCAGGTCTGGTACACAGCATTGCATACATGATAGAGCCTATGGCTGAAGCATAGGGAACATTTTTCATTTTCTCTCTATCTTCTGCTGTGGTCGGGCATTGAGTCTGACTCAATCTTACACCTTGTAATACAGGTAAAAAACCTTTCTTTGCCTGATCCATTTTGAACTTCTTCAAAACTTTATCAAGGTATGTGCTTTGTGAAAGTCCAATTAAGCGTCTTGATCTATCTCTATAGATCTTGATGCCCAATATGTAAGTAGCTTCACCGAGGTCTTTCATTGAAAAACTTTTATTCAAGTATCCTTTTATGCTATCCAGAAATTCTATATCATTTCCAATCAACAATATGTCGTCCACATATAATATCAGAAATGCTACAGAGCTCCCACTCACTTTCTTGTAAATACAGGCTTCTCCAAAAGTCTGTATAAAACCATATGCTTTGATCACACTATCAAAGCGTTTATTCCAACTCCGAGAGGCTTGCACCAGACCATAAATTGATCGTTGGAGCTTGCACACTTTGTTAGCACCCTTTGGATCAACAAAACCTTCTGGTTGCATCATATACAACTCTTCTTCTAGAAATCCATTCAAGAATGCAGTTTTTACATCCATTTGCCAAATTTCATAATCATAAAATGCGGCAATTGCTAACATGATTCGGACAGACTTAAGCATCGCTACGGGTGAGAGTCTCATCGTAGTCAACCCCTTGAACTTGTCGAAAACCTTTTGCAACAAGTCGAGCTTTGTAGACAGTTACATTACCATCGGCGTCAGTCTTCTTCTTAAAGATCCATTTATTCTCAATGGCTTGCCGATCATCGGGCAAGTCTACCAAAGTCCATACTTTGTTCTCATACATGGATCCCATCTCAGATTTCATGGCTTCAAGCCATTTTGTGGAATCTGGGCTCACCATCGCTTCTTCATAGTTCGTAGGTTCACCATGATCTAGTAGCATGACTTCCAGAATAGGATTACCGTACCACTGCAGTGCGGATTTTATTCTGGTTGATCTCTGAGTTCGGTGACAACTTGATCTGAAGTTTCATGATCATTATCATTATCTTCCTCGCTAACTGGTGTAGTTGTTACAGAAACTGATTTCTGTGATGAACTACTTTCCAATAAGGGAGTTGGTACTATTACCTCATCAAGTTCCACTTTCCTCCCACTCACTTCTTTCGAGAGAAACTCCTTCTCTAGAAAGGATCCATTCTTAGCAACGAATGTCTTGCCTTCGGATCTGTGATAGAAGGTATACCCAATTGTCTCCTTTGGGTATCCTATGAAGACACATTTTCCGATTTGGGTTCAAGCTTATCAGGTTGAAGTTTTTTCACATAAGCATCGCAACCCCAAACTTTCAGAAACGACAACTTTGGTTTCTTGCTAAACCATAGTTCATAAGGCGTCGTTTCAACGGATTTTGACGGTGTCCTATTTTAAGTGAATGCGGCCGTCTCTAAAGCATAACCCCAAAACAATAGCGGTAAATCGGAAATAGACATCATAGATCGCACCATATCTAGTAAAGTACGATTACGACGTTCGGACACACCATTACGCTGTGGTGTTCCCGGTGGCGTGAGTTGCGAAACTATTCCGCATTGCTTCAAATGTAGACCAAACTCGTAACTCAAATATTCTCCTCCACGATCAGATCGTAGAAACTTTATTTTCTTGTTACGATGATTTTCAACTTCACTCTGAAATTCTTTGAACTTTTCAAATGTTTCAGATTTATGCTTCATCAAGTAGATATACCCGTATCTGCTTAAATCATCTGTGAAGGTGAGAAAATAACGATATCCGCCACGAGCTTCAACATTCATCGGACCACATACATCTGTATGTATGATTTCCAATAAGTCTGTTGCTCTCTCCATACAACCGGAGAACGGTGTTTTAGTCATCTTGCCCATGAGGCACGGTTCGCAAGTACCAAGTGATTCATAATCAAGTGATTCCAAAAGTCCATCTGTATGGAGTTTCTTCATGCTTTTTAATCGATATGACCTAAACGGCAGTGCCACAAATAAGTTGCACTATCATTATCAACTCTGCATCTTTTGGCTTCGACATTATGAATATGTGTATCACTACTGTCGAGATTCAACAAGAATAGACCATTCTTTAAGGGTGCATGACCATAAAAGATATTACTCATATAAATAGAACAACCATTATTCTCTGATTTAAATGAATAACCGTCTCGCATCAAACAAGATCCAGATATAATGTTCATGCTCAACGCTGGCACCAAATAACAATTATTTAGGTCTAAAACTAATCCCGAAGGTAGATGTAGAGGTAGCGTGTCGACCGCGATCACATCGACTTTGGAACCATTTCCCACGCGCAGATCGTCACCTCGTCCTTTGCGTGCTCGTCTATTCCGTAGTCCCTGTTTTGAGTTGCAAATATTAGCAATGTAACCAAGTATCAAATACCCAGGTGCTACTACGAGCTCTAGTAAGGTACACATCAATAACATGTATATCACATATACCTTTGTTCACCTTGCCATCCTTCTTATCCGCCAAACACTTGGGGCAGTTCCGCTTCGGTGTCCAGTCGCTTGCAGTAAAACACTCGGTTTCAGGCTTAGGTCCAGACTTGGGTTTCTTCTCTTGATCAGCAACTTTCTTGCTGTTCTTTTGAAGTTTCCTTCTTCTTTCCTTTGCCCTTTTCTTGAAACTAGTGGTCTTGTTGACCATCAACACTTGATGCTCTTTCTTGATTTCTACCTCCATGCTTTTAGCATTGCGTAAGAGCTCAGAATTGTCTTAGTCATCCCTTGCATATTATAGTTCATCACGAAGCTCTTGTAGCTTGGTGGCGTGATTGGAGAATTCTGTCAATGACACTATCATCCGGAAGATTAACTCCCAGCTGAATTAAGTGATTATTATACCCAGACATTTTGAGTATGTGCTCACCGATGTAACTATTCTCCTCCATCTTGCAGCTATAGAACTTATTGGAGACTTCATATCTCTCAATCCGGGCATTTGCTTGAAATATTAACTTCAACTCCTGGAACATCTCATATGCTCCATGACGCTCAAAACGTCGTTGAAGACCCGGTTCTAAGCCGTAAAGCATGGCACACTGAACTATAGAGTAGTCATCAGCTTTGCTCGCCAGACGCTCACAACTTCGGCGTTGTTCTGCAGCAGGCACGGCACCCAGCGGTGCTTCCAGGATGTAATTCTTACGTGCAGCAATGAGGATAATCCTCGTTACGGACCCAGTCCGTAATTGCTACCATCATCTTTCAACTTTGCTTTCTCAAGGAACGCATTAAAATTCAACGGAACAACAGCACGAGCCATCTATCTACAGTAAACATAGACAAGCAAAATACTATCATGTACTAAGTTCATGATAAATTTAAGTTCAATTAATCATATTAAAAACTCCCACTTAGACAGACATCTCTCTAGTCATCTAAGTGATTACGTGATCCAAATCAACTAAACCATGTCCGATCATCACGTGAGATGGAGTAGTTTCAATGGTGAACATCACTATGTTGATCATATCTACTATATGATTCACGCCGACCTTTCGGTCTCCGTGTTCCGAGGCCATATCTGCATATGCTAGGCTCGTCAAGTTTAACCTGAGTATTCTGCGTGTGCAAAACTGGCTTGCACCCGTTGTAGATGGACGAGAACTTATCACACCCGATCATCACGTGGTGTCCGGGTACTCTGAACTTTTAGCAATGGTGCATACTCAGGAGAACACTTCTTGATAATTTTAGTGAGAGATCATCTTATAATGCTACCGTCAATCAAAGCAAGATAAGATGCATAAAGGATAAACATCACATGCAATCAATATAAGTGATATGATATGGTCATCATCATCTTGTGCTTGTGATCTCCATCTCCAAGCACCGCCATGATCACCATCGCCACCGGCGCGACACCTTGATCTCCATCGTAGCATCGTTGTCGTCTCGCCAACTATTGCTTCTACGACTATCGCCATCGCTTAGTGATAAAGTAAAGCAATTACATGGCTTTTGCATTTCATACAATAAAGCGACAACCATATGGCTCCTGCCGATTGCCGATAACTCGGTTACAAAACATGATCATCTCATACAATAAAATATAGCATCACGTCTTGACCACATCACATCACAACATGCCCTGCAAAAACAAGTTAGACGTCCTCTACTTTGTTGTTGCAAGTTTTACGTGGCTGCTACGGGCTGAGCAAGAACCGTTCTTACCTACGCATCAAAACCACAACGATAGTTTGTCAAGTTGGTGCTGTTTTAACCTTCGCAAGGACGGGCGTAGCCACACTCGGTTCAACTAAAGTGAGAGAGCAGACACCCGCCGGTCACCTTTAAGCAACTAGTGCTCGGAGCGGTGAAACCAGTCTCGCGTAAGCGTACGCGTAATGTCGGTCCGGGCCGCTTCATCTCACAATACCGCTGAACCAAAGTATGACATGCTGGTAAGCAGTATGACTTATATCGCCCACAACTCACTTGTGTTCTACTCGTGCATATGACATCAACGCATAAAACCAGGCTCGGATGCCACTGTTGGGGAACGTAGTAATTTCAAAAAATTTCCTACGCACACGCAAGACCATGGTGATGGCATAGCAACGAGAGGGGAGAGTGTCTGTCCACGTACCCTCGTAGACCGAAAGCGGAAGCGTTATAACAACGCGGTTGATGTAGTCGTACGTCTTCACGATCCGACCGATCCAAGCACCGAACGTACGGCACCTCCGAGTTCTGCACACGTTCAGCTCGATGACGATCCCCGGACTCCGATCCAGCAAAGTGTCGGGGATGAGTTCCGTCAGCACGACGGCGTGGTGACGATGATGATGCTCCACCGATGCAGGGCTTCGCCTAAGCTCCGCGACGATATGACTTCTCCGGCGCAGGGCTTCGCCTAAGCTCCGCGACGATATGACCGAAGTGGAATATGGTGGAAGGGGCACCGCACACGGCTAAGGAACGATCCGTAGATCAACTTGTGTGTCCTAGGGTGCCCCTGCCCCGTGATATAAAGGAGCCAAGGGGAGGGCTGGCCGGCCAAGAGGAGGCGCCAGGAGTCCTACTCCTCCGGGAGTAGGATTCCTCCAATCCTAGTTGGAATAGGATTCACCGGAGGGGAAAGAGAGAGGGGCGGCCCACCTTTCCTAGTCCTAGTAGGACTAGGGAAGGGGAGGGCCTTGCCACCTAGGGCTGGCCCTTTCTCCTTTCCACCAAGGCCCACTATGGCCCATATAGTTCCCGGGGTTCCGGTAACCTCCGGTACTCTGTAAATTTCGATTTCACTCGGAACATTTCCGATGTCCAAATGTAGGCTTCCAATATATCAATATTTATGTCTCGACCATTTCGAGACTCCTCGTCATGTCCATGATCACATCCGGGACTCCGAACAACCTTCGGTACATCAATACTTATAAACTCATAATGAACTGTCATCGAAACGTTAAGCGTGCGGACCCTACGGGTTCGAGAACTATGTAGACATGACCTAGAACCATTCTCGGTCAATAACCAATAGCGGACCTGGATGCCCATATTGGTTCCTACATATTCTACGAAGATCTTTATCGGTCAAACCGCATAACGATGTACGTTGTTCCTTTTGTTATCGGTATGTTACTTACCCGAGATTCGATCGTCGGTATCCAATACCTAGTTCAATCTCGTTACCGGTAAGTCTCTTTACTCGTTCCGTAATACATCATCTCACAACTAACTCATTAGTTGCAATGCTTGCAAGGCTTATGTGATGTGTATTACCGAGAAGGCCTAGAGATACCTCTCCGACAATCGGAGTGACAAAACCTAATCTCGATTCATGCCAACTCAACATATACTTTTGGAGACACCTGAGAGTACCTTTATAATCACCCAGATTACGTTGTGGACGTTTGGTAGCACACAAAGTGTTCCTCCGTAAACGGAGTTGCATAATCTCATAGTTGCAGGAACTTTGTATAAGTCATGAAGAAAGCATAAGCAACATACTAAACGATCAAGTGCTAAGCTAACGAAATGGGTCATGTCAATCACATCATTCTCCTAATGATGTGATCCCATTAATCAAATGACAACACATGTCTATGGTTAGGAAACATAACCATCTTCGATCAATGAGCTAGTCTTGTAGAGGCATACTAGTGACTATCTGTTTGTCTATGTATTCACACATGTATTATGTTTCCGGTTAATACAATTCTAGCATGAATAATAAACATTTATCATGATATAAGGAAATAAATAATAACTTTATTATTGCCTCTAGGGCATATTTCCTTCATTTACCACCTTAAATATGTTATTTCTCAAACTATCACAAGCACTTGGTCTTCATTGAACTCTATGTGTAGAATTTGTGGCCGCAATATGAGTCTTCATCGGTTTATAAATCGTTGATGACTCATATTGACAATTCAGATTGTACACACAAAGATCATCGATGATCAAAGTATTTTTGATGTTATAAGATCATATTGACAATTTAGACTGTAAAGAAATATAAGATCATGATCTAAATGCTCTTGTATTTTTTGCGTTAAGTATGCACCATTCAAAGAGACGCCATCAACTTTCAACCGTTTATGCCTTCATTGGCTATTTTTCATGCATTTAATGATTTGTTTTGAGAACTAAATGACCTGGAAATTGAAAAGCACTACAAATGAACTCTGAAAAAGTTGAAACTTGGCATGGTATCATCATTTTACCCACATATCATGTTCAAAAAAGTAGAGAGGGTTACGGCAAAACTTGATGCACTTCGTATACAAACTGGACAATCTCTTTCGAAGTATTCGGGTTTATGACGAAATTAAACTCATCTGTTACAAAGGCATTTCATTTTTTTTAACTTATTACAAGTCCAGACTTTTTGTGCATTCAGTATGCACCATTCAACTGCTAGGCGGGAGGCTCTTAAGTACCGGTTCCAACTGCTAGGCGGGAGGAGCTCTTTAGTATCGGTTCCAACTGCTAGGCGGGAGGAGCTCTTTAGTACCGGTTCGTGGCGAACCTTTAGCACCGGTTCGTGCTACGAACTGGTACTAATGAGGTTGTGTCGAGGTAAGGTCTGGGCCCCAGAGCACCCTTTAGTACCGGTTCATGGATGAACCAGATGTAAGCTATTTTTTAGTCCCACCTCGCGAAGTGAGAGGGACTAGGAGCGGTTTATAAGCCCTGAGTGCAGAGACGATGAAGAAGAGGCTCAATGCTCACGTTGCTTAGTTTCAAGCCTTGAGGAATACGGTAGACTGCACGGAGCTATGCGCAGTGCAGTTTACACTATTCCGAAAGGCTTGAAGCAAATTAACGAGCATCGCACCTCTTTTTTATTTTTAATAACATATTACAACTCCGGACTTCTTCTGTTATGGCAAAAACTAATTGCACGTCAACATTTCTTTTTTTTAAGTTATAACTCCAGACTTTGACCATCAAGTGTTGCAGAAAGAAAAAATAGCAGAAAAGAAAAAATAGCAGAAAAGAAGAAAAACTATAGCTGAAAAGAAAAAAAAACTATATAAAAAACTACTCAGAAATAAATAGAAAAAAATAAATATAGCAGAAAAGAAAAACTACTCAGAAATAAATAGAAGAAAAAATAAAGCAGAAAAGAAAAAAAATATTTGCTATTTTTCAATCGTTTACAAAATGACCGTGAAATTGAAAATCACTACAAAATGAACTCTGAAAATGTTGAATTTTGGCAAACTAGATGAAAAACTACTCACAAATAAATAGAAGAAAATAAATATAACAGAAAAGAAAATACTATACAAAAAACTACATAGAAATAAATAGAAGAAATAAAGTAGAAAAGAAAAAAAAACTATAAAAAAATTGGGGCGCTGCCCTGTGGGCCTGATAGGCCGCAGGTGTGTAATTACAGGCCTTAAAGGCCCAGCAGACTCACAGGGCAGCGCGCAGAGTTTAGGCCCACAAGCCTGCTATATAGAGGAGTTCGAAGGGGTAGCCGCGGCTGGGTTTATAAACCAGTGCAGCTGCCCTTCGCCGGGCGAGGTGGGACTAAACTTTGGGGTGGCAGCGCGAGTCCTTTAGTACCGGTTGGAGCCACCAACCGGTACTAAAGACCACCCTTTAGTACCGGTTGGAGCACCAACCGGTACTAAAGGCCTGCTCTTCCCGCCTCTTGGCCTGGCCAAAGTTGGCCTTTAGTACCGGTTGGTGGCTGCAAGCAGTACTAAAGGCCTCTCCTATATATACAACACTTACGAAAATTTCAGTTACATCTCCCCACTTCTTCGCGTCTCCAACCTCTCGCGACGCCGCGCGCCGCTCGAGTCCCGTCGTCGCCGGCCGCCGCGCCCGTCGCCCGTCGTCCGTCGCCCGTCGCCCGTCGCCCGTCGCCGTCGCCCGTCGTCGCCCGCCGTCCGTCATCGTCGCGCCATGTCCGCCCCTCAGACGTATTCTCTCGCTCTCGCGTACCAAGCGCTGGTACCTGCCCCCAGTCGCCGCCGCCGCCTTCTTCGTCCAGAGCATGCAGACGGGCGACGTGATACGAGGCCGTCGTCCGTCGCCGTCGCCCGTCGCCGTCGCCGTCGCCGTCGCCGTCGCCGCCCGCCGCGCCGCCGCCGCCCGCCGCCGTAAATCGCCCGCCGTCCGTCATCGTCGCGCCATGTCCGCCCCATCGACTCTCTCGCTCTCGCGTACCAGGGCACTGCTCAGACAGACGCCGCCGCCCACAGACAAGACGGGCGACGGCGGCGACGAGGTCACCAGACTGCAGTGTATGTATACGTACACAGACACACACATATATACACACATACACACACATATATATATACACACACACACACATACACACACACACACATACACACATACACACACACACACACACACACATTTTTTACTTATTTTATGTTTTCTGTTTTTAGAAAATTTAATTAGATATTAATTAGCTAGGTATGTGAGATTTGAGCTAGTTGAATAATTAATATAACTAGTTTATTTTTAGTAAGAAAATTGTCGAACTAGTTTATTTAGGTATTTGAGATTTGAAATAGTTGAATAATTAATATAACTAGTTTATTTTAGTAAGAAAATTGTCGAACTAGTTTATTTAGGTATTTCAGATTTGAACTAGTTGAATAATAAATATAACTAGTTTAATTTTAGTAAGAAAATTGTCGTATCTGAGATTTGATCATCTAATTAAAATATTATTTGTTAGTGAGTTTTTCTGTTTATTTAATGTTTTTATATATTTTGAGTTTATATAAATGTTAGATTAATGTCGAATGTTAGATGAATATAGTTAGATATATATTTGAATTGGCTAGATATTAATTAATGTTAGATAGTAATAAGTGTTTAATGTTTCACCTATATGAACATATAGGAAATGTCATCTGACGACGAAAAAGATTTCATTATGTGCGAACACTGTGAAGACTAGCGCGGCCTGTGCGACAGAAATTTCCTTGTTGATGGTAGGCGCTTCAGCATCAAGCTGAATGAGACATTCGAAGTGGATACAGTAAGTCACAACGGCAATTATTATTTGAATGCAAAACTTATGCTTTATTTGCTTCAACTTATAATTTTAAAGCATGACTTATGCTTCATTTGCTTCAACTTATAATTTTAAATTTTCACTATTCTACTAGCGCATCCCCTGCCATGCAAGAATTTTTGTCTTGGATAAGATAGGTTTTAGTGATATAGATGATATGGAGGTAAAGAGAGTTTACTTGAAGACGGAGCATGGGTATACTTTCAACGTCATATTATATATTGGAGACACATACACCCATTTTGAATGCAAAACTTGGCAAGCACTATGCAAGGCTTATGCATTTGAGCCTGATATGGTTATCACCTTTGATATTCATCCGGAAGATGATATTGAAGGTAATATAGACATCTGGGTCGATGTGCAAACGCCTCCAGTTCTACCATTATGTGAGTTTTTCTCAACCATGCATGCATATGTTTATGTCTTTGATACAATTCATTCAAAAATAGTTGACAACTAATTTGTATTGTCAGCTTATTTCGGTTCAAGCAAACATGTCCGGCGCTTGGTAGACAGGACCTACTACTGCCCCGGGGCTCAACTAAACTGCGAGGAGATAAGTCATTATGTTTCATGGCTTGAGGATCTTAATACTGTCAAGACAATTTTTTTTCCTGAACTTAGAAATGTTAGTACTCAAAACGTGCGACCAATGGTGATCGTATTGAACTACGGTCACATCTCTAATCAAAAGATGGTAAGATTTTAACTATTTGTCCTTAATTAGTGCATCTTTTGCATACCTTATTTTTGAAGCTAAACTTTCATTGCTTAGTATATTAATTACTATACGATGTTCTTCAACAGGGACTTCCGATGACAGTTGTGCCTCGGTGGATCGAGACAAAAGGTCGCATGTCAATGGTTAGCTTACGACCAAGATTTCCTACATTGCACATGAGTGCATTCAGGTCTTCTGAAAGCGAAGAATGCTTAATAGTGAAAGATTGGAGCAAAATTGTTAACGATCGCAGAGAAGTACTAGGGGGCAGCAAGGAGAAGTGCAACCCAAGATTAGGAGACAGATTCATCTGGATGCTCCAATATGATGAATCAGGAGAGCTATACATGTTCTATGCTATTCTACCTGAGAGGGAGCAGCAGGAGTAGCTAGTTCATGCTCTTAATTAGTACTTGTCATCTCTCATGCATGTCCGTATTGTCCTGAACTTGATGTTGGTGATGATTATGTTGAACTCGATGATATCTTTGCTTCATTACAAAGTGAATGTTTCTTCTTTAAGCTAGCCAGTGTTAGTGATGATTAGATAGCTAGCGGTAATGACTATGACTAAAATAGTGGTAATTAATGACGACTACGATGATTTTAGCGCTAAAGTTTATTTATTTATTAATATGCGATGATGATGATGACGACTACAACTCATTATAACGTAAAACAATCCTAAATTAAATTGATAACACAAATTTAATTGAAAAATAAAAAATAAAACAAAAACCCACAAACATTTAGTACCGGTTGGTGTTACCAACCGGTACTAAAGGGCTCCCGGCCCCCGGAGCTGGCTTGTGCCACGTGGTTTCCCTTTAGCACCGGTTCGTGCTGAACCGGTACTAAAGGGGGGGGCTTTAGTGCCCACACTTTAGTGCCGGTTACGGAACCGGCACTAAAGGGCCTTACGAACCGGTGCTATTGCCCGGTTCTGCTCTAGTGTATTGCAACAACTACCAATCTAGTTGGCCAAACCAAACGGATAATTCAAAGAGACTTGCAAAGATAACTCAATCATACATAAAAGAATTCAGAGAAGATTCAAATATTATTCATAGATAAGCTAGATCATAAACCCACAATTCATCGGTCTCAACAAACACACCACAAAAAGAAGATTACATCAAATAGATCTCCACGAGAGAGGGGGAGAACATTGTATTGAGATCCAAAAAGAGAGAAGAAGCCATCTAGCTACTAGCTATGGACCCGAAGGTCTGAAGTAAACTACTCACACTTCATCGGAGAGGCTATGGTGTTGATGTAGAAGCCCTCGTGGTGGATGCCCCCTCCGGCGGAGCTCCGGAACAGGCCCCAAGATGGGATCTCGTGGATACAGGAAGTTGCGGCGGTGGAATTAGGTTTTTGGCTCCTGTTCTGATCGTTTGGGGGTACGTAGGTATATATAGGAGGAAGGAGTACGTCGGTGGAGCAACAGGGGGCCCACGAGGCAGGGGGGCGCGCCCTAGGGGGGGCGCCCCACCCTCGTGACTGCCTCCGTTGTTCCTTGGCGTAGGGTCCAAGTCTCCTGGATCACGTTCGGTGAGAAAATCACGTTTTCGAAGGTTTCATTCCGTTTGGACTCCTTTTGATATTCTGTTTCTTCGAAACACTGAAAAAGGCAAAAAAACAGCAATTCTGGGCTGGGCCTCCTGTTAATAGGTTAGTCCCAAAAATAATATAAAAGTGGAAAATAAAGCCCAATATAGTCCAAAAACAGTAGATAAAGTAGCATGAGCAATAAAAAATTATAGATACATTGGAGACGTATCACACGACGGCGTGGTGGTGATGGAGTGGCAGTTCTCCGGCAGGGCTTCGCCAAGCTCTTGCGGAGGAGGAGAGGTGTTGGGGAGGGGAGGGGTTGCGCCTTGGATGTGGTGCTGCAGCCCTCCCCTCGCCCCTCTATTTATAGGGAGAAGGGGGAAGGGGGCCGACCCCTCTCGATGGGATCTAGAGGGGGGGCGGCGGCCAAGGGGGAGGGGGCTTGCCCCCCCAAGCCAAGTGGGGCGCCCCCTTTAGGGTTCTCGTCCCCCCAACCCTAGGCACATGGGCCCTAGGGGGGTTGGCGCCCCATCCCACGTGGGGCTGGTTCCCTTCCACCTACAGCCCATACGGCCCTCCGGGGCAGGTGGACCCTCCCAGTGGACCCCCGGAACCCCTCCGGTGGTCCCGATACAATACCGGTATACCCCCGAATATTTCCGGCGACCGTATGATGACTTCCCATATGTAAATCTTCACATCCGGACCATTTCGGAATTCCTAGTGACGTCCGGATCTCATCCGGGACTCCGAACAACATTCAATAATCACATACAAATCTTCCTTATAACCCTAGCATCATCGAACCTTAAGCGTGTAGACCCTACGGGTTCGGGAACCATGCAGACATGACCGAGACAACTCTCCGGCCAATAACCAACAGCGGGATTTGGATACCCATGTTGGCTCCCACATGTTCCACGATGATCTCATCGGATGAACCACGATGTTGAGGATTCAAGCAATCCCGTATACAATTCCCTTTGTCAATCGGTACGTTACTTGCCCGAGATTCGATCGTCGGTATCCTAATACCTCGTTCAATCTCGTTACCGGCAAGTCACTTTACTCGTTCCGTAATGCATGATCACGTGACTAACTACGTAGTCACATTGAGCTCATTATGATGATGCATTACCGAGTGGGCCCAGAGATACCTCTCCGTCACACGGAGTGACAAATCACAGTCTTGATTCGTGCCAACCCAACGGACACTTTCGGAGATACCCGTAGTGCACCTTTATAGCCATCCAGTTACGTTGTGACGTTTGGCACAACCAAAGCATTCCTACGGTATGCGGGATTTGCACAATCTCATTGTCTAAGGAAATGATACTTGATATTAGAAAAGCTTTTAGCAAACGAACTACACGATCTTGTGCTATGCTTAGGATTGGGTCTTGTCCATCACATCATTCTCCTAATGTTGTGATCCCGTTATCAATGACATCCAATATGCATGGTCAGGAAACCATAACCATCTATTGATCAACGAGCTAGTCAACTAGAGGCTCACTAGGGACATGTTGTGGTCTATGTATTCACACATGTATTACGGTTTCCAGTTAATACAATTATAGCATGAACAATAGAAAATTATTATGAACAAGGAAATGTAATAAAAACCATTTTATTATTGCCTCTAGGGCATATTTCCAACACTTATCTCCTCACTTCACCTTCCCCTAGGTTTCCCGGGCAAAAGACCTAACTCTGTTAGGCGGCGGCGGCGCTTCACGGCGCCGTTCCCTTCTTGAAGGCGCCGCTTTGGGAACCTTGGGGTTGGGTGGCGCTTGTGGGTGGTGGCGACAGCGGTGGTGCGGCCCTTTCCTAGCATGGATTTATTTCCATTGCTTGGAGATGGAGTCGCATAGGTGGAGGTCGTCGGTTGGCGTCGTGGTGGCGTCAATGGCGGAGGACCTACCAAGGCTCGCGTAGGTGAAGGTCGTCATTTGGCGTCGTGGTGGCGTCGATGACGGAGGACCTGCCAAGGTTGTCACCTCAATCTGCTCTGAAGATGGACCAGTGGAAGATGGCGGCGACGTCACATGTGAGTGCCTCAGACCGGTTTGAGCCCCGGACCCGGAAGATGGCTCGGTCGGGGGCTACGGCTTTAGATGTTAGGCTTAGGTGAGAGGTATGGGTATGTGGCCTAGCTTGCACCCCTTCATCATTTGGATAGGAGTAGCGGTAGATGCTGCCAAGATGGCGGATTCAGGTATATTGTTGTTATACTTTGTAAGGTCCTCAAGAATAATCAATAAAATGGTTGTATGCATCTCCCAGATGCCACTAGTGCAGAACCGGGCTTTAGCGCCGGTTCGTAAGGGCCTTTAGTGCCGGTTCTACAACCAACACTAAAGAGTGGAGACTAAAGGCCCCTCTTTACTACCGGTTCGGCACGAACCGGCGCTAAAGTGCCACCACGTGGTACGAGCCAGGCCCGGGTGCTGGTAGACCATTAGTACCGGTTGGTAACACCAACCGGTACTAAATGTTTAGGGGGTGTTGGTTTTATTTTTTATTTTCCATTAATTTTATGTTTTCCATTTAATTCTTTTTTGTTTGCTGGTATTTTACGATACTACAAATTGTACATGTTATGCATATATATAAATAGATTTTCTCGTACGTAGAACCGCATATATATATAAATATATATCATCGAATGTCTCACAACCAACACCATTAATTATTCACACACACACATATATATATATATATATATATATATATATATATATATATATATATATATATATATATATATATATATATATATATATATATATATATACAATTTCTCCTACATGTTGCCTTGGTGCCTTCGGAGCACGATGACAAATGGTTCATGGGGGCGGTAGCAGGTAACAGTATTCTCCTTTGTGATCTATTACCTGGTCGAGCAAAAATCCCACTATTTCTTCTTGAAGTGCTAGTATGCGGTCCATTGATAGGAGCTGCTCCCGCACCTCTCTGAACTATTAAGAAGGAGATCAATATGCATGTGTATTAGTTGTGTGACTAGATATCGATAATGGTGTGAGTAGTGTTCTGACAAACGTACTCAGTCCTGTCTTTGAGATCTTCTCCTTTCGGACGCCATCATGCGAATGTTCTCGCAAACGTAGAATGCACACAGATCATTCCCCGGCGCCTGCTTCAGGGCCTTTACGAGAATGGAATTGAATCAGATAATGATTAATCAAGCATGATAATTAATTAATGGTATTGAAACAAGAATTAAAGAGATGGTAGCTAGCTAGCTAGTACTAGTTAATTACTTACCTTTGGTGGATACCAAAACAGCTTTTTTGCCCATTTTCCTGGAGTCACCTTGATGAACTTTGCCCAAGCCCTGCCTGCCGGCAAATAAAATTAATAAAGGGGTTATTAAATAGTTCATATATCAGGAAATGACAAACTAAATAGGCTGAGATATAGTTAATAATGATTGAAATTACCTATTGACTATCCTCTTCAAGATGGTGTAGTCACTTTCTTCTTTAAGTAGTGAGTCCAGTACTTCAACTTTTCCTTCGTCAACTTTAGTGTCTAACAAGATCCAGTGGAAACTGCATGCGCACACGTTTGCATGTCTTAATTAAGCGGGCATGTGCATAAGACTAATCAACTACCGTAAACCCTATACACTTAATTATTAACATCTAGCTAGCTAGTAAGCAAAAACATAATTTGTAGTACAAGACAGTGTGACTCACAGGAAGTTGTAAGGAAGTAGTATATCTTCATTGGTATTGAGGCGCTTGAAGAACTCTAGCATGCCTTCCTCTAAACCTACTCGACAAGTTGGAAGATTCCATGTGTACTCATTAATGGTATTTGGGTCAATGAACCCAATGCCATAGCGTCCAGATTTTTTCATTTCATACATCTTCATCCTGCATATAATACCACAGAAAAGAATATAGTGAGGATAATTACATGTAATGATTGATCAAAATGATCACTACAGCTAGCTTGAGACTTAAATTACAGAAAGAAATCACTTACAGACAATAGCAATCGATTTATAGATTTGTCGAAAAGGCCTTGATTGTATAACTGAAATAGTTCTGAATACTCAATGGACAGAGCTTTCTCATGGAAGTAATGCTCCTCCTTGACATTCGCCATGAGGGACTCTCGATTGGAAATCTTGGTAATGTTCATGTACCATTGATGCAATTCATACATTCTCGTTGGGAGGTACTTGACCTTGTCTGGCTCGACCAAAGGTTGGCCCCGGACATATTTCCGTTTTATTTCCTCCTCTCTAAGCGGAGACATGGGCTCGATTTCGAGGAGTTGTCCAACAGTGATCTTGAGCATTTCAACCTGCATTATGTGCTCCTCGGTTATTACCACATCGCCAGCTGGGGAACATTAACGGTTTGCCCACAATAATATTGGGCGCGCGTACTCCTCTCATGTGTTGTTGGCACAACAAGCGGGGGGATCAATTGCACCGCCTTTTCTCCCAGCTGGGGAGCGGTTTTCCCGCATTTTTTGCCAGCTGCTTGTTGGCTCGAGCTCGAGCTCGCATCCTTCTATAGTCGTGCTCGATGTGCCTTCCTGATTTGGCGTTCATAGTCTGAGTCAATGGGCTTGGGAGCTGGTGGTCTAGCCATACGAATGAAGTGGTCAATCTTTTCCTCAGGCACTTTCTCCCTTGGCGGCGGTGCCGGTTTGGGTCCAAAATGGGCATCCACTTGGGCCCGCACTATGGCTGCATTTTGCTCCTCGGTCATGTCGTAAGGCCTCTGAGGAAGAGGAGCGAGGCTTGGACCATATTTATATCGCTTGTCTCTGCATGTACTTCATGTACTACCTCGACTCGTACCGATACGCACCATAGCTGCGGCGTGTCTCTACTGCGATTGCTGAGACGGCGGAGACGGCTGACGTGGCTGAGTTGGAGCAGGAGGAGTGGCCTGACGCTCTGCCGGACTTGAAGCAGGAGGTGTGGCCTGACACGGTGTCAGACTTGAAACAGGAGGAATGGCCTGACGCTGTGCCGGACTTGAAGCAGGAGTCTGCTCACGCATTCATGGACTTAGAGGAGGTGGCGGACTTCGAGGAGGAGTCGGCTCACGCGTCCGTGGACTTGGAGGAGCGGGAGTCTGCTGATTCGGTGGCGGACTTCGAGGAGGAGTCAGCAGACGCGGTGTTGGTGGACTTCGAAAGATGATGCAATCCTTTCTCCATAGGATGATACGATGTATGGCCTCTCCTAGTGTGCGCTCGTCGTCACCTCTAGGAATGTCAAGCTGTAGCCCCGAATATGGGTCCACCACTTCATCAACCAAGACACGAGCATAGCCCACTGGAATCGGGGTGCAATGGAAGGTTGCTTCGGGGGTAATTGTAAAAGCAACGGCATCCGCCATCTTCATGGATATGTTCTTCATTTTGGAGTGTAGCTCACAGTTAGTGTTCTCTATGATGTCATCCACAGGGTATGTATCCAGCAGTGTGTCGCCCGGGGCGGAACCAACGCTGCTTCTCGGCATGGATGGGACGGTACTATCCAATGCTGGACGATCATCCGCTTGCTGCCGCCGCTGCTGAGACCCCCTTTCCTGACTAAGTGAGTCGATCTGCTGCTGCTGCTACTGGAATTTGAGTGCCAAGTCCGCGTGCCTTTCCTCTAGGCCTTGAAGGCGTTCTGCGTCCTGCTTCCTATGCTTCTCCTCCAGCTTCCTCTTCTTCTCCTCCTCCATCTTCTTTCTTGCACGGGTCCTGTAGTCGTCGTTCCATTCCGGAAAGCCCTCATACCAGGGAAGAACGCCCTTGCCTCGTGTTCTTCCCGGGTGTTCAGGATTTCCCAGGGCACGCGTAAGCTTGTCGTTCTCTCTGTTGGGCGTGAACACCCCCTTTCGAGCATCTTCTATTGCGTCAAGTATCTTTTGTTCAGCTCCTTTTAGACTTGCCTTCTTCGAAACCAGGTCTGTCTTCGGGTCCAATGCCCCCCCCCCATGCGCATAGAACCAAGTTCTGCACCTGGGGGGCAAGCTCCTAGTAACCGGAGTGACCCCTACATCCTCCATCTCTTGCTCAGACTTATCCCACTTAGACATTCCCACCACGTAGCCACCTAGACCCAGCCTATGGAACTGCGTCTTTTTTGTGGCATTGGCCTTATTTTTTATCGACCGTTCCTTAGATAATTATGATTCCTTGAATTTCATGAAATCGGCCCAGTGTTCTCTTTGCTTCTCTAGTGTTCCCTTGAATTCTGGAGTCTTCCTTTCTGCAACGAGGTAGTTGGCCCATACTGTTTTCTTGTGGGTGTTGAATGCAATTGCCATCTTCTTAAGAGCAGCGTCCTTGACTTTCTGCACATCTGCGTCAGTGAAATAATCTGGTAGGGTGAAATGTTCCATCAGAGATTCCCAAAGGGTTTTTTTCTCTGTCGTCGACCCAAGTAACACCTGGACGTTTAGTTTTTGGCTCTTTCCATTCTTGAATGGAGATCGGGAATTGGTCCTTCACAGGAACTCCGCGCTGACGAGTCCACTTGTACAATGTTCTTAGGCGTGAGGGGTTCGCCACTAGCTTTGATGGAGTCGATGTTGTACTTTACACCCTCCTTCAACTTTTTGCCCGGGCCTCGCTTTGTCCCGCTGTCTGTAGAAGCAGATTTGCTCGATCCGGAGGGCTGAAAGAAGAAATATCAATTCGTTAATATATCTTCAAATAAAAAAACATATGATGATCACCAGATGCCTGCTTATATAAATATACCTCGCCGGTAGTTTTTGTTATTTCAAGATCAACATTGTCGTCTGTGTCATCATAAACATTGTCTGTGTCATCATAATCATAATCATAGTTCATGACTTCATCAGCTCGGTCGTCGAGATCGAATATCTTATCAGCACCCTCTCCGGTATTATTCAGATATTGGGAGCCGTCATCTGCTTCATTCAGATCATCTAGCCTGCGAGGGCTGATCTCGAACAATTCCTCTTCTCTCTCTCTGCCGGTATTGTCCGCCATAGCTTTTACTTAACTAATACAGAAGAAATATAAAACAATTTAGTATTCAAATTACAATGCATGGATGCAATCAATAAGGAAAAATTGAAACATATAGTACATAATATGCATCGTCTCGATTAATATATAATCTCGAATACATCGTCTCGAATAATATATATAATCTCGAATACATCGTCTTGAATATTATATATCGAATACATCACTGGCTAGGTACCTAATAAAGATCGAGTACTACAGAAGAATCTAGGCCACTCGCGGTTCCTGGGGCGCGGGTGGTGGACACCCAAAGAGAAGGAACCATCACAGGATCATATCTCTGGTCATCTGCCAAAAGAACCTGCCAAGTATTGGAGAACCTGACGTCCATAGCAGCCATGTAGCGATGGACGTGCTCGTCCTCCTCCCTGACACGGCGACGCACCACCTCCGGCGGGGCCGGCTCCCTCTGCACCGAATGTGGCCCACGCGAACGCCACCAAAGGAGATCAGGGTCGACGACGGGACCTGAGGCCGGGTTCCTCACCAAGCGGCGCGCCCCTCCAGGTAGCACCTCCCAGTGCCAGCCCGGCGGAGCCGAGTCCCAGACATGGGTCAGCCAGACGTCGTCGCGAACGGGTCGACGGCGAGGATGCGGGCCCCGCATATCGTCAAGAACAAATACTATATGCCCGCAAAAAGTAACATTTTTTAAATGATTGGATTGTGATAACTAAAATTCTATATGCAAATTCTAACAATTTGACATTAATCTAATTCATCTTACTAAAACTAATTCTAAAATTTCTAACATTTCTATATATATAACTAACATTTCTATAACATTTCTAATATTTCTATAACTAAAAAACAGAAAAATTGCGAACATTTCTATAAATATTTCTATCACTAAAAAATAGAAAAAAATCTATAACATTTCTATATAACTATCATTTCTATAACATTTCTAATATTTCTATAACTGAAAAACAGAAAAATTTCTATAACTAAAATTTATAACTAAAAAACTAATATGTGTGTGTGTGTGTGTGTGTGTGTGGCGGCCGGGGCAAGAGCTCACCGGCAAGGCGCGGCGACGGGGACGGAGACGGGCGGTGACTACGGGAATGGGGACGGGGCGGCAACGATAGGGACGGGGACGGGCCGGGCGGGGACGAGGAGACGACGGGACAGGCGTCGACGACGGGTGGGGCGCGGAGACGGGGACGACGGAGACTGGGACGGCTGGGCGGCGACGATTTATTGGGGCGGCGATTTAGGGCGGCGACGGCGACGGGGACGGCGATGGGGGCGGCGTCGAGGGGCGGCGGCGAAGGGGCAGGGAGAAAGAAGCAAAGGGAGAGATGAGAACACCCCTTTAGTACCGGTTGGAGCCAGCAACCGGTACTAAAGGTCTGTTTTGGCCAGGCCAAGCGGCGGGAAGCGCCCCCCCTTTAGTACCGGTTGGTGGCACCAACCGGTACTAAAGACCCCCTCTTTAGTACCGGTTGGAGCCACGACCCAGTACTAGAGGTGGTGCGCTGCTGGCGCAGGTGCGGTGCGGCAAGTTCAGTCCCACATCGCTAGCCGAGGGGCGTCCGCACTGGTTTATAAACCACAGTGCGGTAGCTCTCTCGAGCTCCTCTCCAAAGCAGGCCTACTGGGCCTACCTGATCTCTGCTGCCTGTTCAGGCCTATGGGTTTTTATGAGCCTGCATCCTGGCCCAACAACAAGTTGTGTTTCTAGTCGTATGCAGGCCGCTCTGGCCCAGTAGGCGGGCTTTTTTATTTTCTTATTTTTTTTCTTTATTTATTTTGTTCTATTTATTTTTGAGTTGTTTTTTGCTGTATTTAGAGTTTCTTTGTGAATATTTTTGTTTTAGGTACAAAAAATAACAAAATTTCTGTTAGTGCCGGTAGTTTTCAAATTTGAATAGTTTAAATTTTGAATTATTTGAAATTTGTGTGAATCACTAGTTTGTGAATAACTTAACTTGAAAATAGATTTTTCAGTTATTTATTTTTCTTATGTTTAATATTGGTGTGTTTTATCATTATATTCAATTTGGTAATGCTTAGGTTATTTAAAAAATGAAATGCCTTTGTAACAGATGATTTTTCGTCCGAAACCCTGATACTTCGAAAGAGATTGTCCATTTTGTACACGAAGTGCATCCAGTTTTTGCCGTAACCCTCTCTATTTTTTGCACATGCTATGTGGGTGAAATTATGATACCATGCCAACTTTCAACCTTTTCTGAGTTCACTTGAAATGCTTTTCAATTTCAGGGTTATTTAGCTAAAAAAATCAGTAAATGCATGAAAGAATTTGTTTACACATAAAATTTCTTCGCGTTTCAAATGCCAAAACACATAACTACCCTAACTATTACAGAGATTCCCTCCTGGGTGTGAAACAGAGAAGAGAGTGATGATAGTGAAGCCGATCACATCCCAGATCTTTGCGTGTGAAACTTTTTCTTCGCGTGTGTCCCTTTGCGCCGTAGCCATGGAAAATCTTCATCATTTAACTAGATGCTCGGGTCAATATTCACTGTGAATGGAGCAATTTCATCAAACTTTTCATAATCTTCTGACATGTCTGTCTTGTTATCCACTCCCACGATGTTTCTTTACCCTGAAAGAACTATGTGGCGCTTTGGCTCGTCCCATGATCCATTCGCTTCCTTATCTTTTCGTTTTCTCGGCTTGGTAGACATGTCTTTCACATAAAAAACCTGCGCCACATCATTGGCTAGGATGAATGGTTGGTCTGCATACGCAAGATTGTTGAGATCCACTATTGTCATTCCGTACTTCGGGTCTTCCGTTACCCCGCCTCGTGTCATATTGACCCATTTGCACCGAAACAAATGGACCTTCAAACCACCTCCATAGTTAAGTTCCCATATGTCCTCTATGTAACCATAATATGTTTCCTTTCCCGTGTTGGTTGTTGCATCAAAGCGGACACCATTGTTTTGGTTAGTGCTCTTCTTATCTTGGGCGATCGTGTAAAATGTATTCCCATTTATCTTGTACCATTTGAAAGTCATTATATTTGAAGATGGAAACTGGGACAGCGAGTACAAGACATCTTCAATATCACCATCATGCATGGTACGTTTCTGCAACCAACCGGCGAAAGTCCTCGTTTGTTCACGTGTAATCCAGTCGTCAGACTGCTCCGGGTGTTTGGAGTGTAGAAAATTCTTGTGTTCCTCCATATACGGAGCCACCATGGCGGAATTCTGTAGAACTGTGTAGTGTGCTTCAGTGAGAGAATGCCCGTCCATACATATTATTTGATGCCCTCCTACCATGCCTTTTGCATCCAGTCTGCCTTTATGCCATGATTCAGGAACACCAATCGACTTATGTCACAGCCTGGTTTTTGCCCTCTTTTCTTTGCTTGATTTTCAACTGAGTTGATTTTGGATTTGGAGTTTTGAATCATTCCATTTGGACTTGACCACTTGGGTATCCCTTTATTTTCACCCAAGTGTCCCCTCTCCTCCTCAAATCCATCATTTCACCCCTGGCCAACCCAACAATATTGCTTGGAATATTTTTCTTAAATGAAAAATATTCATTTTTCCTCTAAAACTCTAGCTAAACTCCTTGACCTCCAAAGCAACCCTCATTTCTGTTGCCCCAAAAATCCTGAGAATATTCTTTGGACCCTAGGGCACATTTCTGAGCAAAAATATTTCACCATTCATTGGAGTATTTTGGCTACAGAAAATAATATCACTTCTGGGCTGAAATGGTAGTTTCTACAACAACTACCTTTTTACTAGCTCCAATGTAGCTGGTTTTCCCTGAGCTTATTCACCTTAGTAAGAGTCAGTAAAACCCCAAAGCTCAGCCCTTGAATCCCTGTGGTTTGACCACAGTAACTCCCCAAAGTTTACGTCCAAAGAACTTAACCTCGTCACCATTTTACTTCTACTACACCTGGAACCAAACCAAGCCATGGTAACACCTCAGTTTACTAAGGACTACACGCCAGACATCATGGTTAGTGCATAGGTGGCCTGATGTCACGGTCCATGCGGTGACCGCGTTCGTCCGAGCGTGCTGGCATGCCAAACGCGCGCTCTGCGCGTCGCCAGCGCCTCTGTGGAGCGCGTGCTCGCTGCTCGGCCAGCCAGAGCGTGTCCCCCCCTCGCCACCATCCTCGTCTCCACCCCCATAACTCCGCCCTGCCGCTTGCCGACGCCGGAGCTCGCCGCAGTGAGCACGTGCACGGTCCGGCCAACGGCACAGTGCCCGCAACCTGTGTTCGTCTTTTTCCCCTTGTTCCTGTGCTCGTCCGCGCCCGTGCACAGTTGCTTCGTGACCTCCGTCGCCTTCTCCATCACCCTCTGGCACCGTTCATCGCCGGGCGCCGGGGACAGGTGTCCTCCGGCGGAGCCCGAGCCCTCCTCGCCGCCCCGCCTATAAAACCCCCCTCCTCAGCCTCCTGGAGCATCGCAACTCACCCCCACTCCCTCCTATAGCCACTAGAAGCCGCAGCCCGGCCGGGCAGGCCGCGGGCTGCCGTCCCAGAGCCGAGCTCGCCGGCGATCCCCTCTCGATCGTTCCCGCAGCTCCAGCCACTCCCAAGCCAAGGCGACCCCGCCAGGGCCTCCGCCTCTCCTCCGTGAAGCCAACGCGCCTAGCTAGAGCCCCTGGAGCCGCCCCAAGCTGCCATCTTCTTCAACTCCGGCAACCTCCACCCTCTGTTGCCGCTGGAGAGGACAAATCCGATGTCATCCGGCCACCATTAGCCACGCTACGGGTACGGGCAGGTGCGCAAGAACCTTCTCCGTCGATCCCTCCCTCTCGTTTGCCTCCAAGAAGTCTCATCGCCGGCGTGAGCTCCGGCGAATCGCCGTTCTCCTCTGTTTCCCTCTCCCCTCCCTCCGGCCTGACTAGCGGGGCCCGCTAGTCAGCCACTCACTACGCGCGCGAAGCGGTATGAGTGGTGGCGCCCCGGGAGAGTACGCCTTCGACGTCACCGCCCTCTGTTTTTCTTTTTCAAATTCATTTAAATTCCAGGAGACTTCAAATGGCCATAACTTTTATTCTACAAGTCCAAATGCAGTGATTCCTTTTGCATCGTGTTCTATGTCCAAAAATCTAACAACACACAAGAGATGAGATTTTTCCTTGCTGTCTAGATTTTCTGGCAATTTTCAGAAGGTCTCTTGATATTTTCATTTCTGGTTTTTGAATGTTTTCAGAGGAACCAGCTTGTCTTGAGGATCACCAGGAGCTTCGTGAACCTCATCAGTGCTAAGGCAAGCCGCAGTAACATTTTCATGGTGCCAGTTCAATATTTATGATTTTCATACTTGAACTTATGAATATTTATGCATTTAAATTAGTTATACAGTAAATATATTCTGTTATATGCTTGTTATGTTAAAATACTTGAACTTCAGAATGTTTGAAGTAAATATTGTTGGCAAGATAAGGAGAACTTAGTTGCATTTGATAAATAAATAATATGGTCATAGAGTTTGATGAGTAATTTAAATATTAGTTTTGAATGAGGTATAATGATGGTAATGTTAGAAATAGTTCTGGTATGAGTAAAGAGAGATTTTAACCAGTATAGTAGCATGAGTTTATGATGGCTCCGTGGGAGCGTGGTTGGTGCAGTCTTTGCACGGTTATGTGATGCATATGTTGAGTGATGCATGGTATGGCAGTATGACACCGGTTATTTTCTTTTCACATTAAGTTGAACATGATTAATAATTCAACTTGAACATGTTGTTGACCGGGTCGTGGTGCCGCTGAAACGAGTCTTTCCCAGTGCAACCACATTTGCAGGTATGGAACGGCCTTAATGCATTTCATTGTCGTGCCTCTGGTCGGTACCTCAATTTAGGGAAGTTTATGGGCGTGTTGTACCCTGGCCCGGTAGGCAAGCATAACCTTGTGAGCCCGTTGTTAAGTTAATTTAGGTACCGGATCCCAGAGTGGATCGTGGCCACGACGGTGGTCGAGGTGTCTGGAGGTAGACACGGGGCCACCCAGGACTAGCCCAGTGGGGTCTGAGTCGGAAGGGCCGGGAGAGTGTCATGACAGTGAAATGGTTTCGTCGGAACGCTGTTGGTCCACCCGAATGGGAGTGTGAGGCCATGGGTTCCATAGTGTGGGTACAGTGTACTAACTTCTGCAGAGTGTTTTTAATCTATCGATAGCCGAGTCCACGGATACGGACACGCTCGAAAGTAAGGTACACCATGGGTCAACACTTAATAAATATGCACACTAAGTTGCACTAAGGATGGCAGTGAGGTCATCGTGTTGAGTTGGACATGAGTTGTCGGGTTGTGATCGCCGTAAGGATCACGGGCCACGAGTTGGTCGGGTTGTGATCGCTGTAAGGATCACGGGCCATGAGATGGTCGGGTTGTGATCGCCGTAAGGATCACGAGTATGTTTTGGTAATATTATGTTTATTGGTCACATCTGGTAAGCAAGTCGGGAGAATGAGTACCTGTTGAGCATTGTCACAGCATGGTGGATATATAGTTGCAATGTTGATTAAATTGGATAAATATCATAATATTGTATGTCATCTTGTTTATGCTTATTGTGAGCTTGCAAGTACATTCAGTGTACTGACCTGGCATGTCATGCCAGATTTCAGGAAAGACCCGTTCGAAAGGAGTGTTGTCCGAGTCTAGACTGTGTCCACGTCGGTGTCCTTGTGCTATGGAGTCCCTCTACGACGTTGTTCCGCTGCCGAGTAGTTATCATGATCGAGGCCCCTTTATGTTCACTAAATAATGTACGTATTGTTCAGCCGCACCGTGTGTGCCGCTTGGCCTCGCTAACTGTTGTAATATGAACTATGTCCCGCTAGCATGAATAAAGCGGTTGTTTGCTGTACCATGTTGTTGTGTGTTGCCAGAAGACAAGGTCTCTGGGCTGGCAATGCAAGGTAAACCGGTCGCTCTGAGCCGGGGTGCCACAACGCTTGGTATCAGAGCCGTGCTGACTGTAGGCCACGCTAGACTAAGCCGAGTTAACTGGACGCTAGATACGAGTTGTAGCTGAGTGTCGGTAATAACTGTAGCTGGTTGTTGCATTGCTTGCACTGATTATATTTTTCTATGCTAACCTGCTAATGGTTGTGAGTGTAGATGGCTCCGGTGCTGTATCCGTGCCAGTTGCAGCTGATGCCGTACACGCCGCCGCATCTCCTTCATAACGTGTGGCGTCGGCTGTACCCTCACGGAGACGATCCAGTCTATCGTGTGTACCGGGAGCGCCTAGCTGACTCAGTGTATGAGTATCACGTCGTGGTTACTCTGCGCACCAGTTCTGATTCCGGTTCTTACACTCGTACCTCTCCTAGCAGCTACGCTTCTTCCGCTTCTCAGGCTGTCCAGTTTGCTGCATTCGAGGTACTTGTTGAGCTCCGCTACAACGAGGTCCGGATGCAGAATCCCCCAGGTTTACATTACTACCCTTCTCTCCACGATAATGGTCGTGTTCGTTTCCCTGTCATTGATCGAGAGTCTGATAGTGTAGCTATCCACCTTTCTCGCTACATCACTACTAGCTATCTTCTGATCTACGAGCTGGCTCGTGAGCTGAGTCGTGCCCGTACTGCTTTAGCCTCTACTTTAGTCTCTGCTCGCTCAGCCACTACTTCTCCATCTGTGGGATTTATTCCTACGCTCCTGCCAGTTCTAGATCCCCTGTTTCTCCGGTTACTCCCGAGTAGCTCGGGCACTGCATGATCGCGAGTCCCCTTAGTGCTCTTGCCAAGTGGGTTTCACTCCTCGCCACTCCTGCAGCCCGATGATCCACCTCCACCGGCCCCGGAGGGAGAGCCTCGAGGTAGCCGTCGTGTCACTTTTAACCCGGAGGTCTCCGTTAACCCTGCTCGGTTCTGGATCCGAGTCCGCATCGAGAGGACCCTCGGCGCCAGCCGAAAGCAGAGAGCTTTTAGTATTCTCGGTTGTCGGGACGGAGTATGGATGTAGTCGTACTAGTCATGATGTTTCGTTTCATGTATGAGGGTAGTTGGACCTGGCATGTTGTTATCTTTCATGTATGAGTCTATGTATAATTATGTTGGACTTTATTTTATTCGCCGTACTTTCTTCGTCTTTTTGGTTTCGCTTGGTTTTTGTTGCTGGCTTCTCCGCAGTTTTTGTTGAATGTTTCTCATCTCGGTTGCGTTGACTTGGGGAAAATCTTATTAGGATGACGCGGGGAGGCTGCAGTAGCAACGTTCGCGAGGGTTCTCCTGTTTGGCAATGGTTGGACAGAATGGAAATCAGCCTGCCTCTCACTCCAAACTATCTGATTTTCAAAGGACTAAGCCTCCCAGCTTCAGTCAGGCCATTGATCCCTTGGATGCAGATGATTGGTTAAGAACTGTGGAAAAGAAACTTGAGGTTGCTCGAACTGATGAAGAGGATAAACTTCCATTTGCAACACATTATCTAGAAGGCGCTGCTGCCATATGGTGGGAAAGTGAGAAAGCCATAGGGACTGAGAATGAAGCAATTACCTGGTCAAGATTCAAGGAGCAATTCCGGAAATATCACGTCCCTGCGGGAATTATGAAGACAAAGTAGCGTGAATTTCTTGCGCTCCTCCAAGGAAGTCAGTCAGTGGGAGAATATTTGCAAAAAATCAATCACCTGTCACGTTACTCTCAATATGACGTGGCCACTGAAGAAAGGAAGATGGACCGCTTTCTTGGGGGATTAAACCCGCAACTTCGCTGTGCTCTCAGTGTGTTCGGTTTTCCAAATTTCCAAACCCTGGCGAACAAGGCTTTCATTGCTTAAAGGGAACACAAGCTCGTGTCAAATAATAAGTCTGCCCATAACGATCACAAACGCAAGTTTGAGCCCAAGATGGAAATGCAACCAGTGCAGAAGGTTCGTACCTGGCAGCCAACTCCAGTGGCGTACCAGCCCAGTTGGCAACACAATGTTAATAAGACCACCACCCAAGTGAAGAATAACGTGCTCAACCCAGTTATGGAGAATCGCCTGCGCAACAGTTCCTGTTATAGTTGCGGACAAACCGGACATTATGCCAAACAGTGTCCCAAGAACAACCGGACCAATGCTACGTTCAAGCCTCAAATCCATTATTTGGAATTCGGTCCAAGTCAGCACGACGTCACAGGATACGTTCATCATATTTCAGCCGACGAAGCCCAAGAAAATCCCGAAGTCGTCATTGGTATGTTCCTTGTTAATAACATACCTGCAGTAATTTTATTTGACTCTGGGGCTTCCCACTCTTTTATTCTCGGAGTTTTGTCGCCCAAAACAAATTTCCTTGTTCACTTTTGGCAAGAATATGTTGGTACAAACCCCGAGATCCATTATTCAAAGCAATCTGGTCTGTCGCAATCTGGAAGTCAGTATCAACGAAATCTGTTTCCCGACGTCTTCGATACTGATTGAGTCTGATAAATTGGATGTTATCTTGGGTATGAATTGGCTGACTCAGTACCAAGTATGCATAAATTGTGCGACCCGAGAGGTCAACTTGACCGGACAAGATGGACAAGCTACCAAGTCTATTGCTCATAGAAGCATACCCTCCAAGGAAATGGTTTTTACAGCAATAGCATAAATGGAATTAATTCCAGTGGTCAGTGAGTTTCCCGATGTATTCCCAGAAGAACTGCCAGGCATGCCACATGACCGAGAGCTTGAGTTTGCAATAGAACTTGTGCCCAGAACCAGACCAATACACAAGAAGTATTATCGAATGCCGTCATCCAAATTGGTAGAGCTAAAGAAGCAGCTCGATGAAATGCTCCAAAAAGGATATATCCGCCCCAGTTCCTCGCCATGGGGATCAACCGCTATTTTTGTGGACAAGAAAGATGGCAGCCTTCGTATGTGTGTGGACTACCGACAGTTGAATGATGTCACGATCAAAAACAAATACCCTCTGTCAAGAATCGATGATTTGTTTGATCAGCTCAGTGGAGCCAAGGTATTCTCAAAGATTGATTTGCGGACTGCATATTACCAGCTCAAAATTAAAAAGGAGGATATTCCCAAGACCGCGTTCACCACTCGCTACGGTCTTTATGAATATACCGTCATGTCCTTCGGCCTCACCAACGCCCCTGCCTTCTTCATGCACATGATGAACAAAGTGTTCATGGATTTCCTTGATAAGTTTTTGGTCGTCTTCATCGATGATATACTTATTTACTCAAGAAGTGAAGAAGAGCATAAAGGACACCTCCGCGCAGTGCTACAACGACTCCGTGAGCACCAGTTGTACGCCAAGTTCAGTAAATGCGAGTTTTGGCTCAAGCAAGTTGGATTCCTCGGGCATGTGCTATCCGCTGAAGGAATAGCCGTGGATCCAAGCAAAGTAAAAGACGTGCTCGACTGGTTGCCACCCGCCACTTTGTCTCAGATCCGGAGTTTTCGTGGATTAGCCGGATACTACCGTTGTTTCATTGAAGGGTTCTCCAAGATTACTAAGCCCATGACGGAGTTGCTTAAAAAGGATAAGAAGTTTGAATGGACGTCAGACTGTGAGAAAAGTTTCACCGAGTTAAAGAAGCGCTTAACAACTGCGCCAGTATTAATACTTCCAGATATCTACCGCAGCTTTGACGTATATTGCGACGCTTCCCAGCAAGGACTTGGGTGTGTGCTTATGCAAGATGGTGAGGTAGTAGCCTATGCCTCACGGCAGCTACGACCCCATGAAGGAAATTACCCCACTCATGATTTGGAATTGGCCGCGGTAGTTCATGCTTTAAAAATTTGGAGACACTACCTCATTGGAAAAAGGTGCCAAACTTTTACCGACCACAAAAGTCTCAAATACATATTTACTCAGCCAGATTTGAACCTCCGTCAGCGAAGATGGCCGGAGTTGGTCAAGGATTATGATCTTGGAATGAATTACCATCCTGGTAAGGCCAACGCGGTTGCCGATGCACTCAGTCGAAAGCCCGTCAGTTTGAACGTCATGCTGTAATCTCTGCCTTCCGAACTCACAGAAGAAATTGCTCAGCTCAACCTAGTCATAGTTGAGGCTGGCTTTGCCAATATTCTGACGATCACCCCTACTCTGGAGGAAGAAATCCGCAAGGCCCTGCCAGGCGATGCCAATCTGCAGAAACGCATCAAGTCATCCGATTTCTCGAAGGATCAGTACGGTACCCTCCGATTTAGGGGAAGGATTTGTGTGCCTAATCAAGCTGACCTAAAGCAGAAAATTTTGTCAGAAGCCCACGAATCCTCGTATTCAATCCACCCTGGAGGCACAAAAATGTATGAAGACCTACGACAAATATTCTGGTGGGATGGAATGAAGAAAGACATTGTTTATTTCGTGGCCTGTTGCGACATATGCAACAAAGTTAAGGCGGAATATCAGAAACCAGCCGGACTGCTCCAACCACTGCTTGTGTCACAATGGAAATGGGACGATGTCTGTATGGATTTCATCACAGGATTACCCAGGACCCGACGAGGCAATAATGCGATCTGGGTCATAGTGGATACATTAACCAAGGTGGCCCACTTCCTCCCAGTCAAAACCTCATACTGAGCAGATGAGCTTGCCCGACTATATGTATCCCGGATTGTCAGTTTACATGGAGTTCCCCGAACCATCACTACTGGCCGAGGTTCACTTTTCACCTTTGCTTTCTGGACCCGTCTCCATCAAGCGCTTGGGACGGAATTAAAATACATCACCGCTTATCATCCTCAGACGGATGGGCAAACGGAAAGAGTAAATCAGATACTCGAAGATATGCTCTGAGCCTGTGTTTTAGCCCAAGGACCACAATGGGAAGATTGCTTGCCGTACGCTGAGCTCTCGTATAACAATGGGTTCCAGACCAGTTTAAAGATGTCACCTTATGAAGCTTTGTATGGCCGTAAGTGTCGCACTCCATTAAACCGTATTTTCGGAACATATCTCATGCTGGAAGCCGAAAAGCAAGTCAAGGAGATCCGAGACAGATTACAACTGGCCAAATCATGACAGAAAAGTTATTACGACGCAAAGCACCGGCAAATCAGTTTTGAACCCGGAGAACATGTCTACCTTCGAGTCACACCCATGAAGGGAATAAAAAGGTTTCAAACCCGTGGAAAATTGGCACCCAGGTTTATAGGTCCATTTCCCGTCATGACACGAGTAGGTGCTGTGGCATATCAGTTGGAGCTGCCTCCGGAACTGTCCGACGTGCACAACGTGTTCCACGTTTCACAACTGCGACGATGCATCTCACCACCCGAGAAAAAGACCGATTTGGCAGAAATAGAGCTGGCAAAGGACTTGACCTACGAAGAGAGGCCAGTGAAAATTTTGGATCAGATGGAAAGAGTCACTCGTAGTAAGTCACGGAAGTTTTACAAGGTTCAATGGATGCATCATACCGAGTCAGAATCAACCTGGGAATCAGAAGGATTTCTAAGGGCATGTTATCCAGAATGGTTTTCCCAAGCAACCGAATCTCGAGGACGAGATTCATTCTAAGTGGGGGAGGTTTGTCACAGCATGGTTTTTGCCCTCTTTTCTTTGCTTGATTTTCAGCTGAGTTGATTTTGGATTTGGAGTTTTGAATCATTCCATTTGGACTTGACCACTTGGGTATCCCTTGATTTTCACCCAAGTGTCCCGTCTCCTCCTCAAATCCATCATTTCACCCCTGGCCAACCCAACAATATTGCTTGGAATATTTTTCTTAAATGAAAAATATTCATTTTGCCTCTAAAACCCTAGCTAAACTCCTTGACCTCCAAAGCAACCCTAATTTTTGTTGCCCCAAAAATCCTGAGAAAAATCCCAAATATTCTTTGGACCCTAGGGCACATTTCTGAGCAAAAATATTTCACCACTCTTTGGAGTATTTTGGCTACAGAAAATAATATCACTTCTGGGCTGCAATGGTAGTTTCTACAGCAACTACCTTTTTACTAGCTCCAATGTAGATGGTTTTCCCTAAGATTATTCACCTTAGTAAGAGTCAGTAAAACCCCAAAGCTCAGCCCTTGAATCCCTGTGGTTTGACCACAGTAACTCCCCAAAGTTTCTGTCCAGTAACTTAACCTCATCACCATTTTACTTCTACTGCACCTGGAACCAAACTGAGCCATGGTAACACCTCAGTTTAATAAGGACTACATGCCAGACATCATGGTTAGTGCATAGGTGGCCTGATGTCACGGTCCATGCAGTGACCGCGTTCGTCCGAGCGTGCTGGCATGCCGAACGCGCGCTCTGCGCGTCGCCAGCGCCTCTATGGAGCGCGTGCTCGCTGCTCGGCCAACCAGAGCGTGTCCCCCCCCCTCGCCACCATCCTCGTCTCCATCCCCATAACTCCACCATGCCGCTCGCCGACGCCGGAGCTCGCGGCAGCACGCACGGTCCGTTAACGCACAAAGGCGGTGCAAGACCGTGTTCGTCTTTTTCCCCTCGTTCCTGTGCTCGTCCGCGCCCACGCACAGTTGCTTCGTGACCTCCGTCGCCTTCTCCATCGCCCTCTGGCACCATTCGTCACCGAGCGATGGGGACATGTGTCCTCCGGCGGAGCCCGAGCCCTCCTCGCCGCCCCACTACTACCTCTTGAGCACTGCGTTGGATTTCCCCGAGGAGGAGAGGATGATGCAGCAAAGTAGCGTAAGTATTTCCCTCAGTTTTTGAGAACCAAGGTATCAATCCAGTAGGAGGCTACGCATGAGTCCCTCGTACCTGCACAAAACAATAGCTCCTCGCAACCAACAAGATTAGGGGTTGTCAATCCCTTCACGGTCACTTACGAGAGTGACATCTGATAGAGATGATAAATAATATTTTTGGCATTTTTGATATAGAGATGCAAAGTGAAAAGTAAAAGGCAAAGTAAAAACAAAGCAAGTACTAAAGTGATGGAGATTGATATGATGAAAATAGACCCGGGGGCCATAGGTTTCACTAGTGGCTTCTCTCAAGAGCATAAGTATTCTACGATGGGTGAACAAATTACTGTTGAGCAATTGACAGAATTGAGCATAGTTATGAGAATATCTAGGTATGATCATGTATATAGGCATCACGTCCGAGACAAGTAGATCGACTCCTGCCTGCATCTACTACTATTACTCCACTCATCGACCGCTATCCAGCATGCATCTAGAGTATTAAGTTAAAAACAGAGTAACGCCTTAAGCAAGATGACATGATGTAGAGGAATAAATTCATGCAATATGATAAATACCCCATCTTGTTATCCTCGATGGAAACAATACAATACGTGCCTTGCAACCCTTTCTGTCACAGGGTAAGGACACCGCAAGATCGAACCCAAAGCTAAGCACTTCTCCCATTCCAAGAACTACCAATCTAGTTGGCCAAACCAAACGGATAATTCGAAGAGACTTGCAAAGATAACCAATCGTACATAAAAGAATTCAGAGAAGATTCAAATATTGTTCACAGATAAACTTGATCATAAACCCACAATTCATCGCTCTCAACAAACACACCGCAAAAAGAAGATTACATCGAATAGATCTCCACGAGAGAGGGGGAGAACATTGTATTGAGATCCAAAAAGAGAGAGGAAGCCATCTATAGCTACTAGCTATGGACCCGAAGGTCTGAAGTAAACTACTAACACTTCATCGGAGAGGCTATGATGATGATGTAGAAGCCCTCCGTGGTGGATGCCCTCCCGTGAGCTCGAACAGGCCCCAAGATGGGATCTCGTGGATACGAAAGTTGCGGCGGTGGAATTAGGTTTTTGGCTCCGTATCTGATCGTTTGGGGGTACGTAGGTATATATAGGAGGAAGGAGTACATTGGTGGAGCAACAGGGGGCGCACGAGGCAGGGGGCGCGCCCTAGGGGGGCGTCCCCCACCCTCGTGACCGCCTCTTTTGTTCCTTGGAGTAGAGCCCAGGACTCCTGGATCACGTTCGGTGAGAAAATCACGTCCCCGAAGGTTTCATTCCGTTTGGACTGCGTTTGATATTCCGTTTCTTCGAAACACTGATATAGGCAAAAAAACAGCAATTCTGGGCTGGGCCTCCGGTTAATAGGTTAGTCCCAAAAATAATATAAAAGTGGAAAATAAAGCCCAATATAGTCCAAAACAGTAGATAAAGTAGCATGGAGCAATCAAAAATTAAAGATACGTTGGAGACGTATCACCCGCCTATAAACCCCCCCCCCTCCACAGCCTCCTGGAGCATCGCAACTCACCCCCACTCCCTCCTATAGCCACTAGAAGCCGCAGCCCGGCCGGGCAGACCGCGGGCTGCCATCCCCGAGCCGAGCTCGCCGGCGATCCCCTCTGGATCGTTCCCGCAGCTCCGGCCACTCCCAAGCCAAGGCGACCCCGCCAGGGCCTCCGCCTCTCCTCCGTGAAGCCATCGCGCCTAGCTAGAGCCCCTGGAGCCGCCCCAAGCTGCCCTCTTCTTCAACTCCGGCAACGTCCACCCTCTGTCGCCGCTGGAGAGGACAAATCTGACGCCGTCCGTCCACCGTTAGCCACGCTACAGGTACGGGCAGGTGCGCAAGAACCTTCTCCGTCGATCCCTCCCTCTCGTTTGCTTCCAAGAAGTCTCATCCCCGGCGTGAGCTCTGGCGAATCGCCGTTCCCCTCTGTTTCCCTCTCCCCTCCCTCCGGCCTGACTAGCGGGGCCCGCTAGTCAGCCACTCACTACGCGCACGAAGCGGTATGAGTGGTGGCGCCCCGGGAGAGTACGCCTTCGACGTCACCTCCCCCCCCCCCCCTCTGTTTTTCTTTTTCAAATTCATTTAAATTCCATGAGACTTCAAATGGTCATAACTTTTATTCTACAAGTCCAAATGTAGTGATTCTTTTTGCATCGTGTTCTGTGTCCAAAAATCTAACAACACCCAAGAGATGGGATTTTTCCTTGCTGTCTAGATTTTCTGGCAATTTGCAGAAGGTTTCTTGATATTTTTATTTGTGTTTTTTGAATATTTTCAGAGGAACCAGCTTGTCTTGAGGATCACCAGGAGCTTTGTGAACCTCATCAGTGCTAAGGCAAGCCACAATAACATTTTCATGGTGCCACTTCAATATTTATGATTTTCATACTTGAACTTATGAATATTGATGCATTGAAATTAGTTATATAATAAATATATTCTGTTATATGCTTGTTATGTTAAAATACTTGAACTTCAGAATGTTTGAAGTAAATATTGTTGGCAAGATAAGGAGAACTTAGTTGCATGTGATAAATAAATAATATGGTCATAGTGTTTGATGAGTAATTAAAATATTAGTTTTGCATGAGGTATAATGATGATAATGTTAGAAATAGTTCTGGTATGAGTAAAGAGAGATTTTAACCAGTATAGTAGCATGATTTTATGATGGCTCCGTGGGAGCGTGGTTGGTGCAGTCTTTGCACGGTTATGTGATGCATATGTTAAGTGATGCATGGTATGGCAGTATGACACCGGTTATTTTATTTTCACATTAAGTTGAACCTGATTAATAATTCAACTTGAACATGTTGTTGACCGGGTCGTGGTGCCGCTGAAACGAGTCTTTCCCAGTGCTACCACATTTGCAGGTATGGGACGGCCTTAATGTGTTCCATTGTCGTGCCTCTGGTCGGTACCTCAATTTAGGGAAGTTTATGGGCGTGCTGTACCCTGGCCCGGTAGGCAAGCATAACCTTGTGAGCCTGTTGTTAAGTTAATTTTGGTACCGGATCCCAGAGTGGATCGTGGCCACGATGGTGGTCGAGGTGTCTGGAGGTAGACACGGGGCCACCCAGGACTAGCCCTGTGGGGTCTGAGTCGGAAGGGCCGGGAGAGTGTCATGACAGTGAAATGGTTTCGCCGGAACGCTGTTGGTCCACCCGAATGGGAGTGTGAGGCCATGGGTTCTGTAGTGTGGGTATATCGTACTAACCTCTGCAGAGTGTTTTTAATCTATCGATAGCCGAGTCCACGGATACGGACACGCTCGATAGTAAGGTACACCATGGGTCAACACTTAATAAATATGCACACTAAATTGCACTAAGGATGGCAGTGAGGTCATCGTGTTGAGTTGGACATGAGTTGTCGGGTTGTGATTGCCGTAAGGATCACGGGCCACGAGTTGGTCGGGTTGTGATCTCCGTAAGGATCACGGGCCATGAGATGGTCGGGTTCTGATCGCCATAAGGATCACGAGTATGTTTTGGTAATATTATGTTTATTGGTCACATCTGGTAAGCAAGTCGGGAGAATGAGTACATGTTGAGCATTGTCACAACATGGTGGATATATAGTTGCATTGTTCATTGAATTGGATAAATATCATAATATTGTCTGTCATCTTGTTTATGCTTATTGTGAGCTTGCAAGTACATTCAATGTACTGACCTGGCGTGTCATGCCAGATTTCAGGAAAGACCCGTTGGAAAGGAGTGATGTCCGAGTCTAGACCATGTCCACGTCGGTGTCCTTGTGCTATGGAGTCCCGCTACGACGTTGTTCCGTTGCCGAGTAGTTGTCATGATCGAGGCCCCTTTATGTTCACTAAATAATGTACATATTGTTCAGCCGCACCGTGTGTGCCGCTTGGCCTCGCTAACTGTTGTAATATGAACTATGTCCCGCTAGCATGAATAAAGCGGTTGTTTTCTGTACCATGTTGTTGTGTGTTGCCAGAAGACAAGGTCTCTGGGCTGGCAATGCAAGGTAAACTGGTCGCTCTGAGCCGGGGTGCCACAACACTTGGTATCAGAGCCATGCTGACTGTAGGCCACGCTAGACTAAGCCGAGTTAACTGGACGCTAGATACGAGTTGTAGCTAAGTGTCGGTAATAACTGTAGCTGGTTGTTGCATTGCTTGCACTGATTATATTTTTCCATGCTAACCTGCTAATGGTTGTGAGTGTAGATGGCTCCGGTGCACCAAATCGAAACTGACAAGACATTGCACCAAATAATTCTGTAACCTTGGTATGATTTCTAGATCGATTACCTTCTGAGAGATTGCATTGAGGAACGCACATAGATTCACAATGGCTAATCGAACATTTTCCGGTAGAAGCCCCCTCAATGCAACCGGAAGCAGTTGCGTCATAATCACATGGCAGTCATGAGACTTTAGGTTCTGGAACTTTTTCTCTGCCATATTTATTATTCCCTTTATATTCGACGAGATGCTAGACGGTACCTTTATACTGAGCAGGCATTCAAAGAAGATTTCCTTCTCTTCTTTTGTCAGAGCGTAGCTGACCTGACCTTGATGTATGCCGTCTTTTCCGTGCATACATTGCTGGTCCTCCCGTGCCTCTGGTGTATCTTTTGTCTTCCCGTACACACCCAAGAAGCCAAGCAGGGTCACCTAAAGATTCTTTGTCACGTGCATCACGTCGATTGCGGAGCGGACCTCTAGGTCTTTCCAATATGGCAGGTCCCAAAATATAGATTTCTTCTTCCACATGGGTGCGCGTCCGTCAGCGTCCTTCGGAACAGGTTGTCCGCCAGGACCCTTTCCAAAGAGTACCTTCAAATCCTTGACCATATCATGTACATCAGCACCAGTACGGTGGCGAGGCTTCGTCCGGTGATCCGTCTCATCTTTGAAATGCTTGCCTTTCTTTCTTACGGGATGCCTGCTCGGAAGAAATCGACGATGTCCCAGGTACACATTCTTCCTACAACTATCCAAATATACACTGTCGGTATCATCCAAACAGTGCATGCATCCGCGGTATCCCTTTTTTGTCTATCCTGAAAGGTTACTGAGAGCAGGCCAATCATTGATGGTCGAGAACAACAACGCCTTTAGGTCAAATTCTTCCTGTTCATGCTCATCCCACGCACGTACACCTGTTCCATTCCACAGTTGTAATAGTTCTTCAACTAATGGCCTTAGGTACACATCAATGTCGTTGCCGGGTTGCTTAGGGCCTTGGATGAGCACTGACATCATAATGAACTTTCGCTTCATGCACAACCAAGGAGGAAGGTTATACAAACATAGAGTCACAGGTCACGTGCTATGGTTGCTGCTCTGCTCCCCAAAAGGATTAATGCCATCTGTGCTTAGACCAAACCATACGTTCCTTGGGTCACCTGCAAACTCCTCCCTGTACTTTCTCTCAATTTTTCTCCACTGTGATCCGTCAGCGGTTACTCTCAACTTTCGTCTTTCTTACGGTCTTCTCCGTGCCACCGTATCGCCTTCGCATGCTCTTTATTTTGGAACAAACGTTTCAACCGTGGTATTATAGGAGCATACCACATCACCTTGGCAGGAATCTTCTTCCTGGGGCGCTCGCCCTCGACATCACCAGGGTCATTGCGACTGATCTTATAACGCAATGCACCGCATACCGGGCAAGCATTCAAATCCTCGTACTCACTGCGGTAGAGGATGCAGTCATTAGGGCATGCATGTATCTTCTGCACCTCTAACCCTAGAGGGTAGACAACCTTCTTTGCTTCATACGTACTCTCGGGCAATTCATTGTCCTTTGGAAGCATATTCTTTATCATTACCAACAACTTTCCAAATCCCTTGTCAGATACACCATTCTCTGCCTTCCATTGCAGCAATTCCAGTGTGGTGCCCAACTTTTTTTGGTGAGCTTCGCAATTCGGGTACAACAATTTCTTCTGATCCTCTAACATGCGCTGCAACTTCTTCTTCTCCAAATCACTTGCGCAGTTTCTCTTTGCATCGACAATGGCCCGACCTAAATCATCAGCGGGCTCATCTTATGCCTCTTCTTCAGCTTCTTCCCGCATTGCCGGCTCAATTTCTCCCCCCATTGTTGTATCATCGTATTCAGGGAACCCATGGCCAGGATAGCTGTCGTCGTCCTCTTCTTCTTCATTGTCTTCCATCATAACCCCTCTTTCTCCGTGCTTGGTCCAAACATTATAGTGGGGCATGAGACCAGACTCAAATAGGTGGACGTGAATGGTTCTTGACGTAGAGTAATTGTGACCATTCTTACAGCCAGCACATGGACAAGGCATCAAACCATCCGCCCGCTTGTTTGCTGATACGTCTCCAACATATCTATAATTTTTGATTGCTCCATGCTATATTATCTACTGTTTTGGACAATATTGAGCTTTATTATCCACTTTTATATTATTTTTGGGACTACCTTATTAACCGGAGGCCCAGCCCTGATTTGCTGCTTTTTTTTTTGCCTATTTCAGTGTTTCGAAGAAAAGGAATATCAATCGGAGTCGAAACGGAACGAAATCAACTAGAGAAGTTAATTTTGGAAGGAAAGCTATCGGAAAAGCTTGGAGTGCACGTCAGGAAAGAAGGGAGGTGCCCACGAGGGTGGAGGCCCCCCCCTAGGGCGTGCCCCCCTGCCTCGTGGCCCCCCCTTCGGTCCACCGACGTACTTCTTTCACCCATATATACCTACGTATCCTAAAACTCCCAGAACAGAGAATAGATCGGGAGTTCCGCCGCCGCAAAACCTCCAGAGCCACCAAAAACCAATCGGGACCTTGTTCCGGCACCCTGCTGCAGGGGGGAACCCTCACCGGTGGCCATCTTTATCATCTCGGCGCTCTCCATGACGAGGAGGGAGTAGTTCACCCTTGGGGCTGCGGGTATGTACCAGTAGCTATGTGTTTGATCTCTCTCTCTCTCTCTCTCGTGTTCTTGATTTGGCACGATCTTGATGTATCGCGAGCTTTGCGATTATAGTTGGATCTTATGTTTCTTCTCCCCCTCTACTCTCTTGTAATGAACTGAGTTTTCCCCTTGAAGTAATCTTATCGGATTGAGTCTTTAAAGATTTGAGAACACTTGATGTATGTCTTGCCGTGCGTATCTGTGGTGACAATGGGATATCACGTGATTCACTTGATGTATGTTTTGGTGATCAACTTGCGGGTTCCGCCATGAACCTATGCATAGGGGTTGGCACACGTTTTGTCGTGATTCTCCGTAGAAACTTTGGGGCACTCTTTGAGGTTCTATGTGTTGGTTTGAATAGATGAATTGAGATTGTGTGATGCATATCGTATAATCATACCCACGGATACTTGAGGTGACAATGGAGTATCTAGGTGACATTAGGGTTTTGGTTGATTTGTATCTTAAGGTGTTATTCTAGTACGAACTCTAGCGTTGTTTGTGACACTTATAGGAATAGCCCAACGGATTGATTGGAAAGAATAACTTTGAGGTGGTTTCGTACCCTACCATAATCTCTTCGTTTGTTCTCCACTATTAGTGACTTTGGAGTGACTCTTTATTGCATGTTGAGGGATAGTTATGTGATCCAGTTATGTTATTATTGTTGAGAGAACTTGCACTAGTGAAAGTATGAACCCTAGGCCTTGTTTCCCATCATTGCAATACCATTTATGCTCACTTTTACCACTTGTTACCTTGCTGTTTTTATATTTTCAGATTACAAAAACCTTTATCTACCATCCATATTGCACTTGTATCACCATCTCTTCGCCGAACTAGTGCACCTATACAATTTATCATTGTATTGGGTGTGTTGGGGACACAAGAGACTCTTTGTTATTTGGTTGCAGGGTTGTTTGAGAGAGACCATATTCATCCTACGCCTCCTACGGATTGATAAACCTTAGGTCATCCACTTGAGGGAAATTTGCTACTGTCCTACAAACCTGTGCACTTGCAGGCCCAACAACGTCTATAAGAAGAAGGTTGTGTAGTAGACATCAAGCTCTTTTCTGGCGCCGTTCCCGGGGAGGCTAGTTAAGTGGCACTCACACCCCGTCAACTAAGCTCTTTTCTGGCGCCATTGCCGAGGAGGTGAGTGCTTGAAGGTATATCTTTAGATCTTGCAATCGAATCTTTTTGTTTCATATTTTAGCACTAGTTCAGTTTATAAAAGAAAACTAAAAAAATGGAATTGAGTTTGTCTCATACGCTTCATCTTTTCAATATCTTTCGTAGGTATGATGGAAAAGAAAATTGTGCCAAAGTGTTAGAAGAAGAATGCTATAAAATGTTTGGCACTAAATATTTATATGATGAGCACGATTGCAATGTTGTTAGTATGAATTCCTTGAATATCCATGATGCTAATGATATGCAAAGCCACAAGCTTGGGGAAGCTATGTTTGATGAAGATGATATTTTTTGTCCCCCAAGTTTTGATGAGCAAATTTGTTATGATGAAAGCATGCCTCCTATTTATGATGATTATATTGATGAAAGTGGATTTGAAGATGCCATGACTTTATTTAATGATGAATCCACTATTTCGGAAGAGGTTCCAATTGATTATGATAAAAAAGTTGCTATTTATGATGATTATTGTGATGACATGTACGCTATTAAGAATAATGATAACCATGAAACTTGTCATCATGATTTTAGTTTTCAATTGGATTATGTTTCACATGATAGTTATTTTGTTGAGTTTGCGCCCACTATTCCGAGTGAGAGGAATTTTTCTTATGTGGAGAGTAGTAAAAATTCTATACTTGTAGATCATGAAAAGAATGCTTTAGGTTCTGGTTATATTGTTGAATTCATTCATGATGCTACTGAAAATTATTATGAGGGAGGAATATACGCTTGTAGGAATTGCAATAATATCAAGTTTCCTCTCTATGTGCTTAAAGATTTGAAGTTATGCTTGTTTGGCCTTCCTATGCTAGTTGATTATTGTTCCCATAAGTTGTTTGCTCACAAAATCCCTATGCATAGGAAGTGGTTTAGACTTAAATGTGCTAGTCATATTCTTCATGATGCTCTCTTTATGTTTCAATTCTTATGTTTTATGTGAGCATCATTGAAATCATCATGCCTAGCTAGGGGCGTTAAACGATAGCGCTTATTGGGAGGAAACCCAATTTTATTTTAGTTTCTTGATTTTTGGTTCTGTTTAGTAATAAATAATCCATCTAGTTTCTGTTTAGATGTGGTTTTGTGTTTTAGTTAGTGTTTGTGCCAAGTAGAACCTTTGGGAAGACTTGGGTGAATTCTTTATGATCATGCTGTAAAAAACAGAAACTTTAGCGCTCACGAGATTAGCTAAAACTTTTTACTGGAGAGTGCTATTTAGTTGATTATTTTTGCAGATGATTACTAGACAAATTCCTCAGGTCCACCAATTTATTTTAGAATTTTTGGAGTTCCAGAAGTTTGCGTTAGTTACAGATTACTACAGACTGTTCTGTTTTTGACAGATTCTGATTTTCGTGTGTTGTTTGCTTATTTTGATGACTCTATGGCTATTAAAATAGGTTATAAACCATAGAGAAGTTGGAATAGAGTATGTTTAACACAAATATAAATAAAGAATGAGTTCACTACAGTAACTTGAAGTGGTCTTTTGTTTTCTTTCGCTAACGCAGCTCACGAGTTTTCTGTTAAGTTTTGTGTTGTGAAGTTTTCATGTTTAGGGTAAAGATTCGATGGACTATGGAATAAGGAGTGGCAAGAGCCTAAGCTTGGGGATGCCCAAGTCACCCCAAGGTAATATTCAAGGATAACCAAGCGTCTAAGCTTGGGGATGCCCCGGAAGGCATCCCCTCTTTCATCTTCGTTCATCGGTAACTTTACTTGGTGCTATATTTTTATTCACCACTTGATATGTGTTTTGCTTGCAGCGTTATTTTATTTTCTTTAGCTTTGCTTGCTGTTTGAATAAAGTACCAAGATCTGAAATTCTTAAATGTTAGAGAGTCTTCACATAGTTGTATAATTATACAACTACTCATTGATCTTCACCTATATCTTTCGGAGTAGTTTGTCATTTGCTCTAGTGCTTCACTTATATCTTTTAGAGCACGACGGTAGTTTTATTTTGAAGAAATAGATGAACTCTCATGCTTCACTTATATTATTTTGAGAGTCTTAAATAGCATGGTAATTTGCTTAAATAATCCTAATATGATAAGCATACAAGATTTGTAAGAATTCTTATGAGTGTGTTGAATACTAAGAAAAGTTTGATGCTTGATGATTGTTTTGAGATATGTAGGTAATAATATCAAAGTCGTGCTAGTTGAGTAGTTGTGAATTTGAGAAATGCTTGTGTTGAAGTTTGCAAGTCCCGTAGCATGCACGTATGGTAAACGTTATGTAACCAATTTGAAACATGAGGTGTTCTTTGATTGTCCTCCTTATGAGTGGCGGTCGGGGACGAGCGACGGTCTTTTCCTACCAATCTATCCCCCTAGGAGCATGCACGTAGTGCTTTGGTTTTTGATGGCTTGTAGATTTTTGCAATAAGTATGTGAGTTCTTTATGACTAATGTTGAGTCCATGGATTATACGCACTCTCACCCTTCCATCATTGCTAGCCTCTTCGGTACCATGCATTGCCCTTTCTCACATTGAGAGTTGGTGCAAACTTCGCAGGTGCATCCAAACCCCGTGATAGGATACACTCTTTCACACATAAACCTCCTTATATCTTCCTCAAAAAAGCCACCATACCTACCTATTATGGCATTTCCATAGCCATTCCGAGATATATTGCCATGCAACTTTCCACCATACCGTTCTTCATGACACATTCATCATTGTCATATTCCTTATCATGATCATGTAGTGGACATAGTATTTGTGGCAAAGCCACCGTTTATAATTCATTCATACATGTCACTCTTGATTCATTGCATATCCCGGTACACCGCCGGAGGCATTCATATAGAGTCATACTATGTTCTAGTATCGAGTTGTAATCATTGAGTTGTAAATAAATAGAAGTGTGACGATCATCATTTAATAGAGCATTGTCCCAAAAAAAAGAGAAAGGCCAAAGAAAAAAAGAAGGCCAAAAAAATGGGCAATGCTACTATCCTTTTTTTCCACACTTGTGCTTAAAAGGAGCACCATGTTCTTCATATAGCGAGTCTCGTATATTGTGCTTCAAAGTAGCACCATGTTTTTCATATAGAGAGTTTCATATGTTGTCACTTTCATATACTAGTGGGAATTTTTCATTATATAACTTGGCTTGTATATTCCAACGATGGGCTTCCTCAAATGCCCTAGGTCTTCGTGAGCAAGCAAGTTGGATGCACACCCACTTAGTTCCTTTTGTTGAGCTTTCATACATTTATAGCTCTAGTACATCTGTTGCATGGCAATCCCTACTCCTCGCATTAACATCAATCGATGGGCATCTCCATAGCTCATTGATTAGCCTCGTTGATGTGAGACTTTCTCCTTTTTTGTCTTCTCCACATAACCCCCATCATCATATTCTATTCCACCCATAGTGCTATATCCATGGCTCGCGCTCATGTATTGCGTGAAGGTTTATAAGTTTGAGATTACTAAAGTATGAAATAATTGCTTGGCTTGTTATCGGGGTTGTGCATGATGAGAGCATTCTTGTGTGACGAAAATGGAGCATGACTAAACTATATGATTTTGTAGGGATGAACTTTCTTTGGCCATGTTATTTTGAGAAGACATAATTGCTTAGTTAGTATGCTTGAAGTATTATTATTTTTATGTCAATATGAACTTTTGTCTTGAATCTTTCGAATCTGAATATTCATACCATAAGTAAGAAGAATTACATTGAAATTATGCCAAGTAGCATTCCACATCAAAATATTTTTTTTATCATTTACCTACTCGAGGACGTGCAGGAATTAAGCTTGGGGATGCTTGATACGTCTCCAACGTATCTAAAATTTTTGATTGCTCCATGCTATATTATCTACTGTTTTGTACAATATTGGGCTTTATTATCCACTTTTATATTACTTTTGGGACTAACATATTAACCGGAGGCCCAGCCCAGATTTGCTATTTTTTGCCTATTTCAGTGTTTCGAAGAAAAGGAATATCAAACGGAGTCGAAACGGAACGAAATCAACTAGAGAAGTTATTTTTGGGAGAAAAGCTACCGGAAAAGCTTGGAGTGCATGTCAGGAAAGAAGGGAGGTGCCCATGAGGGTGGAGGGCGCCCCCCTAGGGCGCGCCCCCCTGCCTCGTGCCCCCCCTTCGGTCCACCGACGTACTTCTTTCACCCATATATACCTACGTATCCTAAAACTTCCAGAACAGAGAATAGATCGGGAGTTCCGCCGCCGCAAAACCTCCAGAGCCACCAAAAACCAATCGGGACCCTGTTCCGGCACCCTGCCGGAGGGGGGAACCCTCACCGGTGGCCATCTTCATCATCCCGGCGCTCTCCATGACGAGGAGGGAGTAGTTCACCCTCGGGGCTGAGGGTATGTACCAGTAGCTATGTGTTTGATCTCTCTCTCTCTCTCTCTCTCTCTCTCTCTCTCTCTCTCTCTCTCTCTCTCTCTCTCTCTCTCTCTCTCTCGTGTTCTTGATTTGGAACGATCTTGATGTATCGCTAGCTTTGCTATTATAGTTGGATCTTATGTTTCTTCTCCCCCTCTACTCTCTTGTAATGGATTGAGTTTTCCCTTGAAGTAATCTTATCGGATTGAGTCTTTAAAGATTTGAGAACACTTGATGTATGTCTTACCGCATGATCTGTGGTGACAATGGGATATCATGTGATTCACTTGATGTATGTTTTGGTGATCAACTTGCGGGTTCCGCCCATGAACCTATGCATAGGGGTTGGCACACGTTTTCGTCGTGATTCTCCGGTAGAAACTTTGGGGCACTCTTTGAGGTTCTATGTGTTGGTTTGAATAGATGAATTGAGATTGTGTGATGCATATCGTATAATCATACCCACGGATACTTGAGGTGACAATGGAGTATCTAGGTGACATTAGGGTTTTGGTTGATTTGTATCTTAAGGTGTTATTCTAGTACGAACTCTAGGGCTGTTTGTGACACATATAGGAATAGCCCAACGGATTGATTGGAAAGAATAACTTTGAGGTGGTTTCGTACCCTACCATAATCTCTTCGTTTGTTCTCCACTATTAGTGACTTTGGAGTGACTCTTTATTGCATGTTGAGGGATAGTTATGTGATCCAATTATGTTATTATTGTTGAGAGAACTTGCACTAGTGAAAGTATGAACCCTAGGTCTTTTTCCCATCATTGCAATACCGTTTACGCTCACTTTTACCACTTGTTACCTTGCTGTTTTTATATTTTCAGATTACAAAAACCTTTATCTGCCATCCATATTGCACTTGTATCACCATCTCTTCACCGAACTAGTGCACCTATACAATTTACCATTGTATTGGGTGTGTTGGGGACACAAGAGACTCTTTGCTATTTGGTTGCAGGGTTGTTTGAGAGAGACCATCTTCATTCTACGCCTCCTACGGATTGATAAACCTTAGGTCATCCACTTGAGGTAAATTTGCTACTGTCCTACAAATCTGTGCACTTGCAGGCCCAACAACGTCTACAAAAAGAAGGTTGTGTAGTAGACATCATTTGCCTCAGCGGCAAGAAGAAAATTATGCACGCCATTAATGAACTCGGGAGAGCATCGGTCATCATACATCCATTGTCGGCTCATCTTCATTACACAACACCGAATAGACCAAATTAATACAAGTTCATACATAAAGTTCAAACATAAAGTTCATATACAACACTTAATTAAATGCAACATACAAATAACTCTCTAGCTAAAGAATTTAAATGCAATAACAAATGTGATCAAGATCGCAACTAAGGTAACAATTGATCCAAGAGCATAGTGATACCAAGCCACACTATCAATGGCATATTTTCTAATCTTTCTAATCTTCAAGCACATTTTCTTCATCTTGATCTTGTGATCATTGATGACATCGGCAACATGCAACTCCAATTCCATCTTCTCCCCCTCAATTATTTTCAATTTTTCTTTCAAATACTCGTTTTCTCTTTCAACTAAATTTAACCTCTCGACAATAAGGTCGGTTGGAATTTCCGGTTCACATACCTCCTAGATAAAAATATCTATGTCAACTTGATGGGCATAATTTGTCATAAACACGAAATGCAAGAACTAGTTTTAAAAGAGAATATACCACATCCGAATCATAACAAGGACGAGGGCCGACGGGGACGGATATCAAAACCATGGCACTATGTATAACAAACAACGTACGAGTAAGATAATTATACGAGTAACTATATATCCAAATCACGCAAACATCAATTTGGTAATGTAAAACATTCATGAACAAGAGCCTCACCACAAGGTGGTGCCGGCGACGGGACAGTGCGGGCGATCGATAGTGGTTACGACGGAGATTTAGAAGGCACTAAGTAAACCACACCTACATATGCAAACTAAGTGTTATTTTTGACCTCAAATTGCATATAAATCAAATACTAGCACATATAATTCCTCCCAAATTACTAAACTCACAAATTAGTAACTATACAAAGCATTGCAAGAGCTAATCTAGCAATGAGAGATGAAAGGATAAAGTTGCAAACCTTTGTGATCATTTGAATGGATGGGGGCTTCAAATCTTGACAAATTTTGGGCAAAATGTGTGATGAGCTCGAGGAAGAGAGGGGAAGAACAGAGGAGGGGAGGGGAAAGGGGAAGAACAGAGCGAGCTCGGGTAGACGAAGGGTTTATGTAAGACGACCTTTAGTACCGGTTCGTGCCACGAACCGGTACTAAAGGTGCTGGAGGGGCCCCAGACTGACAACATCCTGCCACCACTCTCTTTAGTACCGGTTCGTGGCACGAACCGGTGCTAAAGGTTCGCCACGAACCGGTACTAATGAGAGCGGCCGGCTAGCCGTTGGAACCGGCACTAATGGACTCATTAGTGCCGACTCAAAATCAAACCGGCACTAATGTGATTCACATTTGACCCTTTTTCTACTAGTATGCAGAGGCCAGGGGTCATCCTCCTTTTCAAAAAAAAAGTCTAAATCTTTGCTGGCCATGGGGGCATTGTCTTCCACGTCTTGTTTTCCCATGTCCGGCAAACTCAGTGGCCATTAGCTTCAGGAAGTGAAACTGCGGGAGGGAAAGAATAGGACATAGGACATGGACCACATGGGACACGAGATGTGCCCATGTCCGTGTGACAGGTCCTACTCTTCCTTGCTAGAGTCTTCCGCGTGGACGGCGCCGGATGTGGAAGGGCTCGCCTTAGTGTCATTGCCGCCGGGCGTGAACCATGCAGGCGGTGCGACTGACGTAGAGCTGGCGACGTCCACGACCGTACACACCTCCTTTTCGCATGCCTCTGCGCCAATCTCCATGAACAGTGTGTCAGTCTTCGCCCATAGGACGCGCCACCACCATCGCTCGCGGCGGGTTTCACGGGCACTAGGCATGGATTGTTACAACGCCCGCTGCTCATCCGGGAATCCCGAATCTTTCGCAACCATTGCCACGATGGCATCGTTGTTCACCTAGTCGCCAAAGTTTTGTCCCTCCGCGAGCCGGTGCTCGTCGATGAGTTGCTGATTGTAGTGTTGGTCCTCCTGTGCCTTCCGGAACACTGACACCAACGGCACTGGCTGCTCTTCCGCTATGACGGTGTTGAAGTGCACTTGTGCCTGCTCCATACTAAAGCTGACATGGGCCAACTTGGGCGGTCTCGCCAGGTCATTGTTGAATACATACTCCATCACCTTCTTGTCGTCGCTGACCTCCAGTGAGCTCAATGGCAAGCTAACACCTATCCTCCACGCATGATGGGCTTGCCAGTCGGCCGCAAGGTCGCTCAACTCATGCTTCTGCTCAATCGAGAGACTCTCGCACGTAGCTCTAGAGCACGCGATCATGGTGGAGGTGGTGCGATACAGATCATGCCGAGTGTGGGCATAGATAAATAGCCCGGCCATGCCAGCCGGCACCCGCTGTTTGAATGCGGGCGCCAGAGTGGGTTTCTCGGCCGCCGAGCATCTTTAGTGCTGACAGACGGACGAACGGGCATCTGGTATGCAGTAGAGAGCCAGCCATCCGTCCGGTCAAGTCTCTCCGACATTAAACAGGTGCAGATACCAGGACGCGGTGCGGGCAGCGATCTTGGCTGGAGCGTCGCTTCATTGCCAGCTCTAGTGAACGGCCGCGTTCGCTCTGGGCCTGCATGAATGCGACATGAAGAGTGGAGGTTCGTTTGTGCAAGAGAGGGTACTGGTGCGCGAGAGGTTTTTTGATGGGACCGGGGTGTGAGACACATACATGCCGGAAGTCCGAACTCCTGAAAAGCCCTCCGGTTTCCATCCGTTTGTGAAAAAATGGACGCGTACCTGGCGGCGATCCAGACATCCGAACGCCCGCTCGACCTATTTACATTTTTTTTCTCTTCTTCTCTTTGGGCATCTCGCTAACGGTGAGCCCTCACTCATTGATGGCCTAACCTTGGGCACACTCTCGGATCGGTGACCCAAGTGGAAATAGATGTAACGGAGGGGGCCCAGAACTATACGTGTTGTTCAAGGTTTTAGGAACGTTGTTGAATGTTCCTTCATCCGGGTTTTCCACCTGTTTTCAATCTACTCGTTTACTAGTTTCTTTTCGTTTCTCTAGGAAAGGATTTCTTCCGGTTTCTTTGTTTTTATTATTGTTATAGTTTTTCCTTTTCTTTTTCATTTTTGAATTCACATACTTTCTTTAATTTGTGAATATTTTCTCATATGTATGAACTTTTTCAATTTGTGAGTTATTTCCAAATTCATGAACAAGTTTTTCAAACTCGTGAATATTTTTTGAATTTATAATAAAATTAAATTTATAAACACTTTTCAAATTCATGAATTTCTTTTCAAATCTGTGATTTTTTTCTCAAAATGCATGAACTTTTTTCAAATTCGTGAACTCTTTATAAAATCCACAAACGTTTTCAAAAATCAGGAAAAAAATTCAAATTCACAAACGTTTTGACAAAATGCATGCACATTTTTCAAATCTGTGAACATTTTCCAAAATTCATGAATGTTTTCGTACATGAAGGTCAGTTCAGTACTAAGACTACTCCTACAAATTTGTTCTGACAGTCCTCATAACTATCATAGTTTTCTTAGAATTTGTGGCATGATGTTTTTTTATTAACAACCAGCCCATATGTGTGTTTTATATGTTAGGTGGATATCCCAATTAACTAAAGAAACGTGTCATATTTTGGTAGGCTGTGAACAATGTCATTATTATTGGTCAGTCCTTATTGCGAAGGTATGTATCTCAACCTCTCAACTAACATATACTTTCTATTTCTTCTTGACAATGTGCTGGCATGAAAGATAGGTTGGTTAACTGATGGTGATCTATGTTACAGGATCCAGCTGAGCAATTCCACAGTGATAACTTAACAGTCGGACAACTTGATGTGTCATTGTGCAACCAAAAGGACTCTGCTGATCTTTGTGTCGACGTCGAAGACCCCTATGTACTGCTCTCTCTTTTATAATGATCAATTATTCTGTCATGCTTTCTTGTTTGTTTTCACCCATTAGAATATTATTGGACAGAACCTCTTTCACATGGCTGCTCTGAAAATATACTTTTCTCTATTGATGTACGCATTAAATGTGATTTAGACAAAATAATTAGCAAATCAAATCATCTGACCTGATATCATGTGTGTTTATCATGCCTCACAAATTAATTGGCTATAACCTGCTTCAATGCTTGCGACATAGATTGTGTTTTTTGTGTATATAGAGTTACTGTTTAGACTAGAAGTTCGCTCTTTCAGTATATCAATTTGTTTTCACTACTACCCTGCATCACTACCTGACCAGGAAAAAAATCATAAACGTAACAAGGTCGTGGCAGCTCTTTCTACTCTTAGGGATATTGCTCAATGCTCTTCCTTTTAACTCATTTTTGTGTGGCCCAAAGAACAGAAATTTTTCATGCTTCCGAATAGAATTTTATTACAGTAGACTGCTGATTTATTTATCTACTTTTACATGTGTGATCAATGTTTCTTCTGTCATGTCGCTTTGCAGCAGCAACTAGCGCATGGCTTTATCCTGTGATAGCCCGAAATCAGAAAACGCTGCACAGTTTTATTGTGATTGAAAGATTAGATGGATCTCCCCTTGCTAATTTGTAGTATGAATCCGCGCTTCGTATGATTACATGGACCTAAAAGAAAATTTACAGCCACTGACATACATTTTTATAAGACTGCAAATTTTGAACACATAGTTACATTGCGTCCATGTTGCTGTTATCTACATTAAAATTATAGATGACTTTAATTCAAAGCACACAAATGGTGTAGTTTGTTATTACTAGTTAAGGTCTTGGTTTTATTTCTTACCATTGCTCCATTAAACATATTAGTCTGACTTTTTTCCGTTCTACAGATCCTATTTCTGCCATTGTTGGAACCTGCACTCCTGGGCTCCTCCATTACCAACGACCAACACTATGGCACATATGAAAGTAAGTTGACAAACTCCAACTCGACGATCCATATTATATACTTACCATACCGACTACCGAGGACTGTGTTCCTCCAAATTTAGAGAAAAAAAAGGTTGTACAATTTGCTCTTTACAAAACAATGGGTAGTTACCACTTGCTTATCTGAAATAGACATTCAATTTGTAGTATGCTTCAATTCTAAAAGTAACATTTCTGCCTGCAGGTTACTTTTGTAAGAAAATTAGTCCGTCATTTATATTTCTATCTGGAAGAGAGAATTCTGCCTTTGGTGACCATTATTTGAATTTTAGCAAATATATGTAGAGATCTAGATGGATATGACTTTATTTTTAATCATGTAACATTGTGTTCAACTATATCTGCTATCGACTATAGTATATATTTTTTTTCTCTTCCTCAGCATATCTTACATTGACCAGTTTTTAGTGTTTATGTAATTTTGTGCTAAAGAGAGTAAGAAGAAGAAGACAACTTTGATTCCAGTTTTTGGTGCTCCTTGTGTTGGTAAATTTGTTACACTACAGTACTGATAATTTATATACCAATTATAATGCCAATTAGATCATCGTTCATTGGTAGTGTGAGGGCCCAAGGCGCTTTCAAACATCAGTTTAAGATCTGTTTTGTCCTTAGTCCATGGAGTGCTGTTTTTGGTCCTTGCATCTGCTATTATTGAGTAATATTCTTCCTTAGATAATAGTTTTACTTGTATTTTGTTCTGAGAGACTTTAGTCTCTTTTGCATAACTTCGTATCATTGGCTATCCAGTTATTGCAAGTTTGATGTGTGACTTTGCTCATATGAGGATGCTAAAGTTGTCGTTTTTTTCTTAGTCAGGCCAAAGTTGTTCATGGAAGTTTGCCTTTCCAGACGCGGAAAAAAGATGCAGAAAATGGCAGCGCTCTTTTTTTAAATGATGTATTTGTAGTGGGCATGTTCAAAAACAAGAAGTAATGATCAATACAATTTCCATACTTTAGTCTAGTTGTAGTCATTATTGAGGAAATCGTTAACCGGTAGCTGCTCGATTGGCTGACGAGTAGGGGATTAATAAGCTAATCGGCAAGTTAATTGGCCATTTAATCAATTACACGGGTAATTAATCAGTTAATCGGCTACTCGGTGACCCTACGAATAGGGATTAATCGACAAGTTAACTGGTTAATCAGATGAATTCTTGAAAAGGGGTTGTAGATTATATGTAAGGATCAATGAAATTATAGGTGCAATGAAGTTATTACGTGGCTGAATCTCCATACTAATCATGCTTAAAGATATTTATATAATTCCTGTCATTCCATTGTAAAAATGGACCGGCGCCGCAACGCGTGCTTTCAGTGATCTAGTTAATATAATGATAGAGCATAAATGGTGGCTGAATATTTTCCATCGGTTCTCCATCGGTACCAGTACATAAATGGTGGTTAGGTCATTCTTTTTTGAAGAAAATAATTGAGACTGATGTATAAATGGTGGTTAGAGACTGATGTGGGTGATCATTAGCGGCGGTTTCTTGTTTTGGCCAATAGCAGTTGTAGTAGTGTGTTGAAAATTAATAGGAAGCAATTAATTACGATAGAGCATAAATGGTGGCTGAATATTTTCCATCGGTTCTCCATCGGTACCAGTACATAAATGGTGGTTAGGTCATTCTTTTTTGAAGAAAAAAATTGAGACTGATGTATAAATGGTGGTTAGAGACTGATGTGGGTGATCATTAGCGGCGGTTTCTTGTTTTGGCCAATAGCAGTTGTAGTAATGTGTTGAAAATTAATAGGAAGCAATTAATTACGACGGTGGCCTGGGTATACATTTGATAGGAAGCAATTAATGTGTTGAAAATTCAACAACCTGAATTTTCGGGTGGAGATGTGCAGTCCGGCTGTACGGCGGCAATCAGGCGCAGTACCTCACCCACCTTCTTTGAGTATATTTTTGGGGTATTATTAAGTACTCCCTGCGCGTCAAAAGATGTCTTACATTTTTTTTATGGTAAAAGAAAGCTCATTCATTCATTCATGGTAAGAGTACAATCATTCTCTATTACATGAAGGATACCTGGTGGCACATTCTTGGGCAGAAAAAAATTCCCATGAATTCTAGCATGAGCAGCCAAACATGTGCAGCCACATTATTGTCTCTTTTAATTTTACTCACCTCGCATAGACTGAAGTCACGTATAGGCTTCATAGTTTTAAATAGCGCGCTAAGCATCTTAGCGGCGGACCTCTTCCAAATGCTATAGCGTGCTATAGCGGAGCAATAGCGCGCTATTTAAAATGTTTGTTCATTTGTTTGGATCAAAGTCTCTTAGCGCAAGGCATTTTGTAAATGCTATAGCGTGCTATAGCGGAGCTATAGCGGGCTATTTAAAACAGTGATAGGCTTTGCCTTTTAGCCTCTTCATATTTAGCTCACCACTTGGCGCTGTTTCTATCTTCAAAATCAGAATTCAAAGCAGCCACAGCAGCAGCACAGTCTAACTCAACGTGAACATGTCCTCTATTTAAATTTCTCGAATACTTGAGTCCGATCACAAGGGCGCTGGCCTCCGCCTCCTCTGCATCATCGCATGGCTAAAGATGACAGCGTACAGAAAATACAACCGATCCGGCACTATCGCGTGTGATCGCACCTGCCCACGCAGATTCCAAAACTGAAAGATAAGACGCATCAACGTTCAGTTTAATACAAGCTCGTTGGGGTCTGGACGAGTGGCATTTTGACTGCATGTTTATGGCGACAACTTCATCTGAATTACATTTTTTTTCCTTTGACATCACTTTCAGTTGGGGCTTCAGAGTTCAACGTTTCCTAGTAATTCTTCAGAAAAGGACTGAGTCCAAAATCTTCGCTTCCCCTTTATGTACAGAACATTGGCTTAAAGATTGTAATACCCAATCCGGATCATGTGCAGCAAGTAGAGGTTCTTTTGGTAATGCCCAGTGTTCTCTTATCTTCTCTCTGAGAGCTCTAGCCTTTGGTGCAGTTCACAACAGCGTGGTGATCATCCTTCTTCTCTGTACCACATATGTTTCATTTACCATCCACTTCCAGGGTGCTCCTCCTTATGTTCTCCTTTGTGAGAAGTGAATCAGTGGGAATTCTGGAGACCACAATAAGGACTTTATGAGGGACCTGCGCTTTCCAGATCAAGTTCCAGAGGTTTTCCTGTCCAGTTCTTATGGTACTAGAAGAACCAACTATTTCTTCATTTTGCTTCAAGATCATTCCCAGTCTATAAGCACTTCTTAACGTGAAGAAGACAATTTTCTCATAGTTCCACACTATATGGTCTTCAGTTTCATTGAGAGGAATTTATTTTGCATATTTCCTCCACGTCAAAACTATGGAATAACTCATTGATAAAGGGGGTGTTCAACTCTCTTAGCGGCAACATGATCTGATTAACCCACATTACTAGGGAGAAACCTAGTAGTGACACGAGGTAAAAGGCTAGTAGCAGCGCAGGTGGTTGCGCTACAGCTAACTGCTTCCTAGGGTAGTAGTAGCACGGGGTAGGGCCGTGTGCCACTACTACTACTGTTAGCAGTAGCGCAGTTGCACAGGTCAAGACCCCACGCTGCTACTACCTATGTGTATTATTTTCTGATATTTATGCAGTAATTATATAGCAGTTATACAGATTATTATACAGTCCAACATATGCATACAGCATTGAAAGTATATGATACAACAATGTCTCATCATCATCATCGTCATCATCATCATCATCATCATCATCGTCATCATCATCATCATCATCATCATTACCATATGTTAATTAAACAATAGCACATAGTAGTCATAACACGACCGTCGACACCAACTAATTGTTATCATCCTAGGTAGATAGCTTCTCAGCACATAATAGTCATAACACGATCGACGGTACCAACTAATTGTTACCATCCTAGGTAGATAGCTTCTCAGGTCATAGTAGTCATAACATAATGGACAAGTACTAGGACCTACTCCTATTTTTTAGGCAAAATAGAAAAGAATAGGGAAACCCCTCTTATCTCCATGATGGAGAACAGAGATCCACCTGTCTCCAATATGTGGCATGCGCTCATTCACTATTTGCCTTCATCCTTCAATTTTGAGGCATCCATTTGGTATGTGTTTAGTCGAATATCTATATTTGAGATTGGTCTTCTCATGGAAAATAATTGTCATCTCACCTTGGACATTAATTAGTACAGACACAACAACATTTGAGAGCTTTTGTTGAACAACATAATAGTAACATAGTAAGCAATGTAGTTTACTTAAGAGAATGTATGAAAAAGATGGACTAGTGACACAATAGTAAAAAAAATCTTGCCATGCATTCTCTACAAATTTTAGTAACGCGTAACTTGTAGACTAGCACTACTAGGGAAAAGCCTAGCAGTAGCGCGGGTTTTAGGGCTATTACTAGCGCGGGGAAACACGCTACTCATAAGGCGCTACAACTAACACTTAGGAGTAGCGCGTTACCACCCGCGCTACTGTTATAGCTACTTAGCAGTAGTGCTTCCCGTACAAGCACTACTGCTAATCTAACTAGTAATAGCGTTTTTCGCGCCCCCGCTACAACTATTCTGTTTTACATTTTTTCTATGCTGCGCTACCGTTTATACGCCATTATACAAATTTTGATACAATACCATTTAATAGGTTGTTATATCATTATGTCCATGATGAATTAATATATCATTGTGAGGAAGAAACATGGATTAGATTCATTTGGATGAATCAAAAGTTGAATTAGAACGACGATCCTACTAATTCAACTTTTGGTCACTTTTGATCCATCGACATGAATCTAATCTACGTTCCTTCCACCTATGATATAATAAGTAATCATGATCATAATAAAAAATCATCATGATAATCATGATCAACATCATCATCATATTAATATAAAAACGTTTGCATCATATCATCACCAACAACACTAGCTAATAATCATTATAATCATTACCACCAATACTATTTAATCATCATAGTCATAGTGTAGCTATCTAATCACCACCAAAACTAGCTAATAATAATCATCATAGTTATTACCACCAACACTAGCTATTTAATCATCATAATCATAGTGTAGCACATCATTGTCTTCAAACTCATTCTAGCCATCTAATCACTACTGCTGCTCTCTCAGGTAAAATAGTGTAGAACATGTATAGCACTCATGCTTCATCATATTGGAGAATGCAAATGAACCTGTCTCCTAATTGTGGGTTGCGCTTCTGATTACTGCCCCCTAGTACTTCTCTGCTGCGATCCTCCACAATTTTGCTCCAGTCTTTGACTATTAAGACTTGCTCGCTTCGAGAAATCTTGAATGCACTCATGTGCAATGTAGGATGTCTTGGCCGTAAGCTAACCATTGTCATTTGACATTAGCCTCGATCCAACGAGGCACAACACTCATCAGGACTCCTTGTTGAAGAACATCGTAGTAACATACTTAGCTATGAAGTTTAGCTTAAAAATAATGTATGCAAAAGATGCACCGATGAGGACAAATAGTAAAAATCTTACCATCTTTCCTAAATAGATGTGACTGTAGTTCAATACGAACACTAGTGGTCGCACGTTTTGAGTAGTAATATCTCGAAGTCGAGGAAAATAACCTGTCTTGACAGTATCAAGATCCTCAAGCCATGAAACATAATGTGACCTATCTCCTCGCAGTTTAGTTCAGCCCCGGGACAGTAGTAGGTCATGTCTATCAAGCGCTGGACATGTTTGCTTGAATAGAAATAAGCTGTTAATAAAAATTAGTTGTCAACTATTTTTAAATAAACAATATAAATTACTTAATAAATATGGTTGAGAAACTCACATAATGGTAGAACTGGAGGCGGCTGCACATCGACCAAGATGTCGATATTACCTTCAATTTCATCTTCCGGACGAATATCAATGGTGATAACCATATTAGGATCAAATGCATAAGCCTTGCATAGTGCTCTCCTATTTTTGCATTCAAAATAGGAGTAGGTGTCTGCATTGTATAGTTTTGCGGCAAAAGTATAACCGTGCTCGGTCGTCAAGTGAACTCTCTTTACGTCCATACTTTCCATAGTACTGAAACCAATCTTATCCAAGACATAGATTCTTGCATGACAGGGGATACACTAGTAGAATTGTAAAATGTTAAAATTAAAAGTTGAAGCAAAAAAAGCAGAAGTGGCAGAAGTCATGCTTAATTACGAAAAAAGACTTGTCGTTGTGACTTACTGTATCCACTTCGGAGTTCTCTTCCAGCACGATGCTGAAGCGCCTACCACCAACTAGGTGAGGCCTATCGCACATGCCATGCTCGTCTTCACAGTATTCGCACATACCGAATTCCCTTTCGTCGTCAGACATTTCCTATATATGTTCATATTTGAAACATTGAAAATATGTCGAAGGCAACTACCAGGAAACTCAACACATAGATAACTATTACTCAATATGCAACGGGTTGACTTTAGGTCTGTCGAGTCTTCCTTCCTAAACTCTCATCTCACGTATATGGTGGACACTCCCTCTCTGATATTGCGACCGTCGGTGATGGTCGCTACTCCTCCTTTCCCTAGTGCATTACAAATATCTAGCAGAAGGCAAAGAAGGAGAAGCGAACACCACGACAACAGTCGGCATTCTTCTTCTCTCATATATGGTGGACACTCACTCACCGCGTCGATGATGGTCGCTACTCCTTCTTCCCCTAGTGCATAACAAAGGTCTAGCACAAAGAGAAGAAGGAGAAGCGACCCCCATGATAACAGTCGGCATTCTTCTTCTCTCATATATGGTGGAGACTCTCCCTCACTGATTTTTTGACTGTCATGTATGGAGCCCCGACAGACTTAAAGTCTACTTGAAATTTCATTTAATTCTCTTTCTAGCAAACCTGGGCACTTGATATTTCCTGCATATTCTAGCACAAGTCATGCTTAAATTCGCGAAAAAAATCCGGCATGACCTTAACTTAAATAGGACATATCGAGCGCCTGAAATTTGCCGGAATGGAAATGAATCAACACTCCAGCAAACATAGGTCACTCGGAAATGAATCAACACTTCGCACATGAGCATAAACTTGTGCTCATTGCATTTCAATGGTTCAATATTGACAAAAACATTTCAATATATCTTATAACCCGAACATTTCATTTGGTTAAGAAGCATAACTAAATGCCCTAGTTCTACTCTATTCAACACCGAGGAGTGGAGAAGGAGGAGGTGGACTTTTAGCTCATTGACTAAGGTGTAGAGGAAGTAGAAGTAGCTCGGATGACGATCACTCCAAGGAGACACGACTCTACGAAGCCTGCATATTCCACCGAGTAAATTTTTAATTAGATCATCAAATCTCATATAGCATTCTTTGATGACAAAGTGATAGTGACACAAATTCAACTAGTTCTATTAATTCAACTAGTTTAACTAAGCACTTACTAAAAATAAACTAGTTTTATTAATTTCTTACTAAAATAAACTAGTTCTATAGTAAAATTTTGATTAGATCATCAAATCTCATATACCTAAATTTTTTATTAAAAATAAACTAGTTCTATTAATTCAACTAGTTCAACTAAGCACTTACTATAAATAAAAATAATTAATTTTCATACTAATTCAACTAGTTCTATTAAGCACTTCCTAATGAACTATTTATATTAAACACTTACTAAAAACAGTAAACAACAAAAAACCAGAGAGGAGGAGGGGGAGGGCGGTGGGAGAAGGGAGGAGGAGGAGGAGTGAGGAGGGGGTGGGAGGACGGAGGAGAGAGGAAGAGAGGAGGAGAGGAGGAGGGCTGATGGCGGAGGGCTTGGCCGGAGGAGGAGGGAGGATGGAGGAGGGGGCGGCCGGAGGAGGAGGGAGGGGCGCGGTAGGAAGGAGGGAGGAGGAGGAGGGAGGAGAGAGAGGAGGAGGAGGGAGGATGGAGGGAGGATGGAGAAACTACCTCAGTGGAGGAGGAGCAGGAGTGTCGGCAGCGGCGGGCGACGACGGTGCTCGGGGAACGACGCGGAGGTGAATGTCGAGGGGTGTAGGCGAGAGTGAGAGTGGAGAGGGAGAGTGGAGGCGGCCGGTTGGGGAAGATAGGTGGCGTTTAGCAGTAGCGCCTGTTAGGATAAAGCACTACTGCTAAACTCCATAATAGTAGTGCGTTATACGTAGAAAAACGCTACTGTTATTCCTCTAGCAGTAGCGCGTTCTCAAAAACACGCTACTGCTAAGCTAAGGCTAAACATGTAAAAAGTCAAAAATACATTGGCCATCAATGATCTTTTTGTGTAGAATCTAAATTGTCAATATGAATCTTTCTCGGTTTAAGAACCGACGAAGATTCCTAGTGCAGCCACAGATCCTACACATAGAGTTCAATGAAGACCAAGTGGTTGTGATGGTTTGAGAAGTAACGTATTTAAGGTGGTAAACACCCTGTTCACGGAGCGAGGTGGGACTAAACTTAGTTCAACGAGTGGACTAAAGTTAGCAGAGCGAGTGTTGGCAAAAAGTGTTGCTGCTAACTTTAGTAGCCGCAGTGCATTTACAAAACATGCGCTACTACTAATTCTAGTATGGTGGCTACGTCGTGGCAATATTAGTAGCAACGCTCTTTTCTCCTAGCGCGCTACTGCTACGTTTGTATCAGTAGCGCACTCTAAGTTGGTGCGCTACTGCTAAGTAGCAGCAACACCTTATTCTAACCCATGTTACTGGTAAGATTCTGTGTGTAAGGTTTTCTCTAGTAGTGTAGTGGCACGTATCGTGTAGTATTTTGGCCATATCCATAAGTTCCCTAAATGACTAAACATCTGTGGCGACCGATTTTCCGGTTAATAAATTCCAGAAAATGGCCGTCGTGCTCACCAGCCCCAGGATTACTGTTAGCTGATGAGGCACCAACTTGATACAGAAATTCCAAGCAATATACAAAATATGTGGTACAAGACCATTCTGGTCTGTGAGTACAACAAATGGTTTCTAGTGGTTGATGGCGGAAGCGGTTTGTGGAATCATCAGTGTCTATGGGACTCCATTTCCCACGGGAACAGCTGACCAGGTTAACTCCTATCTTTGCGGGGCTGCTATCGTCGTTGCTTAGTCTCCGGGGCTGTCGTCGCAATGTTCCACTCCACGCGAGAAATCTGGCCAAGACAATAGCCAGGGACAAGCCAGTGAGTACTTTGAATGTACTCGCAAACATTATGAACACAGGTATAAAATAACAACCGATAATCATGCCTTGAAAATATTTTATGATCCCAACGTCAGTCATAAAAATAAAAACCTTGATGCATGCATGTAGGTTATTAATAAGTAACCACAAATATGTAATGACGGAGCAGAAATAAATGCCTCAGTCGGGCGTCTTAGCGACACCACATAAAGGGCTTATAAATAAACAAAAGCAATGCCACAGTCGGGCGTCTGAGCGACACCACATAAAGGGCTTATAAATAAACAAAAGCAATGCCACAGTCGGGCGTCTGAGCGACACCACATAAAGGGCTTATAAATAAACAAAAACAATGCCACAGTCGGGCGTCTGAGCGACACCACATAAAGGGCTTATAAATAAACAAAAGCAATGCCACAGTCAGGCGTCTGAGCGACACCATATAAAGGGCTTATAAACACAGTGAATATCCAGAAGGTAGAACCATCCCAGGGATACTCGATAACTCAAACAATATAACGGGTTAGTCCATAACAAAATAATATTCATAAGCATTACAAGTCTCAATTTGTGATCCAGTTCTGTTTTAATAATAACTCCTCCGAAGACCGACACTAAGACCGACACCTGACCCATCCCAGGCTGAAATCCTTAACAAAGGACACGGCTATTCGAATAGGTTTAATCTCTGCAGAGGGTGTACTCTTTACCCACGAGTAACGAATTTCTTTAGTCCATCGGGACTAATTCCGCCTACGGCCTTTTAATTGAAAACACACCTGGCTTGCACACACCAGCTCAACTTACCAGTGTCTGGAATCACCCATGACACTTGTTAAGCAAAACTCTAAGTGGGGAGGCTACAACCTCGCGTAGCATGGGATCAAATTTATATCGCGCGCTCTAAGGGGTGGCTCCCCTCTCGGTCTCAACCGGAAACACCCATGCCCCCGGACCAGGTGACATGCCTATCGGCTTCAACCGATATCTTCCACCATGGCCTCTCTGTACGGTGTGTGCTTGAAAGGGGTTGACGACTGACTGAACCGTACCCTACTTGTTGTAGGGACAAGTGGTAATACGAAACAAGTATGGGGTTAACTGGAATAAGACTCAACCTACGGTCGACTCAGGAGGTCTATAAATTCCCTGCATGACATATATAACAAATATATCTCAACCAACAAAGTCACCACTCACTATACCTTACCATGCCATACCGGACATAACCGTCCCAACGTGGACCGGCGACAAGCTCATGCCTACCCAAGGCAGAGGCTTTCCCGGATTCCTCTTCGGCATGCATGCAAGGCACAAGAGAATGGTTACCATCACAAGTATATTCATCTCCAACAGCAAGGAGATCACTAATATGCATCCATGCAAATGATCATATCACATGAAATAACGAGCTCTTCGAAAAGAGATGGTGTTATAAACGTGTCGGCTAACACACCAAAAGTATTATGCCGGGGTTCAGAATGCTTGCCTTTAAGTTGTGGAGGGGTGAGGTGCTCTCCAAAACTTTTGAAAGTTTTCTCTTCTCTCTCCAAAATCCTATTAAAAATATTTTTGAATCAATAAATAGTTTCAAAACAGAACCAAAAAGTTGTCTGATTTTTTTTGAAATAAATCTTAAAATAAACTAGACAATATTTGAAAGAGGTAGGAAAAAGAATCAACTCATTGGGAGTTGTATTTAAAAAGTTACAGCCATTCAAAGTTTTGACCAAAATCTGTTATTTAAATTAAAATAGAAAAAGAAAACGATTCGAATAAACACGTACACGTCGAAAGCGTATTCGGGAAGTACGCTTCCGCTTATCCAGCGTGGACGGCGCGGGGAGTCACTGACAGTGGGTCAAGGTGGCCCACTAGTCAGGTTTGATTAGTCCACGCGCGCGTTGCCTCCTCTGGCCGAAACAGAGGCGGAGCTCCGGCGAGGCTCGCCGGCGAATGACGGCGCCGTTCGGAAAACGGAGGCTATCTACGGGCTCAGGGGATCAAGACGGTCACCCCGGTGGTCGTTTTGGCCTCAGGGGTGGACGGAGCTGCCGGCGGCGAGCTTCGCGGCGGACGGTGGCCGTCGGACAAAGTGGTTTTGGCACTGCAGTGGTTCCCGATCAAAATCGAGCAGGGGAAAGGGTTCACGGGAGGAAGATAGAGCTTCTGGTGGAGAGAGTGGAGAGGGGGAGGTCCTGGTGGCGCCGGAATGATCGTGGCTGTAGCGGCGGCTGCAGTTGCCGGAGACGGGGGAGAAGGCCTCCCCGGGTCGATTGGCTGCCATGGGAGAGCTAGGGGAGCATGCTGAGGCTGTTTAGCCAACGAAACGCGCTCGGGGCCTCCTTTTTATAGTGCAACGAGGTCGGTTTGCGGCGGCCTGGGATAAGCTCGTCGGCGAACCGCCTCCCTGTAGCTTGGGCGACGTGGCGGCGACGAGAGCTAGAGGACACGCTTGCGGATGAGCTCGCACTGCTCAAAGGGGCAGGTGGCGAGTGCTGGCGGCTTGGGCGGCACCGACTTGGCCGAGAAGCTGCGGACGCCGGCGTGCCGCCAAGGGCTCGACGGCGGTCTGTAGGCTGCCAGGCGGCTTGGCGCGCGCTATGGGAGAAGGTTAGTGAGTGGCGTGGTTCGCAGGGCGGTGGCAAACCAGGGCGCGACGCGTCAGTTCGGGCATGGCATGCAATACGCTGCGCTGCTCGCTGTGCGTGCCGAGCACGCACGGACGTGTTTCGATTTAAATGCCAAGGCATGCTAGGGGGCTCCAAACTATAAGAGGGTTAGCAGGGTGGGGTTATAGGCTAGGGCAAAACCATTGGACATGCTGGTCTAGTCAGGGGGTCAAGTTCATAATGTAAACAAGAACTCATGCCAAATCTGATCATGCCCATAAGGTGCTTGACAAAATGCCAAGGACACCTAGGCATTTCTTGGAGTGGCCAAAACTTCCAGAATGGGGTCTCTTTAGATGAAAGAAAGGGTGGTAAGGTCAGTTTGTCTAAAGCACAAACTTGCTAGTGCAAGTTTTGCAAAACTTCAATTCTGGACAGAAAGCAAATGGCAATGTTGCAAGCACTTAGAATCATTCCATAGGTCCACTCTTCTGGACCTAAGGGTTTGGCAAGGAGGACTATCAGTAGAAAAAGGAATCATGGACCAAGGAGCAACTAAAAAGGTGGTTGATGTACAAAACCTCAAGTTGGACCAGAATGGAAAAGAGGATGGTTTACTCAAATTTTCCAAAGGACATCATTAGGTTTTTGCACAAAGTTGATTAATATACTCCTGTTGACATCCCAAAATTTTGGTAGAAGTATTAAAGAAATATTTGAATAGGTTGTAGTGCAAAAATGCTCTCTGGACCAGATTTGAAAATATGGTGTAGAGCTCAAAATAATCAATGGGCAGAAGATATTTTTGCACAAAAGTGGTTCAAATACTCCATATGACATCTCCAAATTTTGGTGGGATTTTTGAATGAATTTATAAAAGGGTTGTAGTACAAATGGAACCATGAAACTATGGGAAACATTTTTCAAGAAAATAAAGATCAGGGAGAATATTATATAATTAATTCTTCTGATAAAAGAAAAGATTTTCTTGAGAGGGCAAACAAGTCCAATATCATAAGTGAAAGGTTTTTACTTTAGGGAATAACTCCAAGATAACCAAGAAAAGAATGGTTTTGAAATCAAGAAAAACCAAGAAAAAGAAAAGTTAAATTTCCTGGCAAGATTTTAATTAACAAAACAATGTTAAAATTTTTGGGGTGTCACAACATCATTAGCAAAGGAGACAAGATAATTCATATCCTCCCAAATAAGCTCTGAGCCAGTAGTGTAATAAGTCTTCTACTATATTCAGTGTATTTCATGAAGATATAAAATAAGTTGTCAAGTATAAATAAAGAAGTTAAGTTAGGGGTGAATAACAATTACTTTTAAATAAGAAATATAATTTATTTAACAAACTTCTTAAACAAAGTCAAACGGAGGAAGAATTGGAATCATGCCCCGATCCACCCAAATGTCTTGATCATATTGAGGAACGGTGACTAGATCATATTGAGGAACGATGCCAATATCAATTGTTATGATCATATTTGAAGCCCTCTTTAAGCGTGAGGAAGAAGCACCTATCGTTTTCCAAGTGAGGTTGTCGCATATACCCCCCCTCATCGGTACGGTCATCGCACTTGGGGATCCTATCCTCTGTCATCCATTTGTTGTGTTCATAATTGAAATATTAACAATCGACGACAAATTCCATGTAGTCAACACATATCACTATTTAGCATGGGTTGATTTTCGGTATGTCAAGTCTCCCTTGAACAACTCTCATCTCTGGTGGTGTATATGATGGGCAATTCCTCACTAATATTTTGATCGTCGATGATGTTCGCTACTCCTCCTTCCCCTAGTGCATTACAAAGGTCTAGCACAAGGAGAAGAAGGAGAAGCGATCCCCACAACAACAGTCGGGAATCATCGTTCAAGAACATTTAATCTATCACACAGGGAGCCCCATCAGACTGAAAGTTAACCCTAGGCATCAATCAATATTACATATATCGAATAATGACATAAAAATAAAATTACATGTTCCAAACTTCATCATCCATGAAAAATTACCTCCCGACATTTGCTAAAGATAGGACATACCAACTGCCCAAAATTTGCCGGAACGAAAATTAATCAACATTCCAGCAAAACATAGGAACTCATGCATAGCTACACCAATGCTCAACTAATGAGCACACACACATGCATCGCTACACCGATGACCACACACATACCCAACTACCCACTTGCATTGACAATAGGAAAAATTTATGTTTTTTGCATGGATAGACGGAATGTCACATTTGGTGTAGTTGGATGAACTACTCCCCTACCGCTATCCATGGACACGTCTAGATGTCACTACTAGGGAAAACCTTATACACAGAATCTTAGCAGCAGCGCGGCTCAAAAAGAAGTGCTACTGCTAATTAGCAGTAGCGCGGGCGTGCAAAACTCGCTACTGACACGGCGTTAGCAGTAGCGCGCTTGGAACAACACGCGCTGCTACAAATATCGACCGACAGTGTCCACCAACCTACATTTAGCAGTAGCGTGTGTCGTCACGACACGTGCTACTGCTAAAGCTATAGTAGTAGCGCGCCTTTTCTCAGGTCGATGCTGCTAAATTTCAAATTGGGCACAATGTTGGTCCCGCTTAGCAGTAGCGCGTGTGTGAAAAGCGCGCTGCTGCTACTTTCTTATCAGCAGCACGTTTTAGGTCCCGCGCTACTGCTAAGCCGCACCAACACCACCTTTCCCCACCCGTCCTCAACTCCCCCATCTCCTCTCTTCCCTTTCCCCTACCTCCCACATCCTCCCTCTCTCACTCTTCTTCTTCCTCAATACTTTTCCCCCATTACTCACCCTCTTCTACCTACCTTTCTCTCTCTATTCATTACTACTAGCTAACTACACCACCTCCATTAATGCATCTCCTTTCTCTTTTTCTTTCCCCCTCCACTAGTTGAAGTTGTCTCCTCCCAAATTAGCTAGCTAGGTAGATGTAGCATTTAGTTAAGTGACCTATTTTCCCCCTAACTAGATTTATCTTTGTCAAGAAGAGCTTTGTGCACTTTTGATCTCCCTACATCATCATCTCCACCGTGTGCTCGATCTCGAGATAGAGGTGATTAAAATTTCATGCTTTTGCAAAATGGAAATATGCTTATGTGTGTGTGATATGATAATTGGGAGATATGATGGAAATTGTGTGTGTGTGGCATGAGTTGACGCCAAATTGTGCTTTTGAGTTGCCTATGTTTTGCCAAAATGTCGATTTATTTTTGTTTCGGCGAATTCCGGGCAAACTCTAGATCTATATATGTCCTATTTTTAGGGAAGGTCATGCCGAATTTTTTTATGACTTTGATGTATGCACGCATTTTTATAATCAATTTGTTTATTATTACCGTGCAGACGTTCACGATGGTCAGTGGAACAATGGTGGACAGGTGGTTGTGGTCGGCGGTGCAAGACATGAAAGAAAATAACCGGACAGAGGTTTTATGTCCGTGTCGAAAATGCAAAGAAATAGTTTGGCTCGACCCCCATGACGATGGTCGTGTCGAAGCGCACCTGCTCATGACTGGTTTCATGGATGGCTATACTCGGTGGATAATTGAAGATGATGATGACGATGTTGAGGATGCCGACGGGGCAGGCAATGACGACACGGGGCAAGACAAAGAGATGATCGATAATGGCGGCGGGGAAGAGGCCGGACATGGCGGCGGGGAAGAGGCCGGACATAGCGGCGGAGAAGGGGCCGGACATGGTGGAGGAGAAGGGACCGGACATGGCGGCGGAGAGAACATGGACTCCACGCAGCAGAGTTCGTCGGTACTAAGTTCAATCATGCGGGACCCTCCTGTTCAAGCACTTCTTCGCAAGGAGACGAGTACTGAGAGAGCTGCTTCTAGAGAGGAGGCTAAGCTGGAGCAACTGGTGATAGACTCGAACACTCCATTGAATGATGGTTGCAATCCTGAGGTGACCCGCTTGAGTTTCACGCTCCAACTCCTAAAGACGAAGGCTAAAAACAAATGGACCGACACTAGCCTCGATGAGCATCTCAAGTACCTAAAGGATGTTCTTCCCGCGGGGAATCTATGTCCTACTAGTGTTGATGAGGCCAAGAAGATCGTGTGCCCTCTTGATCTGCCGCACGTTAGATACCATGCATGCATCAATGATTGCATAATTTATCGGAAGGAGCACGCGGAAAAAACAAGCTATCCGTGTGCAATGCTTCTCGATACAAGAAGGCCGGGAAGAAATGTCCCCAGAAAGTTGTATGGTACTTACCGATCACTCCCCGTCTCCAGCGGTATTTCGTAGATCCCAAGGAAGCAAAACTAATGCGCTGGCACGCGGAGAGGAAGAATCCCGACGATGGAGATGATCCGAAGCTGAGACACGTCAAGGATGGAAGCTAGCTAGTGGAGAGTGTTGAACAGCTTCTATCGGTATTTCGAATGCGATGCAAGGAACATCGTGCTCGGCGCATGTACCGAAGGCATGAATCCATTTGGCAACCAGAACACCAACCATAGCACATGGCCCGTGTTTGTATGGATGTACAACCTCCCCCCTGGTTGTGCATGAAGTTGAAGTACATTCACATGAGCATGTTGATTCAAGGGCCGAAACAACCAGGAAATAATATTAATTTGTATTTGGGGATACTTCAAGAGGAGTTAGACACGTTATGGAAAACACCCGCCAAGACATGGGACGCCAGCAAAAGCGAGTATTTCTACATGAGAGCCGCGCTGATCACGACGGTGCATGACTATCTCGGTTACGGATATGTCGCAGGCCAGGTGTGCCATGGATATTGCGGATGCACGCGGTGCATGGATGATACGACGTCTCAACAGCTAACGTCAAGGAAAGATGGCGGGTCTGGGAAAATCGTGTACATGGGGCCTCGAAGATGGCTCGAACAGGACGACCCGTGGAGAAACTGTGGAGATCTATTCAATGGTTCACGCTGAGCATCGAGGACCTCCACGTAAGCGGAGCGGCGCCAAAATCGATGAGCTGTTGAAAAACTGGAAGGAGTGCCCCGCGCCGGGAAAGACGATGAAAAGGGCGCCGGAGCCTCTGCTGAAGGTATGGAAGACGAGGCATGTGTTTTGGGACTTGGAGTACTGGCACAAACTTGATACACCTCATTGCCTTGATCAAATGCATATCTGTAAGAATGTCCTTGAGATCTTGCTCGCGACACTGATGAACGTGCCGGATAAGACCAAGGATGGGCCGAAGGCAAGAAAAGACTTGCAAGATTTGAATATCAGGGAAGATCTGCACATGCCGCCCCGTAAAAAGTCAGACGCGACAGAGATGGAGACAGAGGCACGGGAGAAGAAGGGAAGAAAATAAAGAAAGAGGATTATTGCCCCCCTTCTTGCTTCACCCTAAGTAAGGCTGAGATCGATCTATTCTTTAAGTGCCTTACCGGAGTCAAAGTTAGTTCCGGTTACTGTGGCAAGATAAGCAGATATCTAGACACAGACAAGAAAATGTTCAGTGGGATGAAGTCCCATGGCTGTCATGTGATGATGACGCAGATACTACCTGTTGCCCTTAGAGGGATAATGGACAAGCACGTCCGTGACACGCTTATTGGTCTCTGCAACTTTTTCAACGTCATCTCTCGTAAGTCAATAAGTGTGAAGCAGCTCCGATGGCTACAGGAAGAGATCATTGTGATACTGGATGAGCTTGAGATGTACTTCCCGCCCGCGTTCTTTGACGTGGTGGTGGATCTGTGTGTCCATATTATGGATGACATAATAGACTTGGGGCCATCATTCCTGCACAACATGATGCCGTTTGAGAGGATGAAAGGGATCATCAAAGGATTCGTTCGTAACATGTCTCGTCCGGATGGAACCATCGTCCAGGGCTATGTGACACAAGAGTGCATCTCTTTCTGCGAGAATTTTCTATTTGGCGCAGACCAGCCACCTGGTGTTAGTGTTGGTTTGCCCATTAACAAGCACGATGGGAGGCTCGAAGGAGAAGGTCACTACAATGGTCGCAGGGAACTGCACGTGGCATACTCAGATCGACGCAGCGACTTTGACAGAGCAAACTTGGTAGTGCTACAACACCTAGACGAGGTAGATCCTTTTGTGGCACTGCACAAAGAAATTATCGCAAAGAAGTATCGTGACCAGGGGGTATGCAGGACGGACGCCGAAGTTACTAGAGAGCACAACTCCAATTTCGTGCATTGGTTCAAAGAGCATATTATTGCTAATCCCCCGGAGGAGGGCTCTAAGGTCGGATTGCTCATATACGCCTTAGCACATGACCCCTCGCCCAACCTCGTAACCTATTAGGCATACGATATCAACGGATACACGTTCTACACAGAGGCCAAAGATATGGACAATGATGATCAGAACTCAGGGGTGATGATGGAATGCATGACCGGCAGCGACAACGGCACAACTGAAGGATTTTATGGAAGGGTCGAGGAGATCTGGGAGCTTGACTACTCTGGACTGCACAACACGACGATGTTCCGTGTTAGATGGGCTAAGAATGTCGAAAGAGAAAACCGTAATTTCACTACCATGACTATACCCGACGCCAAGAGCGCTACCGTGAACGCCATCGCAAAAAACGAGCCATGGGTACACGCTAAGCACGTGACACAATGCTTCTTCATAACCGACCCGCGCAATCCCAGCCGTGTTGTCGTGAGGAGAGGCAAAAGGAACATCATTGGAATGGATGGAGTCACTAACAAGGAAGACTACGATCAGTACGGCAACCCAATGAGGAAAGATGACGATCATGATGGAGTATACGTCAAAAGAAGAATCAATACTACATTACCTAAGAAAAATCGTACTCCATGGAAAAGGCAAAGTCACAATGAAGGGCTCAATTATTCTTCAACGAACAAGAAGGGAAAGAAGCTGACTCAAAAACGAAAACATCAACGCTGAGGAACCGTATGTTATCGGTCAAATGATGTAATATATATGTTCCTATTTTGTATACCTACTTAGCCATTATTATGCATGGGTCCAATGATGTAATATATATGTTCCTATTTTATATACATATTTAACCGTCAAATGATGCAATATATATCGCCTTCCCTTCGTTCACTGTTGTCGGAAAAGAAAAGTGAGAGAAAATAAAGGAAAAGAAAATAGAAGGAAACAAACAGGAAAACTGTTACACTTGTTATAGCAGCAGCGCTTTTGTGAGAAAAGAGCTACAGCTAGTCAAGATAGCTGTAGCGGTTTCTAAGAAAACCGCTATAGCTACCTGTAGTAGCTATAGCGCGTTTCTCGTAAACGCGCTACAGCTACTCCCACTTAAGCCCCAAAATCCCCCCAGTCCTCTTCGTCCCGCTTCTTTTCCCCAAATCCCCACTCTCTCTTCCCCCGTTGCGCCGCCGGAGCCTTGCCCTCGCCGCGCCGGTGCCCTCGCCGTCCCGCTGCCCTCGCCATGCGGCCCTGCACTCGCCCGACTCCGACCCGACCCAGCGCCGGCTCCGGCCCCTGCCCGACCTGACTCCGGCCTGGCGCTCGCCACGACCCCGGCTCCGGCTTCGGCCCCGACCCCGACCCCGGCTCCGGCTCCGGCCCCGACACCGACCCCGGCGCTCGACCCCGACCCCCTTCCAACCTCCGTCGTCGTCGGGCCGGCACTCTCTGTAAGCCCCCCACTGCACCTCCTCTCTCTGGTAGCTAGGGTTTTTTGGTTAATTTACTTAGGTTTTAGTTAGGGTAGATGGTTAATTAGGTTATATATTTAGTTATGAATTTAGCTAGCTTTTAGTTATGAAGTGGACATGTGATATGTGGACATGTGGTGTTTTGGACATATCATATTTGAAATTTGGACATGTCATTTGGACATGATGATTATGTGTAGGGTAAATGATCCGAGTGGCCTATGTTACGTCGGAATGTTGATTCATTTTCGTTCCGGTGAATTTCAGGCGCTCGATATGTCCATTTTTTTAGCAAAGGTCATGCCGAAATTTTCCATGAATTTTGCCATGATTTGTGTTAGATGGTAGGCATATCGAGTGCTGGGAGTAGCAGGGAAACGACATTCCGGCAACATAAATTTCTTTTTTATGTCATTTCTCATTTTTTTTTCATAGTTTTAGAATTAAACGAGGAGACTTATTCATAGGAAACATGTCGAACAATGAAGAAACTGAGCCTTCTGACCAAGACGCAGACGAGATGGATTATGAGGGTGAACAAGAGTACCTCGACTATTTGACTGCTAAGAAAAGTCAAGGTTTGCAGGTCGGCCTCGATGATGGTACTGACGCCGACATCGACACCGACGGCACCGACACCGATGGTGGCGCTGAGACTGATGGCGGCGCCGAGACCGGCGGGGAAGATACCAGCGGGGAAGGTACCGGCGCCGATGCCGCTACCGAAAAGAAGAAGCAGAAGAAGCAGAGGATACGAAAACCTAACAAACTAGCGATTGGACGACTGGTGATCAAAAATATGGCACCTGGCAAGTTTGAGCCATTAGAGCCGGAAGAACCTCGCAAGTGCTATGGGAACCAAGTAGGATGCATCCTACGGGAATGCGCGAGCATCAACGACGATGACTTAAGGAGTAAAGAACATTTGACGCAGTTCCTCCTGACGAAGTTGCACAAGAGATTCAAGTTCCCCGACCGAGATGATAACATAGAACAACCGTGGGATGATCCGAAGATGAAAAATATTAACAATCACGCCATGGGCATGTTCAGCAATGATTTGGCCTCCTGGAAAGGGAGGGTGAAAAGAGCTATTGAGGTTGAGGAACCCTGTCCAAGATTCTGGAGGAAAATCCGACACTTACGGAAGAGGAGTTCGAAAAGTTTAAGGACACTTGAGCTACCGAGGCAGCCAAGGCTAAGGCTGCGAAATTCAAGAGCCTTCAGCAAAGGAACATGGGGAAGAATCGCCTCGAAAGCCGTCGCTACCTCGGTAAAAGGCCCATATGGGATGAGGAGGACGCGGAACGTGAAGCCGCGGGTCTCCCAGACCCCTTCGCGAAGTTCACCAACCCCTTGGAGCGTGACTTCATCAGGGCCCGCTACAAGTGGGACAAGGAAAAGAAGGTTTTTTACACGGACCAGATCACAAGGAAATTGATCAGACTACTGGTAATTATTCTATTACCACCTTACATTTAGCTCCAGATCTAGTCGACTACACATTCCTAAACGGTTCATGCTCCTTCTACAGGAGAAGCAACAATAGCTTGCAGCCGAAAGCCCTACTTCTCCGATGAGGCCCAAGTGGGACACCCCTCTCAACCGGGCCTTGAACGAACTTAAGGGACTCCATTTGGACCAGCGGCCGCAATATGGTCGTGTGCACGGTGCTGGAGACGGTGCCACGTGGAAGGTGTTTTACAACGAGGGCCCGGAGGCCAAGAAGCAGAAGAAGAAGTTTAGTCAGGCGGACATCGACGAGAAGGTGAAGCTTGCGGTCGAGAGAAAAGCAGCTGAGGACGCGAAAAAAACAGCCGAGGAGAAAAATGAGTTGCTACAACAGGCAGCCAATGCAGCTGTAATTGCCTGCAGAAATGATTTCGCTACTAACTTGGTTCCAGCTACCATCAACTGGACGAAGGAAAATCCAGACAAGACGGTACATGATTTCCCGTTGCCCAGTTTCGTCGGGAGCAACTCCGTGAACATCAACACCACCGCACCATCACTTGCTCATGCAACCGGGCCTCCTCTCGCACTTGCTCCCACTCATAGCAGCCCGTCCTCAGTCTCTGGCGCGCTAGGTGGGCCTTCGTCTTTGTACGAGCTCGACGCCTCACGGTAATTACATGTCGCACCAACATATATATATATATATATATATATATATATATATATATATATATATATATATATATATATATATATATATATATATATAGAGAGAGAGAGAGAGAGAATATTCCATTTTTGTTGCCTTTCGGATGTTTTACGCCACAGACATGTGTTTGCAGGCCGAAGAAACCCCGTGCACCATACTCTACTTGATCAAAGGCCAGAAGGTGGACGTGGGAAAGGGGATGATAATGAACCCCTTGCATCCCACGTTCCACAACCAGCCGATCCCCGCTGGGCACTTCAGGGTTAACTTGTCCAGTGTGAAATCGGGGCACGAGGATTTGCCTCCTCCAGTACAACATGTGGGAGAGGACGACGAGACCCCACCGCGGATTGGAAGCGGCAAGGGTTGGGTGCTGCTATGGCCAAAGAATCTTATTCGTCTAGAGCCGGCCGAGAGCACACCAATAACCACACATCAACAGGCATGTGCGGAGACCACCACTCCGCCTACGCAATTACCAGCTCCTGTAGTACCGGGTGAGAGCGGTGGACGACGTGATGACGGGGGTGCAATAGTACTGGCCGATGTAATCGGTCCTGCAGAACAGAGAATGGATGACCAGACGGAGGTCGACCCAATGGGTTTCCTCAATAAAAACGCATATGATTGTGACATAGATATGATGAGTCAACCATATGACGAATCAGGCTATCAGCATGCTAATGAGGATATGGATGATCTGCCCGGGCAGGAAGGTCGTAGCAGGGATTGCAAGAAGTCTCTCTTCATGAAATCCTCACAGGACACGCCTGAAGATGCCGCCTCAACACAGGTTCAACTAGCCGGGGGTCATACAGTGCTTAGCCCGGGCACACTGGGGCAGGGGTTAAGGAAGGGTCTGGAAGGTGTGCCCAAGAAAAAGGAGAGGAAGAGATCTGGGAAGATAACGGCCTCCAAACAAGCCAGAGCACATAGCAGCCAGACGATGGATTCTGAAGAGCATGTACCCGTGAAAGGTGCGGCCATGTTCCATCTCACGGGAGAGCCGATGCTACCGCCAAAACCGCTGGAGGCACTATCAGGGGATCTCTGGAGACTGCACGACCATCTGCTGTTGACTGAGAAAAGCCTACTAGCCTCGAAGGATCCAGGATATCTGACATACGCGACTCGTGTGCCTAAGGGGAAGTGCTACGTCGACACACGGCCCGCAGAGGTGTTCTTCCTGCGGTTTGACCATAACTTTGAGATGTTTCTGACAAGGCGCCTCGATTATACAATCGTCCGCCTTTTTGCGCTACATATGAGCTCCGTCGACATGAAGAGAGAAGAAGTCTCGCAAATCTGTGTGGCGGATCCGTACTACATGCACGAGTCTTTCTTGAGTCTCGGCGACTTTGAGCGTGAAACTGCTAGGGACTACCTCCAAAACATCATGGTACAGAATAAGGACAAGGAAATTGTCCTCCTGCCTTATCATCCAAAGTAAGTCAATTCCGGACAACCCTTTCGTACATTTCAATCATTCCTTCTCGCTCATATGAAGAATAATTTGAGGTGTCTTTTCCCCGCAGCAACGGGCGTGCCGTCCTTATCGTTCTTTACCCGCAAGTCTCCCACGCCGTGTATTTCGACCCTTCCAGAGACTATGAGAAGAAGGACTACACCCACATAATGAATATTCTAGATGATGCTCTCCAAGGCTTCAGCATTAGAGGTGGCCACATGCAGATCAGGAAACAAAGGAACAAGAAGATATGTTTCGCGCATAAAACTAATTTCTGCTGCATCCAAGTCCCAAAACCAAGAAAGAAAGATGGATTCTACATCCTCCATCTCATGATTGAGTTCAGCACGGATCACCAAAAGCTTCACATGATAGGCAGAAATGATGATCATATCCACAAGTGGGTAGATTCTCATGGACAAGCGGATTATATACTCATAGGAGATGACTTCTTTCGCATCCAAAGGGACATTGCGACGATCATCATGAAAGAAGTCGTCGATGAGAAGGGGATGATCCACCACGGCCCTATATCGCGAGCTGACGTCCGAACTCGCATAGGCATGCAACGTCATGACCTCACGCCATTCAAGATGCTAGGGTCCATCCTGGATGATATGGAAGGATGGAACTTCTAGTGATTTACGTTGTCGATGATGATGATATGTGTCGGTTGAACTTGTATACTTTCTGTAGCGATGAAACTTTATGATGTCCACGGTCCCTGCCGAACTTGCGTAACGCTACTTTGTTAGTTTAGATACGATGACCGCGTACCTCTAGTTAATTAGTTTGTGTACTGTATATTGCATCTAGTTGCTAACCCTTTCTTTTTCGTGTTGCTCTAGTATATTTTGTTGCATATGATTGTACATCCTCTTGATGAAGATGCATCTCTAACAGGTACCTAGCTTCTTGATGGCGAGATGGCGGTGCTATGTCGTGTACAAAGGGAAGGTTCCGGGGGTGTGCAACGAGTGGCCTGAGTGTCAGGCGCAAGTGAATGGGTACTCGGGCGCCAGCCATAAAGGCTTCAAAAGCAGACAAGAAGGAGAAGCTAGTTACTTGAGGTTCAGGCTAGCGCGAGAGAGGACTCGTAATGGCCGCCTCATGTACTGCATAGTTCCGCTCTCACTCATAGTGATAGCTCTTCTCGCGTATACCTTTGTTTAGATGGATGACGTTGTAGTTGCAAGTATTTGAGACTTTCATGTATCGCTATTTTCAAGATGATGACAAGATACCACTTTGTATTGGATGATGATTATGATGAGACTATCTGTATGTATATGCTATGATTACATTTGTGGTCTCGCGGCCATTTATATGTGTATCGTGATGACATTTGTATGTGCTAAAGATTCTTCTATAAAGCCTGTTCAAATACAAAAACAAATATGCAGAAAAATACAAAAACTACTAAAATTAGCAGTAGCGAGTGAAGAAAAGTTAGCAGCAGCGCGACAGTAGCAGTAGCGCGCACCGGAGAAGCGTGCTATAGCTATTAGCAGTAGCGAGCTCCCGGGAAGAACGCCGCTGCTACACTTGTATAGCAGTAGCGCGGGCCAGCACGCGCTGCTGCTACGGGTTAGCTGTTGCGCCTTATTAGTAGCGTCGTGTCCCGCGCTACTGATATACCTAGAACCGCGATGCTGCTAGGCTTTTCCCTAGTAGTGTGTGTTCGCGGATGTTTGAGGTGTCCGGTTTGATAGACGGTGTTGGAGCCAGTGGCGGAGCTAGCATTTGACACCAGGGTGGTCCGCCCCAATTTTTTTTTTGATAACTAATATGACATGTGCATGTTCTAACTAATTACCAATACCACAAAGAAATAGATCAATATGGTCTTACGAACACACTAAAATTCTCAATTAAATCTCAGTTTTGCATAAAAAAGCCTACATAGTAAATAGTACATGGACCATATTACATACCTTGAGAAGTTCAAAAAGACTATGTTTCTGGCCTACGTTTTCGCATTGCCACGAAGGTACCAATTATGTCATCTTCATTCACCTCGGAGAAAGCATCCCTCTCAATGTATGTGACTAGGCAATCATCCAAAAGACTATCATCCATCTTGTTTCTCAACTTGTTCTTCACAAAACTCATGGCAGAAAATGCTATCTCAACATTTGCCGTTGCCACCGGTAGAATCAATACCAATTTTAAAAGCAAGTACATCAAATGATGAACTATATTGCTTGAGCAAGCTTAACCTAGAGATCAACAAGATTTCCAAGGCCTTGGAAGTTCTCATCATTTCTAATTTTATCAATATAGTTATCAAGTTCTAGTTCAAGGTGTATCGACTCGGCACTTGAAAAATCCTTGGGATAAAACTCAGAAGTCTTCATAAACAAACAAATGAGTTAAAGAGATTTTGTACCAATTTTGAAAGCAATACAAATTTTAGAAGAAAGTTTGCATACCTTTTGTGCATCAAAAGCTGCAAATGAGTTGGCGGGATTCAAAGCGGACATACAAGATAACAGCTCCATATTGATCTCATCAAACCGATTTTCAACCTCTTGACTAATTTGATCAATGACTCCAAGAAAAAGTTCTCTTCTAAAGTGATCATCATTTGGAAAAGAGAAACGATGTCTCCTGCCCTCTTCATTCTTCAACAATTCTGCAAGAACAATACTTTCTATCAGTACTGCTTTCTATTAATAAAGCTAACCGAGGCCAAAATGAGTGCAACATTGAGGCCGAAATTGAAGCAGAAAAAACAAACCCTAAATCATAAATTTGGGGTAAATCACGAATTTGGGGTACCTCACTTTTTGTTGCTACTAGCCGGATTTGGTTGGAGACTTGGAGAGGGGCGAGGGCAGGGGCGTAGGGCCGCCAGGCAGCCAACCGGCGGGCGGCGGCAGGGGATCAGGCAGCCCGCAGCCGGCAGGGGCGCAGGGCAGAGGCCAGAGGGGATCAGGGGCGTGCCTGCCGCTTGGAGCCCTGGATCGACGGCCAGGCGGGCGGGTTGGAGGAGATGCGAGAGCTTCCAGGGCGCCTGAGCGGCGGGGTGGCCGGCGGCGGCAGGGGTGCGAACGGTGGCGAGGAACAGCGAGGCGAGGGCCCGAGGCGGCTGTCGGGGTGGGCCGTGCGAGGCGCAGCCGCAGCGAGCCTCTGGAGTCTCTGGACCAGCCAGTTCTATGTGGACTTGGTCTGCTTATTGGGCTGTTTTTTTTCTGGCCCAATTAGAATCTATGGTATATAATAGGCTGTCTAAAAATCCCAAGGTGGGCCGCGGCCCACCCTGGCCACCCTGTAGGTCCGCCACTGGTTGGAGCTGTATTTATATGTTAAATTAAATTAACCATTTTGCATTTGCATCACTCGTGCACAACAAAGTATCCCCTACCCACGCTGCTCCTACACCGAGCCCCTACCCGCACTACACTTCCAGCACCGAGCTCCTACAGTTCCAGCGCCGAGCCCCTGCCCGCGCTGCACCTACGTCGTAGCTGGAAGGAGCGCCGGAGAAAACGCCAGGGAGCAGCCCGCAGCGACACTCCGGAGAGTGCCCACCAGGCGCCTGCTCTAGAAGGGAGGAAGGAGGGAGGAGGGGGGATGGAGGATGGAGGAGACTTACCTCGAAAGGAAGGTTGGGGACGCGGGGAGTGGGGGCAGCGCTAATGGCAGGAAGGTCCGGGTCGGCGTGGGATGGGGATGGGCGCGGTGTGTATGAGCTGAGAGAGGTGGGATGGGGATAGGGCAGCGACTGCTGGTAATAAGTGGAACTTTAGTAGTAGCGCAGGGCATGGAGGCCGCACTACTACTAAGGTCATTAGTTGTAGCGCGGCCTCACGTACCCAAGCTACTACTAAGTGGGGCCCACCAGCTTTACCGTCTATCATTAGTAGTAGTGCGTCCTGGGGCACAATTGTTACTATACCAAAAGCGTGTCTTTTTACTACTAAGTAGCAGTAGCACGGGCCATATAACCCGGGCCACTATTAAGTGGTTGCCTATAGTAGTGCCATCTGATCCAGCTCCAGGTCTTAAGAGTTAGAACCTCGAGTCCTGACTGCCTTGGGATGTATATATACATATTTTTAATGTAGAGATTCACTCACTCATTTTTTCTATTGAACTCTCTAAAAGAACTTATATTTAGAAACGGAGGGAGTATATAACATGTACGGGCCAATGTTACCTTGATGGATTTTTTCTTAGTCCGTGAAGCTGATAGATTTACGGGTTACTTCTGTACAAACTGCTGATTATGTCATATGCACCAACTTGCAAATTATTTAGTGGAACTTTACCGAAGTTGAGAGTTGTATGGTGCACAAGCCATCATGTCATTGTCATCTGTTCGAAATTTTGGGGCCTAACTCATAATAGTTTGCCCATGATAAATTTCTATGTGTAGCCCTGCTGGTTGTAAACATCAGGTGAACTGATCATGATGTCACAAATTTTTTGAGGGCCCTCGTGTGCACCAAATGGGCTGAAAATTTTACACGGCCTTACCCGACGTGTTTTCTGTCTCTCATAAAATTTGCAGCTTAAAACTACATGCCTGCTGTCCAGAAGAAATCTCAGACTGAATCTCAGTTGGCTGTAATTACCATGTACAAAGTTTGCTAACCTGCTGGCTTATTTTTCTTGCCTCGAACGTCATGCGCGCGCATCTCAATTTCATCATCTGGAGCACAACATTTATTTTCTACTTGCTTGTTCTTTGGGCACAAGCAACAAAACAAAAATATATGCTTGTGCTTCTGGGCATAAGCATCAAACCAATACTTGAGAAGCAAGTATATCACATGATCATCTCACAATTTCTTACTATAGGAGAACCGTGGCCCGTGGATGCAGCCGGCGTCAATGCAAGGCATACTCATGGGATCTAGGTGCAGTAGCAGGATGGCCGGGTTGCGCCGTCATGGCCTGTGCGAGATGTGCATGTTCATGCGTGTGAGCAGTCTATCGGGGATCAAGATCAACATCCTCGGACGTTTGCACGTGAGTGACACGGCGGCCGCTACTATGCTGTACTATTTGTTACCTGGTCTTTTGTTTGGCCAAATAATCTGAAAAATTTCAAGAACTATGCTGTATACTATTTTGGATTCCTGAAGTCACAAGGGGGCTCGGGCTTGGTCCCTGGTCACAAGGTCTGTACGTGTGCGTGGTAGCTAAGTCTTATGCGCCATGGAGAGCTTTCAGGGATGCATGGTTTTAGCATAAGTTTAGGATCAGGAGACGTGTGAGTCGTTATCTTGTACTGCCTATTTAAATTGAGAAAAAGAATGAGAAAAGCAGCCGTGAGGGCAGCAGCCACAATGTAGTCTCTGTAGCCACCGAGGTGTGTCTCTTTGCAAAGCCAAAGTTATGTCTCCCCGGTGAAGCGTGTGTGCGTACTTCTTCTCCAATGTGTGTGTGTGTGTGTGTTCTTGAGCGGAACTACCGGAGAGAGAATTGTGAAGAAAAAGAAGACGGGCGCTACTAGAAGCGGCACTAACAATCCGGACATTTCCTTTGGTTCGACGCGGTTGCACACACACACACACATGCACCTGATCAAGAAGTAAAGAAAGAAAATGCTAGTTTCATATATGTGATATTTCGAGTAAACAGGATAAGACTACCACAACTGGGGATAGGCTTCATAAGAACTACCGCTTTTTGAAATTTCCTGATACCTACCACTTTTGAGGGTTTTTATTTCAAAACACTACCATGTCGCATTAGTTGCCGGTTCAGCAAAATTTGACCATGGTTATGACAGGAATGACCACCACCATGTGAAGTACTGATGTGGCATAAAAACTAAGTATGTTAGACTGCACCGTTATGACCAATGGGGCCCACATGTCATTCTCACTAAATCCACATGAAAATAAAATCCCCAAAAATCTCGCACGTCCGGCCACAACCGCTTCCGCTGGTAGTAGGGCCGGCGACGACCTCAATCCGGCCGCTCTCCCGTATTCGGAGGTGCTCTGGGCGAGCGCCCCCGCCACCTTCCTATAGCCGCCGCCGCCCTCCATGCCCACCACGGAGATCACCATGCACATGCCGGCACAGCTAGCAAGGCCAAGGCGCATGCCTTCGAGCTCCGCCGCGCGCAAAAGTCGATAGCAGGGAGAATGCCCTCGAGCTCCGCCACATCCAGCAGCCGGCAGCAGGGAGCACGACGTCGTGCTCCGCTGCCAGAGCAGGGCGGCAGGACGGCGCCGCTACTGCTCCAGGGCCGCGATGAAGGCCAGCGGTGACCAGTTTGCCTTTTATTTAATTTTTTAGGGACCTGATTGCTTTTTATTTTTGTGGATGGACCCAGTGATGCACACTCTCTGGTTGAGTAGAAAATAGACATTCAGGGGTTTTTTCAATCCCTCTTTTCTTGAGGTTATCCCTGGTCATAAATTTGTATGTGTGTGTATGGCCCCAGGTTGGCGTCCTGATTTGGGCAGAGTCACGCATGAATGGATGGCGAGCCGCGTTGGTAAAAGCAAATATAGGCAAGCGTTCGCGCGCACGTAGCGCCCCACCGCGTCTCCATGCGTAGCATCCGGAGGTTCCAATATATATATAACCAGTATACAGGATAAAGGATGGAGAGGACCGGAGGCAGGGGAGGAGAAGGACACGTACGGCGAGGACGATGAGGACGAGCGTGCGCATCGCCATGGTGGCGGCGGTTGTCCTGCTGCTCGCCACGACGGCGACGGCGCATTTCCGGATGGACTTGATGGACGGCTACCGGCCGAAGCATGGACGGAGCCGCTTCCGCGCCGGATTCGTACCATGGACGCAGGACGACCAGAAGGAAGTGCAAAAACAAGGGTGGTCGAAGGAACCACAATAGTATTCCAAGCATCATCCTTTGGCACTATCATCCTGTACATAAGCAAGGCAACCCCAGTCCCCAATCTATACCTTTATAAGGGGAGGAGGTTTCTTACTCCTGAATTTTCATCCATTAATTTTGTGTCCATCACGGTAATTTTCGTTGGTCTCTGAAACTTTCATTTCTCTCGCTACTCTCAGCCGTGCATCTTTTTTTTTTTTTTTTTTGAGAAAGGTCGCACGTCTAATGGGCTCCGCTCTGTAGCTAGCTCAGATGCGTCGAAAAGGATTGGCCTCTGCATGGGCCTGGGCCAGAATTTTTTATTATGACAAATAAGTAAAAAATGTGCTGCGCCTGGTGGGGCTCGACCTCGGGATCTTAGGTCTTACTCTAATGGCATATCAAACGCGGGGCGCTAGGCGTGGATTTCCTTCCTATCGAGTTCACAAACAAAAAAGGGACGGTATGGGTCCTCTTTACTCTAAGGAAATTAACCTTGCCAACGACTGCACGTGCCAAAAAGATCTTTCGTGGGCAACTAGCTGGAGGAATAAGGAAAAGCACGCATATGCGTATGTACATGCAATGAAAGAGGCGCACTATGTCAATAAGATTATTTTGCGGGCAACTACGCAATCACGCCCATGCTAAATTTTTTTTACCAAAGCACGCATATGCGTACACGACCAACGAAAGAGGCAAAGCATGCTTCCGTGATAAGTAATTCCGGATAAAGAGAATACGTCATAACCCCGTTTTCATACATTTTTCGGCAAGAGATCAAGTCGCTCGTCCGGTTTGGTGTTTTAGGCAGTTGTGAAGTTTCTTACATTTTTTTTAGGTAAATTTCATACGTTATATGAGTCGCCCGCTCGGTCCGTAATCCAGGTTTCATATCTGAGCCAGAATTTATGTTATTGGGCCATTAAAAGAAGTTGCTCGTGATGCTAATATTTTGGAATCATTTACTAATTAATGATCCCACCGCACTCCTTTTCATCAAATCGTACCAATTTATGTACGTTAGATGGAGAGGCCCCCGCGTCACTCGTATCAAATCATTTACTAATTTATGTACCAATTTTCATCAAATCGCATGGTTGCTCCTGAGGCGGTGGTGCTGCTCAATAGGGGCTGAGAAGGATCTGGTCTGCAGTGGTCCGGATTTGGTCACGTGCGGCGGCGGGCTGTAGTGATCCTTGCTCTGTGGTGGTGCAGGGAGCAACGATTCACAGTCTACCGGTGCTCCTCGGAGGTAGTCTGCTCACTTGGGCGAAAGCCACAGCTCCTGCCAGAGCCGGCGATGGTGACGCCAGCGGGTGCCGCTTACCTCATTGGAGGCATCGCTGTCATAGTGACTTCCCCTTCGAGGCTCCTGGGGAAATCCTTGTTCCTGGTCCGTCCGGAACGGCCGATGGCGGCGCTATTCGCGTCGCATTCCTTCCTGAAGGTATCAGCTTGGTGGATTGTGTGGTGGCTGCTCACTACGGGTTGGTCGGGGGTGGTGGCGCGGCCGGCTTCTGCTGGTGTGCTCGGAGAAGCGATCCGGATGTAGACTCGGCTCCTTGATGCCCTTCGGCCGCGGTGCCGCTGTTGTGATGTAGACTCGGCAGCGTGTGACTCTTCGTCCGGTGTGGACTCGGTCGTTGCCCTTCGGCTGCACCAATAGCCTCGAGGCATCATGGATGGTCTCGGTTGATTGGAGCTCTTCGTCTGCGGTGGTGGTGTTCACATGCGGCTCTGGTAATGGTTGCTCAAGACCCTCTTATAGTTACCGTTGTGTTGCGGCGAGCTTGGTGCTCTTGGTGTTGATCTCGCCTCATCTTTGCTCAAGAATGGCACAAGATGCGTGTCAAACTGCTATTTGTTCCGTTCTTTCTATGGCGAAGCCCCAGTCAAGGTTCGTGTCTGGGATGACACTCGATGGCTATGGATGCTCCTGAGTTGTGCCATGGGTCCAGATTGCCCGCCGATGTGTTTGGCTGTTTGCAAAGTCCTCGTATTGTGATCTCTCGACGACACTCCACATCTACTTGTGTCCCTCATGGTGTTGGTCTTATGTCTGCTAGCTTGGCCATGCCTTGTTTGGTTTTCGGTCCGGTTTCCCTTATAAACGGGGTCAATTTGTTCAAGGTTTTTGATCCAGTTTTTCTTATAAACTGGATCACCACTCTGGCATTTTGGCCAATTTGAATAATATATTCAGTTGGGGAAACTCCCCTCGGTGATTCTCAAAACAAAATGTACGTTTGCGAGTTGTGAGAATCAGCAACCAAGGCATCAACAAAAAGAGGATGAGGTACTGACAAAGAAATTAACCAGAAAAAAAACTAGCTGGTGGCTAGCAGTCTCGGATGGCCGACCAATCAAAGAGGCACATGACTCAAAAAAATCTAAAGGCAGCGTGGTGGGAGCCCAGCCTAATAGGCGCATGACTCCAAAAACGCACCCGGCGGTGCCCACCGAGGTGGCCGGCTATAGCAAGCAAGCACAACATTCTAAGAGTAACTCTAGCAGACCCCGTAAAACGTCCCGGTCCATAAAATAACCGCCAAATTGCGGATCGGGGCAAAAAATCTGCACGACCAAATCCTGCATCCGGCACCGGCCCGCAAATTTCTTTGTGGAGCGTGGCAAATCTTCTCCCCAACCTCTATCTTCACGGGCTGGGAGGCCGACCCGAGCTCAACCCCCATCCGGTGCGAGATTTGGCGGGAGGGACATTTCCGCGCGCCCTTTCCCGCTCCCCGCACCCTCCGCTACCATAGCCCCACCCCCCGCAAGCTCCGGCTGCTCCTCGCCGGCCGTCCCTCGCCGCCATGGACGACCCCATGCTGTACCCCGTCATCGTCGAGGTCGCGCACGCCCCTTCCCCTCGGGCGGATCTCGTCGCCGGCCATGTTGGCCCCGCCGTCGTCGCCCAAACTCCGGCCGCGCCTGCCCGCAAGCGGCGTGGTTGTGCAGGATGGGAATCCGGCTGCCCCTGCCGCGATGGCCCGCGCTCCGGGCGCCAACGCCGCAGTGCGATCCCGGCCGGCGGTGAAGAAGGCCGGCAAGGCCGCGGGCGCAAAGCGGAGGAAGGTTCCGGCTTCAAGGAAGCCATCTTCTTCAACCTCTCATGCCACCCCCCGCAAGGAGGTGGTCCGGCGATGCCGTTCAACGGCGTCGCTCCCACCGCGAGCGAGGTGTTCGACGAAATGGCCGGAAGGTATATCTTTTCGGTCTTCGGCTATTCTCTTTCATTTTTCGCCATTGTTGTCGATAGCTCATGACTTGTTATCGTTCGCTATAGTGGTGGTTCAAACAATGCAACAACCGATTCGTGAACTTGTTGGACACGAATGGAGGTGGCTATGGTGGCTACGGTGGCGCCGATGAACTTCAAGATGGACTCCATGGCGCGGAGTGAAGATCGACCCTCAAGATGATGCCGGACATGGGCGCTTACCTTTGCATGCCCTCTTTCGCGTAATGAACTTCGCTTTTATTTGCGCGCAAACTGTTTATGTCATTTAAATTTGAACTTGTTTGTGAAACCCTATGACAAATTTTTGATTTGCAGTTTTTCTGTTTGCGGGTTGTTGCGCTGGTGCCCGAGCAAAACCCGCATAGCCGACCCGTAAAAAAGCATATTCCGCGAATATATCTTTTTACGGATTCGTTTGGGGGGTCTGCATCTGTGCCAGCCCACGCCAACCCGCAAAAGCGGTTTTGCGCGAACTGCAAGCGCATTTTGCGGGCCGCGTTTTGCTAGATCTACTAGAGCTGCTCTAACGAAGCACCGGTCCGCAACCCCGACGGCGAGCAGCTGAACCTACAAAAATGTCGCGCCTTAGGCCTGTCATCGGGGGAGACTTGAAGAGAGATGGACGAGCTTGCGGAAGAGAAACTTGTGACAATACGGCTGCGACCGACGCATGAAACTACAAGAGAGAATGTGTGTGTGTGGGGGGGGGGAGGGTATGGAGCGCCACGGGCCGTCTACCAATCAACATTCAATTTGGTGCTACATGTTTTTTTCTCTTTTGAGGTTGTATTTGGCTGTGTATGTGTCCCTCCCAAATTCATACAGGCTGACTATTAGTACATGAAAGACGGAAAGGAAACGAACAACGCCCATAACTCGATAAGGATTAGGAACATTATTGTATCCCTCCTCTGATGTATATCTGAGCCATTGAATCCCTTTAATTATAGAAGTTTCGGCTGAGAAAGAGAATAAGGAGAATATGTGGCAAAAATTGATTGATCAAATAATTACATTACATGTTATCTAATTTATTATGTTTCTCTTCTCACTCTTTTGCTATTTTTCTTATACATCCTTCATGTCTACAAGAGAGCTAATCAGATGTTTTTGAGCGTATTCCATTTTTCTTCTCCCATTCAATGCACCTTCATGTCTAGAAGAGAACTAACCAAATGTTTTTTAGTGTATGATCTTTTTTTTCTTCTATTACAACGCACGGATATGTTTACTAGTATAAGTTTTTTTAGAAAAGGAGGAATCACCCCCGGCCTTTGCATCCGGGTGATGCATGCGGCCATATTATATATTATTCACAAAGACCTTATAAAGTAATACAACAGTAAGCCCGAGGCCACCATCTAGACGATACATGTCGCTATTCCTATCCCCTTAATGAAGGCGTGCCAAGTGTTTGGGCCAAATACCAAACAGATATCGCACGAAAGCCTAACATCTAACGCCGGATGCCCCATCCAGGCCACATAGATGGGACTGGGTAACATCCGGTCCGACGCACTCTCAGTGAGTACCACACGCACACGCTGCAAAGGGCCGTCACCTTCATCTTCCCTCGATCCATCCTCAAAGCATGTACTGACGCATCGACCTTGTCAGGCCTCTCTGCCATCGACGCCACCACGACGCCAGACAACGTCGACCTCCTGCGCGTGTCCCTCGCCACACATCTGACGCCAAGCCCCCACTGCTCCATGCCGTCGAGAATTCAACCCACCTCCCGGATCGCACACACGGGCGACTTCGGAGGCGACCGGAGCCCTAGCCAACTAGCCCCCATCCTGGTCTCTCCCTGCCGCCGTCGTCGCCGGCTCCGCAGCGGCGGCGGCGGCGCCCTGCCGTCAAAGGCGGAGGGCGTGGTGGGTGTGCGTATAGGTGTGTGGTGGCGGTGCTCCAGCAGGTCTGCGCACGGGCGGCAGCGGCGGACGGTTGGCCGGCAGCTGCAGCGTTCCGAGGAGCCGTGGATCCGAGGAGCCGGCAGCTTGGGCCTGCAGGCTGCAGCGTTCTTCATCTGTGTGGAATTTCTTCCGGATCTGAAGGACGGCCTGAAGGAGATGACCGATGGCTGCTCAACGCCAATAGCCAATTGGTTTGGGTTGTGGCAGATAGTTGTGCGCTTCTCTAAGTGTGCAGGACGCCGCTCCATTGGAAGCCAAGTGCAGGCAGACGGTGGGCATGCTCGGGGCACGCACAATGCTCTGGTCGGAAGGCACGACGCCGATTTGGCAGCTGTTTGCTCCTGATCTAGCAGCGTGTGCTTCGCCCGGGTGCGCGATGGGGATCTGCCTTCCGTGCTCTAGTTCTAGCCATGTCAGCCTCTGGGTCGACAGGCTTGGGCAGGGCTCTCTTCGACGGGGTGATAGTCGCCGGTGGTGTGCTCCGCTGTTTGTGTTGGTTGTTGTGATGAACACTCCGACCTGCGGCGGCGGCAATCCCGTGGACTGCGGTGGCTACCGTATGGTCTTCGTGAGGGTTCGACCTGCGAGATCCGGTGGTTGACTTCGACGATGAGATGCAAACTACAGACGACGGTTTGACGCAGAGGGATGGTTGTACAGTGGCGGCGGTCGCACATCGCATGTACGTAGCTGTTGGGATCGTGAAAAATGGTGGTGACAACACATGCATGACGTCGATGGTGGTGCTACTCAAGCATCTTGTCTCGAGCTCCGGGGTGAAAACCTAGGTCTGACAGGTTATACCTAGCAATGGCGATATTTTTATATCATGACCTTGTTGAAGGCATTGCTCAGATATGCTCGGAGTAGTTCTTCGGGATGAAAATCTAGATCTTGACCTTGAGTGGTTGGATTCGGTGACAGCGGCACTTGAGCATTGCTCCTTTCATGAAGGTGTTGCGGTTAAAGAACCCTGACGTTCGTGTGGTGTCATGAAATTGTTGGTGCGATGCAGATTTGGTCGTTTTCTTTCTCGCCTACACATAGCTTTGGTCTTATATGACATTGCTATTTAATGGCATTTTTTTATGCGTGTGTTGGTGTTGGCTGTGTGCATATTACTGGATTTTTAGTCAAGTCTCAGTCGACCAGATGTGTTTGTCGCTTATGTTTACTAGTGTCGCTTGTCTGGGCTGGTTTTACGTATCAGATGGTGGGCTATTGCTCGGCTCGTTGTCCATCCATCCTGGATCTTTTTATGTGGGCTTTTATTTTTATTTTCAATCCAATCTTATATATTCTTTTTTTATCCAAAACTGTGTAAATATAGTTTGTCTTTTGTTTGTGGCTAGTACACTTCTTTCATTTTAAGTTCGTGCCTTTTATTTTAATTTTCTAATTTTATTTCTATTTTCTATTCTTATTTTTAGTTTGTTTTTATTTATTTTTCTAGTAATGTTGTGTATTTTTCTAAAAAAGGGGTGTTTAATGCAACTACAACTCAAGGGGTAGGGAGTGAGGGAGGGGCAGTTGCATGTCATGTTTTACTGGTCTTTATTTTTTATTTTTTATTGCTACTATTATTTTTAAAAAATATTGTACATTGAATCACATGCCATGTTTTATTATCAGTGTCCGTATGCAACATTGTTTTCTTTCCAAAAAATATTATCACCGACACACCTGTCGAGCACACACGGTTTCATGCACATCAGCCACACACAATTGTATCTATGTCATTAGCGTAGAACTTATCTTTTTTCCTTTAAAAAAATATTGTCACTGGCTAACTAGACATTGTTTCTGGTTTGAGTTTTTTAACTTTGTTTGTGGTTTGAGTAGAGACCAGTAGGGCCAGTTGCATGTTTGACACTAAGAATGCAATTGCAAGTGTCGCACCCGACCGCAACTCCATGTATTCTAGCCCGACCGTAACTAGAAGTTTTTGTTCCGTCGGAGGGGGCGCCGGTAGAGGGGGCGAGCCAGTTGCAAGCCCGACAACATCCCTGCAGCTTCAAACACCGCACCCGGCCGCAACTGCATGCCCCCCAACATGGTTGCAATTGGACCTTTGTTTGTCGGAGGGGGCGGGCCAGTTGCATGTCCGACACTAGGAATGCAACTGCAAATGTCGCATCCGACCACACCTGCATGTCTTGTAACCCGACCGCAACTGGGCTTTTTTGTTTTGTCGAAGGGGGCGGGCCAGTTGCATGTCCGACACTAGGAATGCAACTGCAAATATCGCACCCGACGACAACTGCATGTCTTGTAACCCGACCGTAACTTGACTTGCTTGTTCTATCGGAAGGGGTGGGCCAGTTGCAAGCCCGACAACAGCCCCGCAACTGTTAATGTCGCACCTGACCACAACTGCATGCCTTGTAACCCGGTCGCAACTAGACTTTTTTGTTTTGTTGGAGGGGGTGGGCCAGTTGCAAGCCCGACAACAGCCCTGCAACTGCTAGTGTCAGACCCGACCACAACTTCATGTCGCCCAACATGGTTGCAATCGGATCTTTGTTTTGTCGGAGGGGGCGGGCCAATTGCATGTCCGACACTAGGAATGCAAGTGCAAGTGTCGCACCCGCCCGCAACTGCATCTCTTGTAACCCGGCCGCAATTGAACTTTTTTATTCTGTCGGAGAGGGCGGGCCAGTTGCAAGCCCGACAACAGCCATGCAACTGCAAGCGCCGCACCCGACCGCAACTGCATGTCCCCCAACATGGTTGCAACTGGACCTTTGTTTTGTCGGAGGGGGCGGCGGGAGAGGGTGTGGGCCAGTTGCATGTCCGACACTAGGCATGCAACTGCAAGTGTCGCACCCGACCATGTCTTCTAGCCCGACCGCAACTGGAGTTTTTTTGTTCTGTCGGAGGGGGCGCCGGTAGAGGGGGCGGGCCAGTTGCAAGCCCAACAATATCCCCGCAACTACAAGCATCACACCCGACTGCAACTGCATGTCCAACTATAGTCATGCAAGTGCATCTCTTTCTAACTGCATGTCCAACTAAGTGTTTTGTCGGAGGGATCTCGAGCGGAAGGGGTCAGTTGCATGGCCCACAATAGTCATGCAACTACAAGTGTCGTCCCCCAACTACAAATGTTTAATTGTATGTAGTTCTGTGTCCGTCGATCATGCGCAATTACATGTGTGTTATCCGCGTGTAACTTAATTTTTTTATTTAAAATATTTTTTTATTTTCCCTACAGTTCACCTACAACTAGTGATGTGCACTAAGAAAGAAGTAGATGGTCCGATAACTAGTTATATGCAATTTATTTCTTGTTCCATAAAATATTTTTTTGTTGATCAAAGGGTGAGCTTTAATTTTCGGTAATTCATCCTGGAGCCCGGGCTCATCTGCTCCCGCCCAGCAAAAAAAAATACTAGAAAAATTCAAAAAATTCCAATTTTTTTTATGGTGGTAGATATTTTGACGCGTGAGGTGCTCCCTAAAATTCAACTTATTTGGACATCTGAGTAGCTCTCGGCAAAAAAGACAAATCGGGTCAAAACAGTGCGTGAACAGTACACATTTTGCAGACCCTGATTTTGTCTTTTTTGCCGAGAGCTGCTCAGATGCTCAAATGAGTTGAATTTTGAGGCGCACCTCACGCGTCAAATTATCTACCACCACAAAAAAATTGGAATTTTTTGAATTTTCTAGTATTTATTTTGATTTTTTTCTAAGCGGGGGTGCAGATGAGCCCGGGAGCCAAAACTCCGCGTCCCGTTCCCCTTTTGTTAACATTTTTTACCACATGCATCAGTAAGCTCATTCAATTCAACCAGTGTTCTCTTTTTTTTTTCTTTTTTTAGTATTATGTGCTCAAAATAATACAACAATAGATTACACTTTTGTGTTATGTGTTATGTTTCAAGAGACACATTCCAGTGCACACCGACTTTTCTTTTGTCGAGGAAAAGTGCACATCGGGCGTTGACACGAACACTGACAGTCAAAACTACAAGCAATAAAAAAGGAACCAATGGACAATAGAAAATAAAAGAGACAGTGGAAATGGCCGAGATTTGCGGAGCCCCTGTGGAGGCGATCTGGAGGCGACCGCAGGGCAATCCCACCCTGCTCGTTCCCCCGCGAGATCCCTTGAGACTAAGAGGGCAGGAGATCGTGGTGATGAGGACTGGCAGTCTGCCGGGGAAGAGGATCTGTGGAAATCGAGGGAATCATGGATCGACTCAAGGCTCGCGATTCAGAGGTATGTGAGGCGAACCCTAAAAAAGGAAGCTTTTCATGTAATTGCGGAAACGAATCAACAAGTGGGGGAGCTTGGAGAAGATCAGAATGAAAATGCAACAATTGAGGGAGGATTTGTGCGCCAGATTGAGGGAAAGATATCGGGATGTTACGGAAAGTATGAGTGGGGGTTCCCAACTTGCGGATCCACCTGACGACGGAAGAGGAAGGAATCAGAAATTCAGTTTTCAGATCTGCAGTAGGGAGGCAAGAGATTATCCTCACCCAATGACTACGGCTAGAACAAGATCGCCTGGGAGAGACACAGGGAGTATAAAGGGTCTGAGGAAAGGGGGCAGTACTCGTCAGATTCCCAACACACCCACGATCAAACCTTCAAGCATGGCGGACCAAGAACTCCGGAAAGAACAAGGAATCAGTGGGCCAGTGCGAGGAGGTAGCTTCGAACGGCAAGGCCGGCCTAGGAGCGAGGCCAATGGAGCGCGGTGGCCCGTCCCATGACCGGGGCGACATGTTCCGCACGCCGGTGGCCAACGGAGGGCCGGCTCCCCAGATCACAAGGTATGGAGATGCCGGAATTGTGGTGACTCCAGTGCTCCCAGTTAACATGAAGGAACATGCTGTGAACGTGGTGGCCCTTGATCTCTCCAAAGAGAGGGCTGCCATGCGTTCGAGGTGGATCGCGATCGGCCTGTTTTTCTCCGTGCAATTGTTCAGTGTAGGCGGTCTCTTCCAGGAGCCGAGCAACAAGTGGGGGTTGAGGGGGCGCCTCAACTACTCACCACTCAAGAACAACAGATTCCTGCTCGAGTTCGAGCGCCAAGGGGACCTTCGGTTCATCCTCAACAACGGGCCCTGGACACACAAAGGGGACCCGTTCCTGATGGTGGCTGTGGATGGAGGTGCAAGGCCAGGTGATGTGGTGGTCGCGCACATGCCAATTTGGGCGCGCATCTTCGACGCTCCCCCGATCATGTTCTTCGAGAATGTGGCACGTAAGTTAGGTGGTGAGTTAGGGGAAGTGCTTGAAGTGGATGCTGATAGAGATGGGAGGATATGGGGGGAGTCGATTTGAGTCTGGATAAATCATGATGTGGATGAGCCACTGGTTAGCAAGCTAGAGTTCCATGACTATGGGGAAGATGTGTTTTATCGCCTCAATGTAAAATATGAGAGGCTTCCCCAATTTTGTAGTTTCTGTGGGCACCTGGGGCATGGCCAACGCGAATGTAAGCTGCCGGCACACCTCCAAGAGATGAGGTTTTCGGCAGCGCTGCGTGCCTCCCCGTTCAAGAGAAGTACCATGAGAGGAGGTTTCGTAGTTCCAGAGGCAGCCAGCGCTAGGAGGTTCCTGCATTTTGAGTCCGAGAACAAGGAAATGGCTCAGTCAGCGCCACCGAAGCTTGCTGCAGAAAAGCTCAGAGAAATACCTGATGACGTGCTTGCTGATCCGTTGGTACAAGAGGCGATCGCGGCTGTCAGTGCGATCAAGCTGGGTACAGGAAAAAAAGAGGGGGATGGTGAGGCGAACTTGGGCAAGTCGCTAATGCAGACTGAACCAGGAGTGGAATGACCGTTTGTCGCCGCGCACAATGCCGTGAAGGAGTGCACCCAGCAAAAACCGGGCAAGATTACAGAGATTGAACCTCAGATAAAGACCACAAAAGATGATGACCCTCAGTACCCGCCGGGCTTTGAACCAGTGTCCCAGTCTGCTGCTCCTGCTATTGCTAGCGCACCTGCGCCAGCCATTGCGCCGGCTGTAGCAGAGGGACAGGCCCTGTTGGAAGCCACCCCGTTCTTGAAGGAGACAAAAACTGGAGGGCCAACTCTGAAGGAAAAGAAACAGAAGAGGCACAAGAAGCACACCATCTCTGAAATAGTGGAGCTGCAGGCAAGTCTGGGAGGGGACACAGAGCAGGTGAAGGCTGCCAAGGTGTAACACCCGGAGAATCATGCTACAACAATCTCCCCCTAATGGTGGCCATGTCATCGTGATTACTATGGAGCTTGCCACTTGTCCAAAAATCAAAGCCTTTTTCAAATTAAATAAGTCGAATAAAATATTTCTTCGAGCAGTAAAACTAAAATGTTCGCCTTATCCTATAAATATCCCTGATCACTATCATGTTGAAACCAACCTTTTCTGAATTCCCAAAATGCCCATGAGGATTAATTTAGTGGTCCAGCAGCATTTAAATTGTCCTTTTCAATTTCTAAAATTGATTAGACAACTCCTTTTGACCCCAACCTTTTTGTTCCAGCTCGAGGTATCGTGTTAAATTTATGTGCCAAGTTTTGTTCAAAACAAAACTCACTTGGTACTAAAAGAAAATGCAAAACAGAGACAAAATAAAAAAAACAGAAAAAGAAAGGAAAGGAATAAAAGGAAAACTCCCATGTGCACTTAGCCCATCCCTTCTACTGTACCAGGCCCAGCCCACCACCGGGGCCTTTCCTCAACCCCTGTACAGAGGGAGGCAGAGCCATGGCGTGGAGCTGGCGCGCCCGTCCACGTCGCCGATTGCCTCGTGTCACCCATCCGCCGGCACCTCCGACCTAGTTAAGCTGGAGCTCAACCCAACGGACGAACCCTAGCCTTCCCATTCCCCCTCTCTTGCTCGTCTCGCTCATCTGTTCGTCACCCGAAGCTCATGGTCGCTGTTCGCCGTCGATCCCGCGGCCACCAACCTCGCCTCGCCTCGCCGACCTGTCCAGCAGCTACGCCGTCGTCGACTGCCTCGTCCCCGTCCACGAGCGCAAGTCGGGGAGCACCGCAGGTCGAGGATCGAGCCGCCCCTTCCGCCTCGGTCGCCGGCGATCTTCCTCCTCTCCGGCGACTCCTGCTGCTACTAAGCCTATCACCGGCCTCCGTGTGCCGCTCGGTGAGCCCCGCTTCCTTTCCCTCTCCTCCGTGCATCTTCCCCTGCCTGTAGGTGCTTCCCCCGTCCGCCCACTACCCCACACGCGCTCGTGGCTGCCGCTGCTCTCTCCTCCGCTAGCTTCTGCTGTGGTGCCGCTGCGCTGCTTACTGTGCTGCTGCTACTGGTCCTGGCCACGGCCATGGCCAAGTGTGGCGTGTGCTTTGTGTGTGTGCGTGCGTACAGTGTGTGTGCGTTGAGTGGGTGGTCGAGCCCGCCTCTACCCGGCCACGCCCACCTCCAGCCTCGCCGCGCCGCTGCACTGCTGCTGCTCCTCTGCCTCGCTGCTGCTCTGCTGCTGATTTCTACCGCTGCTCTCCGCTGAAGCTGCTACCGCCGCTGTTCCTCTGTCTGCTGCTACAGTAACATTCAGTTACTGTAGCAGTGGCTAGCTTTTCTGTTTTTACACTGACTAGGCCTCTAGAAAGCACTTAAACAGCAGCAGAACAAGCTCGAACATAGATAAAAATTATATGGGCGTGTAGTACGCTTGGTAAGGTTCAAAACATGCCATTGGACTAAATTCAAAAGATGTAAGGATTAAATCCTACAAAAATCACAAAATGACATCTTATGTTAATAACTCCTAGCCTACAAACTTGTGTGTGCCGTGTGTGCGCGTCGTGCACGTGGCCGGACTAGTGGCCGGCCCTTGCTTAGATTAGTATTGTGTTAATTAATGGCTAGAATAGTCTATGTACAGATGACATGTGGCCCTTTTTATTTAAGAGCCTAATTAATAGTTTGTGCCAATGACAAGTAGGGCCCAATGCATTGTTCATTGGTTGACTAGAAAAGGTGTTGACTCAGTCAACCTAGCTCCTTGCCCCCACATGTCTTTGAGTGCGACTAGCCACTGCTGGGTTTAAAAAGACATTTCATTGTTTATAATTGGAATTAAATAAATTAAAAAAATCCTTTAAACTTTAAAAATTCATAGAAAATAAACCGTAACTCAGATGAAAATTCTTTCTACATAAAAGTTGCTCAGAAAAATCCAACAAATTTGAATACGCAGTCCGTTCATCTGTCACATGCCTCTAGCATGCTGAACATGGAACATTCCCCCTTCGGTCATCTGTCTGAGATAGGTCCGGAACCGGGAATACATTCCCGGTTGAATCCCGCCTTCACCTATATCGTGTAGCCATGCGTTAGGTCACATCCGGCACAGCATATTGCCATGTTACGCTTTGTGATGCTATGATTGCTTTATATTTATTGTTTCTTCTCCCTCTTCTCCTCGGTAGACCCCGAGACCGATGCTGCCCCTGTGATCGACTACGTCGACGACGACGACCCTTTCTTGCCAGAGCAACCAGGCAAGCCCCCCCTTTGAGCATCCCGATATCGGCCATTCCATTATCTCATGCTTGCACTAGATTTTGCTACTGTTATTGTTTGCTCCTATTCTGCTGCATAGCCTGTTTATTGTAACATGCTATTGTTACCTACCGCTTATCCTAAAGCGCTTAGTATAGGTTGGTTAGAGACCCATCGGTGACCCCCCCACCTTGTCCTTGTTGCCCCGCTTCATCATCGAAGACCCGATCAGCGGGATCGAAGCCCGAGCCCGACACCGCACATCACTTCCCTTAGTTGCTCGACACTCTTCGGGTTACTATCGAGTACCGAGGGTGAACCTCTTGCACGCCGATGTTAACCCTGTAGTGTAGTCATTCGGTCGTGGTCATCGAGGGTGATTTCCTCCTTAACCACTTCCGATACGACTCTGTCGTGCAACCCCTCAAGTGTGAACCTCAAGGGTGATTCCTCTTACGTTCACCTTGATGATTACATCTAGTGGAATTCATCGGGGGTGATTCCTCGGGTTTTCCCCTTGATGTTTGGACACACAGATACTTGGACTTTACCACTGTTACTTGGAAAGACGGGTCGACCCTGAGGGGTACCCGCGCGAGCTTAATTGCGAGTGATGTGGAGTCGGGCGGACCTGGAAGGTGCCCGCGAGATAATTACGAGGCGTGGCCGGGCATTCCTAGCCCTTGCCGCAAGTCCTCGAGACGGGGCAATGGGGTCACATCTTTCGCGAGTCTCTGCTTGTTACCGCGCGTTCCTAATCCACTACGATTTGGATATTTGATCCGAGGGGCCTCTGGCCTGATAGGACTAACCATCACGTGGGCATAGTATGGGCGTTCTGCGTTGTATGCATCGGTAGAAGCTTAATAGGCGTCGGCCCGAGTGGCGCGTCGGGTTGGACTGCGTGGCGCTGCCTTGTTGAAGGAGGTAGCTAGGTCGCTCACCGGCAGCGACGCATAGCGTCGAGGAGTTCGGGGAGATGGCCCATGACCCCGGGGCATAGGTTTAGTCCGCGTGGTTGGCCTCTCTATTAAGCCTAGGTCGGGTTGCGGCGTATTGTTTGGCGAGGCCGGGCATGACCACTGGAAAGTGTGTCCGGCCGGAGTTAAGCGAGCATTTGGGTAAGTTGGTGCACCCTGCAGGAAGAAAACATCTATCGATAACCTGTCCTACGATAGCGGACACTTGGAGTTGTATCGATCGATACAACTAGAACTGGATACTGAGATGAGAGATGGACTATGATGAGACATGGATATGAGAAATGGATTGTGATGATAAGCTGGATAGTATGGCTCGGGATTGCTTTCTCGCAGGTGTCGTGAAAGGATCTCGGCGAGGTTGATAACACTTCTACTACTTTACTTTATGCTACTCTACTCCCTCCGGTTCTTTGCAAGATGGTGGTTTCGGAAGATGCTAGTCTTCCATAGGACTAGGCCTTCTCTCTATTCGGCATTTCTGCAGCCCGATCCACATATACATCCTTCCTTTGATAATGTTGCATATGTAGTGTAGATCCTTGCTTGCGAGTACTTTGGATGAGTACTCACGGTTGCTTTGCTCCCCCCTTTCCCTCTTTTCTTCTTCTTTCCGGTTGATGCAACCAGATGTGAACCCCTGGGCAGATGCCACCGTCGATGCCTACTACTACGTGAAGACCGCCCGACGACCGGGGTAGTTAGGAGGCTCCAGGCAGGAGGCCTTGCCTTTTCGATCGATGTTGCTTTTGTGCTAGCCTTCTTAAGGCAGACTTGTCTAACTTATGTCCGTACTCAGATATTGTTGCTTCACGACTCTTGTGTATTCGAGCTTATGTATTCGAGCCCTCGAGGCCCCGGCTTGTAACATAAAGCTTGTATTATTCTAATTTGTGTCTAGAGTTGTGTTGTGATATCTTCCCGTGAGTCCTTGATCTTGATCGTACACATTTGCGTGTATGATTAGTGTATGATTGAATCGAGGGCGTCACACAAGGAAGGCATGACTGTAGAATCTCGTACAGGTGCAGAGACAGGTCAGAAGACCCCTGGGGGCTCAGCTTCAATCCTGGGGAAGAGGGGGGAATGGGGCTCTGTAGTTGCTAATGGCTTGGGTTTAGAAGAGGAAGTGGTATCTGCTGATCTGTACAAGAAACAGAAGGGAGCTGACGAAGAGGAAAAGGTGGACACGGGGGAGGCAGGAGGAATGGAAGCAACCAGCCTAGGGGCTGCCGGTCTCCTGGTGGACGCTAATGGTGCCGTCCACCAGAAGCCACGACGCTTCTAAGCTGGAACTGCCGGGGCCTCGGGCAGCCCCGGACAGTTCAGGAATTGGTGTGCCTGGTGCACACCTACAAGCCAAAGCTCGTTTTTCTATCGGAGACACGGCAAAGTAATAAATATGTAAGCAGCCTAAGATGGAGATTAGGTCTGAAACACTGCATCACACATCCTGGCATTGGAAAAGGAGCCGACATAGCCTTGTATTATGATGAAAGCATGGAAGTAATAAAACTTGCCGTGGGTTTGAGATACATTGATGTGTTGATTCGGTTGAACCCTCATGGCCAGCAGTGGCGTGCAACATTTGTGTATGGAGAGGCAAAAGCGCATGAACGCCATCATATGTGGAACCTCCTGAGAAGAATAAAACCTGCTTCCAATGCATCGTGGCTGGTTATTGGTGATTTCAATGAGACTATGTGGCAAATTGAACATTTCTCCTCCTGCTACAGATCTGAAAGAAACATGGCAAACTTTCGTGAAGCTCTCTCCGACTGTGAACTTTATGACCTCGGTTTCAAAGGTCCACCATGGACGTACGATAATGAACAAGATGGCCAGAGGAATGTGAAAGCCCGGCTGGATAGAGGGGTAGCGTCTTCATCATGGAGTGATATCTTTCAGGACGCTTCGGTAGATCATATATGTTCTACAAGATCAGATCACTTACTGCTCTTGGTAAGGTTCGGGCCTAGGCTGGAATGGAGACCAAAGAACGAGAAACGGATCGCAGCCTTTCGGTATGAGTATATGTGGGAGAGAGTAGAATCATTAAGTAACCAGATTGCCGGGTCTTGGAAGAAAGAGTGGACAGCAATTTCCCTAGAGAAGTTAGGGGCGAAGCTAGTCACTATGCAGTCTGATTTACGTCATTAGGCAGCAAGGGATTTTGGCTCCATTCTGAAGGATACTGCAGCGGTCAGGAAGAAATTGAGTGAGCTATGGATGCCCCCCCCCCCCCCTCCATGCACCAACAGAGCAATATCAATAAATTTTCTAAGGAATTGGACGAGCTTCTGTTGAGAGAGGAGATGATGTGGAGGCAAAGATCGAGAGTCACATAATTAAAAGAAGGAGACCGCAATACGAAATATTTTCAGAGAAAGGCTACGTGGAGAAAGAAGAAGAACTCAACTACGAAACTGCGAGATGATCTTGGAAACTGGGTAGAGGATAGGAAAGGGATTGAAGATCTTGCCACTCATTTTTTCAAGAATCTATATACTAGTGACTCGGGGGTGGTGCCTTTTGAACTCATAGAATTGACACAAAAATCTGTCGGGGAGGATCTGAATGCTCAATTGACAAGAAAGTTTACTGTCCAGGAGGTGAGCGACGCTCTCTTCCAGATTGGTCCACTAAAAGCACCGGGCCCAGACGGCTTCCCGGCCTGATTTTACCAGCGGAACTGGGCTGTTTTGAAGGAGGATGTCGTGGCTGCAGTGTTGTATTTCTTTGAGAATGGTAATCTACCAGAGGGTATCAACGACACTGTCATTGTACTAATCCCTAAAGGAAAGGACCCACAGACTTTGAAAGATTTTCGGCCCATCAGTTTGTGCAACGTTATTTACGAGGTCATCTCCAAGTGCCTTGTGAATAGGTTGAGACCAGTACTGAATGCTATCATATCGGAGACCCAAAGTGCTTTCATCCCAGGGAGGATGATCACTGACAATGCAATCATAGCATTTGAATGCTTCCATAAGATACAACATAGCAGGAACAAGCAAGATACCCACTGTGCTTACAAATTGGATCTTGCAAAGGCCTATGATCGGGTGGACTGGAGATACCTCGAGCAAGTTCTGGGGAAAATTGGCTTCTGTTCGCAGTGGATTAAGTGGATCATGGAGTGCGTCACTTCAGTCAGATTTTCAGTGAAGTGCAATGGGGAACAGTCGGAATTCTTCACACCGACCAGAGGGCTTCGTCAGGGGGATCCACTAAGCCCGTACCTCTTTTTATTTGTTGCGGATGGTTTGGTCAATCTGTTGAACAGAGAGGTGGTGGGTGGACATATCACGCCAATCAAAGTAGCAAGAAATAGCCCCGGGATCTCAAATCTGCTATTCGCCGACGATAGCCTACTTTTCTTCAAGGGTATGGTAGACCAAGCGAAATCGGTGAAGAAAGCGCTGAGTATTTTTCAGAGTTGTGCTGGCCAACTTCTCAGCTCTAGCAAATGCTCTATTTTGTTCAGTGAGGTGTGTCCAGAGAATGTGAGAGTAGGCATCAAATCGGTGTTGGAAGTAGAAACATCCACCTTTGAGAGCAAGTACTTGGGGCTCCCGACGCCGGAAGGGAGAATGAAGGATGAACACTTCCAACCTATCATGGATAGGTTTGGAAAAAGATGCAACAACTGGCATGAGAGGTTCATGTCATATGCCGCCAAAGAGGTACATGTTAAGTCGGTGGCTCAAGCACTTCCCACCTTCATTATGGGAGTATTCCTCCTTTCCAAAGGCTTTTGTGAGAAATATGAAAAAATGATCAGAGATTTTTGGTGGGGAGATGAGAAAGAGCACAGGAAGGTTCATTGGATGTCTTTGGAACGCATGACTCAACCGAAGAGATCAGGAGGAATTGGATTCAGAGATATGCACTTGTTCAATTTGGCGCTGCTAGCGAGGCAGGGATGGAGGCTCATCCAAAACCTGTTCAATTTGGCGCTGCTAGCGAGGCAGGGATGGAGGCTCATCCAAAACCCAGAGAGCCTGTGTGCACGAGTTCTCAAGTCTAAATACTTCCCTAAGGGTGACCTACTTGATACTGTCTTCTCGTCCGACGCTTCTCCGGTATGGAGAGGCATAGAGCATGGTCTTGAGTTGCTGAAAAAGGGCCTAGTTTGGAGAGTGGGCAATGGTAAACGCATACAGATTCAACGTGACCAATGGATCCCACGGAATGAGGGTTTGAGATCAGCGAGTTTCAGGAGGCCGTCTAGACTCCGTTGGGTTAACCAACTAATTGATCCGGAGACAAAAAATTGGAATTCGGAACTGATTGAAAACATTTTCTTCCCTTTCGATGCGGAGGAAATTCTCAGAATAAATATTCCTTCAGCCGAAGTAGACGACTGTGTTGCCTGGCATTACGAGAAAAATGGAAATTTTACTGTCAGGAGTGCGTATAAATTGGCGGCTAGTCTGGCACGTAACACAGCCGCGGGCGCCTCGTCCTCCGCCTCTGAAGTAGGGGACAGGAGTATCTGGGACGTCATCTGGAAAATGAATATCCCGAAGAGAATCAAGATATTTTGATGGAGAATTGCCACGGGAACGCTAGCAACAAAGAAGAACAAATGTAAACGCACAATTGTCCATGATAGCATCTGTGACATATGCGGACAGGGAGATGAGGATGAATACCATGCGGTATTAGCATGCACGAAGAGCAGAGCGCTGCGGTTTGCTTTGAGGAAGGAGTGGGACATCCCGGACGAATAGGAATTCTGGTATACTGGAAGTGACTGGCTCCAAGTTCTGTTGGACAAACATGATCTGGATATGAGAGTTAAAATCCTTCTTTTGCTGTGGCGATCCTGGTTCCTACGGGATGATTGTGTGCACAATGAGGGCAAAGAATCAGTAACGCAATCGGTGTGCTTCCTCGTCAGGTATGAGGAGGAGATAAGAAACCTGTCTATGACAGATGAGACTAAAGGAAAAAGCAGTTGGTCTTTGTCTGTCTCTGGAGCAACCAAACCTCGGGTCTTGCCAAGTGCAGAAAGCTCTCCTATATGGGACAAGCTACCGATTGGTGAGGTTAAGTTAAACACAGATGCGGCCTTCCTGTCGGAGACTGGGCTGTGTTGGGCGGGTGCTGTCGCCCGCGATCATCAGGGTCGGGTCCTCTTTTCGGCGTGCAGATTGATGAATGCATGCAGAACTGTGGAAGAAGCTGAGGGGCAGGCTATACTGATGGGTATCACTGCGCTATCAGCCATGTACCCGGGCAGTCTAACCATTGAAACGGATTGTGCCTTGATGTGAAGGAACTGGAGGAGGGAAACCAAAATAGGTCTGCATGCTTCTCAACCATCTGTGATATAAGGAGCACGGCGACGATTTTCATCTCCGTAAGTGTCAAAGCTGTTAAACGAAACAAGAACAAGGCCCATGAGTTCGCGGCCAGGGGTAGGCGAGAAGGAGACTCGCTGATCATTGCGGATGTGCCGATAGGGCTAAGGCCGCTCATGCTATCTGAAAGTAGCATGTAGTTGGTTGTTTGGGTAGTCATTCTCAAAAAAAAAAAAGAGACTGCACACATACGTACAAGCAAAAACAAAGAGCAAAAATAAAAGGAACCAATGGACAGTCAAAACCACAGCCCATCACGGACAAGAGCAAGAGAAGAGGCAAAAAGAATCTGAGTAGGACGAAGCCGAGCCCAAAAAACAGTAGGAAACAGAAACACGGAAGAACCTGGCGTATGCTACACAAGGCTGACACATGGCTGACGTCAGCGATTGAGACTTCGCGAAGTCTCGGTTGACTGATTCCTAGACAAACCCATTAGTTATGCAGAGGCCGGAAGTGTACTCCGGATGTTTGTATCCTCTTGATGCTTCATCTTAAGTTAATAAAATCCACCCTTTGTAGAGAAAAATGAATATGTAGAAAGAAACACCGCTCCACCGCAGCTGCCATCCGCTGGTCCCTCGAGCCCGAGTGCATCTCCAAGAATGCCACCCCCAAGGGGGTAACGACACATGAATGCCGCCGTCATTCGATCAACTGATTTAGGGTTTCCCCCGGAGGTATTGGGTAGGGTTGGGAGCTTCACCTCGATGATGTCTTCATGAAGGAAACGATGATAAGACCATCCTCATCACCGGCTCCGGTCAATGACCGAAGACCAAGTTTTCACCCGGATCCATTCCAAGAAATCCACCCGACAACTTGTGCACTGTCTCGACCGCCTTCAAAGCCCCAGATCTAGCCTCCTAGATCCGGCGACCAACCGCGACAGCAGTGCCATCGTAGGAGCCCTGGCGCACCAGCCACTGCATGAATGCGCCACCACTGGAGCCTGGGAGGAGGGCTCCCACCCCACCTCGCCAAATCGCGAGAGCCGCCGGGATGTATCCCGCACGCTCATCACCGTCTCTGATCTGAACCAACCCGTGGCCAAACCACGAGATCGCCGATGCAAATCCACCTTGGATAGGGACTGCACCACGCCATGCCGCCGCGGGAAGCCTGAGCTTAACCCGCCGCCCCAGGATCTAGCCGCCGCCGACAGATCGCCGCCACGCAGCAGCAGGCGGAGGACCCCCCACCCCGATCTAGATCTGGACCGAGAAGCGACCACGGCCGGCCCGCGCCGCACGCCCGCCGGCCGCGAATCTGCAGCCACCAGCGCCTCCGTGCGAGCCGCCATCGAGCCGCCCGGACGCATCGCGCCGCGCCGCCCTTCATGGCTGCGCGCATCCGCGCGAGGGCACTGTCCCGCGCCAGCCCCACACCGCACCGAAGGGAGGAGGGCCCGCCGCCACCAACGCCGGCCGGGCTTTGCCCTACGGCGCGAGCCGGCAGCGGCGGGGAGGGGGAGGGGACGGGGAAGGGTTGGAGGCGGCGGCACGTGGGTTGAAATAAAAGTTGAAATAGAAACAAATTACGTCGCATCATGATATTCTAATTGAAACGCTATAGACTCCCTGTTTAATTCCACAACGCACATCCAAGTGAATCGATATCTTATTGGACAAATCCCTAGTAGTGCTAGTACGGAGGGAAAAAAAAAACCTATACCGATATAGATATACTCAGACATTAAATTCCTTGTGACTAAAGTCAAACTTTATAAATTTTTATCATGTTTGTAGAAAAACATTAACATATAAATGACCAAATCAATCTTATTAGATTCATCATTGGGCATATTTTCACATATATAGATTTGTTATTGTAAATGTTCACACTGTTTTGTATAAACTTGGCCAAAAACGTTTGACTTAAAACTAATGTACAAAGTAAATAAAATGAAGAGACTATATGCATCATTTAAGTAGTGCACTATGTGAAGATGGATTTAACAAATCTTACCCTAGTCTTGATCCAAACTTTGCAGTTCCCGGTGTGATAATATGCAATATCAAACCATTGAAGGGCGCACCATAGTAAGCATAGGATCCCAAACATCACAGATCTCGTGGTATGAAGCGCATCATACCCGATGAAGTATAGCTTGAGACATACTAGGAATGATTTGTCCAGCAGCAAGAAATTGGTGAGGGCAAAGTCTCTGTTAACACATGTCAAATCCATACGGCTATCAAATACAAGCAGGAGACATGATCTGTGATCAGGCGACGATTGTGTTGATGCACGGTTTCCTTCTTGGAGGCGTCGTTCTTGAAGAACCTTTTTTGCAGTCCGGGTGTGGCCTCTGGTGGTGGTACTTCCTCCTATTTCGCTGATCTGTTCGGCGTTTTTTTTTTCTTTTTTTCTTTTGGCCGTGTTCATCCTTGATGTCTCGACTATCTCTTGACATTATGTTGTTGCAGAGGCCGGGTGTAATTGATATCCGCTTGATATTAATATATTCCTTTTATTGAAAAAACAAGCAGGAGACATCGTGGTAAGCTTGGAATGTACGAAATCACTAGTTAAAGAGTACCTATTGAAAGGTCATTCCAATTTCCTCTTGTGGTGAAAAATCACGCACTGGTTCTACGACACTTATCGCAACCTAAGAGTTTTGTGCTTTTTTTTGTTTATCCTTGTTTTAAAATATTTTATCTCTAGAACTGTGCGTTCAAATCACAAACTGTTCACCATTGTGTTTCTCGCATCGAGATCTTCGAAACTAGATCCCTTGTTAATAGGTTTTGATGAATTTTTTTTACAATATAGTAAAAAAATCAAATAACCCAGGAAAAAACGGAAAGAGGAAACAAAACAAGGGGAAACGGGATGCACAACCATGTTTTTCAAATTTTTGGGAAGCATAACTGTGCTTTTCTTTCACTTTTTTCGAAGCACAACTATACTTTTCACTTTCGAAAAGCACAAGTGTGTTTCACGAAGCAGCACATCTGGGCTTTTCAGATAAATTAAATTTACAAAGTATTATTTTGTACCCAAATCTAGGGAAAAGCAAGCAAAGTCCAAGACCTAAAAAAACGCTTCCCCACAGATGCTCCCAATGAACGAAATATGGTGGTGGCTGCGCGCAACCGCATGTCAACAGGTGACGCACCACCAAGTGCCCGCTGGCTCTGCCCAAAAATGTACAGCACTGTCAATCCATCTAAAAAATAAAGAAACAATCGGGCATAGCAGCCAGGCCTGGGAATGGTTTTAAAACCGCCCTATTTCCAGAACAATCATATCTACAAAAAATAGCAGCCCTCTATAATCGGGGAGCTCCTAATTGCCGCGCTTCCGGCGCCAATTAGGTAAGCTGGCGCTCAGAGCCGCGAGCTCATGGGCCGGACCATGTGGGGACACTCGACTCGCCCCGCCTGGTCGCTTGCTCGCTCGAGCGTTGTTTGCCCGATCGCAGTTGACCGGTACCATGGATTTGAAAAAAAATTGCAAAAAGGAAATTCGCGATTTCAAAAATGTTTACAGATTTTGAAAATGTTCATCCAAGATTTTAAAAAGTTCATCAAATTTGAAAAACAGTTCATCAATTTTAAAAATAAGCTGATCAGATTTGAAAAAGGTTTCGTTGATTCTGAAAAATAGTTCACAAATATGCAAAAAGTTTGTCGATTTTGAATAAAAGATCATCAAAATGGAAAAAAGTTCATTGAATTTGGAAAAAAAATCAATAAATTTGAAAAAAAATCATCACATTTGAAAAAAAGTTGATCGATTTTGAAACAATGTTCATCGAATTTGAAAAAATTTCATCAATTTCAAATAAAAAATCATTCCAGTTTGTTAAAGAAAAAAGGAAAAGATAAAAAACCGAACAAAAAAAAGTGAGAGAAAAGAAAGAAAGAAAAAGGTAGAAAGCAGAAAAGAGGGAACAAGATGTACTTGAGCACATGAGGTGAACGGGGTGGGTTGGTTAGCTCAGGGTGCGAACAGGGGGGTCTCTGGTTCTAGTTCCATCGGCCGCAGGAGCACATGTTCATTTTTGTTTGTTTGTGATACAACAGAAAAACAAAGGGGAGGATGGGCCGAGCCCAACTAGCGAACAGGTGCTTAAGCGCCAAACAGGGTCAACTAAAAAAAAAGGCGCCAAATAGGATTCGCCCCGTAATCTTATCAAAATGGGGAGCCAATGATTATAGAGGGCCAAACTTGGCAATGGTTTGGAAATCGGCCTATTTCTGAAACAGTGTATGCACAAAACAAGTTAGCTAGCTAGTTGTTTTTTTAGATAAAGTTGTCCTGCTAGTTTTTTATACTATGTTTTTGAGGTTTTGTCTAAAACCTTCTCGTAATCAATAATAATGGCAAATCTTATATATTGTTTTGGAAAATAGATAAATGATTTTGAAACATCTGGATTTGAACTTTGAGAAAAGTTCTAATTCCGACTAAGACTAGTAGTATTAGTGATGAAGAACTAGAAAAAACTAGATGACACCCCGCGCGTTGCTGCGGGAAATTTTTAACACGGATAGGTAGAAGTTAAATTCGACAAACTCATGTGATTTACATGTTCAATAGTAGTAATTATCCAAAAGAAATAGTAGAAAGAAAGTTAACTATAAACAAATGGAAATAAACCAATCCACCATGGTGAAATATGACAAAAAAAATTCATATATGTACTCTGAATCTCTGATTAGAGGAGGCAATAATTTTACACATTGTTCTTATGTACTCTGGTTAGAGTAGCAAGGTTTGTAGCTAATCTGGTCTGATATGTGTCTCTTAGCAAGGATCCATTGGACACCTTTGTAGGGTAATTAGCAAAGTACAGTACCAGCGACGGCATGCACAGTTGCACACACGCGTAACAGCAGCAACATTCACACACCCGAGGCGCTCTCGCTGGTGAGGCAGGCGAAGGAAGCCACGTCCCGGGGGCGGTGGGAGATGAGATGGCAGGTGAAAGGCCCGGAAAAGCACACGCTGGTGAGGCTGTTGGAGGACGTCGTACTGGAGATTCTGGCGCATGTGCACGGCGTCGCCGACCTTTTCCGGTGTGCCGATGTGCGCAAGCACTGGCACGCCCTCGTCATCGAGCTGTACTTCCGGCGCCTCATTGCTCCTCCCTCGTCGGCATCCTTAGCCGCGAGCGGCACCAAGGTCTGCCGGTCTGGAGCTTCATCCCGGTGCCGCGGTGGGTCCTTAGCCTAGGCCATCCGCTGCTCGATAGGCTCCTTTGTCCCGGATGTTGCTGGCCTCCTCGACGACTGCATCATACCGCATAATCAGTGTGGAATATGAAGGCGGATCGATGGATAAGAAGAGGGGCCATGCAGGGGGATTAGTGTGTGTCCGTGGTTGAGATTGGAAACAGTGGGAAAGAAATCTTAGAGGAAGGGAAGAAATAGTGGTTGCCTTTGTGATGCTCTTCGGTTACCAATGAAAAAGAAGGAAACTGAAGAGGGAGGGAAAGTGGAAGGCAAAGGGTTAGACGTGCGTCACGCACTCATGCTATTGAAAGCCTCAAACTAAACGGCAAATACACCATTCCAGTAAAGCGAACGATTTAAGAAAAAAATGTTGACATGGCCCATTAAGTGAATGCATGAGGAGGGGGCAAAGTATGGCTGATGTGGACATGGTGCATGTTAAGATAAATAGATAGTGGGGCTGAACTTCTTAAGTATATAGAATGAGAGGTGATATTAAACACATTAACGTGTGCATCAAGAGCGCTCCCTCGCGCGTGCCACGTGGGCAGTGGGGGTGACGATGGCACTGTTGTGCCTTTTGTTTGCTTCATCGCTGCCCCACCACTGGTCGCTTCCTTCGTCCAGAAGAAAGAGACCTCTCCTCTCCTCCGTCTTTTCCGCCGGCGGCATCCCCCAATCTCACGGCTCACACCACACTGCCGCTCTTCCGCGCCCTTTGCTACGACCCGCACCTTGTTGCCCGTTGCTCCTCCCCTCACTGCCATGACTGCGCGCCTCGAGCCTTTCGATCTGCATCTCAGGAGCACACGGGGGAGAGGCGCCGTGCTTGTTACCGGACCAAAATCGGCACGTCCATGTCCTCTCCATCCACGACCATCAGGAGGAGGTGGAGCAGAGCATGGAGTCTCCAGCAAGAGAGGCGCTGATTCTACCGAGTCGGCCGGCCGCGCGGTGTGAGGGTGGGGAAGATGGAGAGACGGCGAGTGGAGGAGTGGCTGCCGGAGAAGGTGAGAAGAAGGAGATGCGGCGCTAGGCCTCTCGGCCCACGCGCCGGGGGGTCAACGGGGTCGTCTTCGAGCGCTTCACGGAGCGGGCCGTCAAGACGGTGGTGCTATCGCAGAAAGAGGACAAGGGCGACGTGGCGCCGCGCCACCTGCTGCTTGGCCTCGTCGCCGAGGACCGCTCCACAGGGGGTTCCTCTCCTCCAGGATCACCGTCGAGCCCGAGCGCGAGGAGTGCCGCAGCCGCCCAGAAGGCGTCCAGGCTCGACACCGACATGCCCTTCGACAGGAGCTGCAGGTGCGTCTTTGAGGTGGTCGTCGAACTGTACAGGAACATGGGCTGCAACTTCATCTCCCCCGAGCACCTCACCATCATGCTCTTTACTCTCGACCATCCCACCACCAACAATCTGGTCAGAAGGTACGCTTAGTAATCATGTCCAGAAATTCCTTTTGATATTTATTTATCTATGTTTCACGCCTAATTATTCATTCATGGCATCCATTGTGTTGCCATCTACCAGTATTTATCAAATAATCATGTTTATAGCCAATCAATTTATCATATACTGAGTTCATCTTCCCTTGTGAGCAAAAGATATTACTTCAAATTATGACCCATAATTTAATTGTACAAATAGTAATACTAGGCACATAATTAACATAAAACTAAAACAAGCTCTCCGGGAAGTAACTCATTTGCAAGATCATGTTGGGATTTTCTTTTCACCATTTTCGCCATGATTTAAGTTTTATGAAACAGGTCCAGTATCTCCTTGTATATCATCTGCAAAGACTACAAGTTCTTCCTCGGCCTGCTGTAAGCCATGGTTCCCCATCTTTCTTCTCCCCTCTTGATCTCTTATACACGAGTGAGTAATTTTCCTTTTGCTCGCATGTGTCATGTGGTCACTTGAAACGGAGCAATAACTCTGCTTGTAAGGGTCAGAATTTCAGGTTTTTGGCTGAACTTTCAATTGTGGCCCAATTTTGTTGATCCTCACGATTTGGCGATCCATTGTGCCCTGTCAGTTCAGCATCAGAGCATGCCTGCACGCCGCAACCTTCCTGCTTACCAATTAGGTTCCATGCATCCAAAACCCTCTGACCTGACATGATCCGTGCGATGAAGAGATGTTTCACCTTTTCTCGACAGCAAATCTACAATGGCCCAAAAGAGGGATCCATCACGCCGGTGGACTTTCCTTGCCACTCTGGGAAGGGTTTTCACATTCCATTTCCATCCATCAGCTTTTCAGTTAGGGTGTTATAGGGGTGAACAAACAAGTACATATGTATCAACGTAAAACTGTTCAAAGATTCTGTAGACTGTAAGAACAGGTTCATTACACAGTCTCTAACTTCATAATGAATATCACATGATCATAACAAACCTGATAAGAATCTCAATGTTTCTGAACTTGTGCAGATCAATTGATCTGCGAGTTTGATTCGTCGTTTGATCTGTTCAGCGAGTCGGCTCTACGACTAAGATACACTTTGCACTTTGTTTCATGCGACTTATGTTACTTGTTCTTGGATTGTGTATGTTTGTTTGCATTTATTTTCCTTGCGCCATTTGTGATATTGTTTATGCTACGCGCCAAGAAACAAGGGACATGAATTCCACCGATTGTGCGCGTCTTGTTAATGGTCATGCCACCGAGCGATGAGGAGGCACCGCTGAGCGCGCTGCAGAGGCACTGCGGCTGGGACTGCATGACGGACCCGTGCTACGAGCAGCAGGACTTGGTGGGTGCTGTGTCATTGCCGCTGATGTAGTTCATGCACGGGTACAGCCCGACAAGCGCCGCAGTACACCAGGACTGTGCCGATGCCATACGCCACCAGTAGGGCCGCCACCGCCACTGCCAGCAGGATAGTGCTGTTGTTTGACATGGTTCTCACTGCTTGGATTGCTAGTGAAGAGATGCCTTTTTCTTGGGTTGGATGCTTTGCAGCTAGATGTTGACTGTGCTTTTGGCATTCGAATAAGTGTGTTCTTATAGGAGTGGTTATTATTGGGGAAGGTGGATTCAGTTGGGTTTGCTGTTGAGCTACTTCCTACTTCGCAACGAAATGAGTTCATTCTCTGAATTCCCGCAGTTGTCGTGCACTACTTCAGAAAACTATCGGATATGTGGCTGCTAAAATAGTTGTGTTCAGACAGAAAGGTGGATCAGGCCGGTGCTGCTCCATTTCTGTATTGGAGTTTATACACAGCTTGCCGTACGCACTATGGAACAACACTGATAGCTGCAGTTGACAATAGTAGGGGTGGTAGGGCGAAGTTTTCCATTTGCAAGCATCTGGTAGTTTGATTATTGATGGTGATAAGATGGTTCTGCAGCGGTCGACCGGACAACGCCGACCTGGATAGTGAGGCCATTCATGTACATCATCTTATCCTCTCCACTCTCTGTCCTCTTTTCCTCTGATTATGCCTGTAACGGAAATGCTTATTTGAAACAGAATTGATCTGTCTCTGCATTTCGTTTTGCTTTGCCCTCCTTATGCAAGGATTTTTATTTCAAGATCATGTGCTAGCTTGTTCCTAAGAACATTTTATCTTTTGTCTTTTTAGGGAACATTTAGATTATGTCAAGAAGGTCGATAAACAGGTAGGAACTGATTTGCACCGATGCCATTCCTTGCAAGAAGTCTAATTAGTCTTCACCAGGTGTCTTAAGTTTTCAATGTAAAAACATCAGAATATCTTTTCAAGTTGGGGTGCCTACTTGGTTTAGAATGTAGTTCTCATGCTTGCTTATATGCTTGTGTATTTCATCTTTTTAGTAACATAACTAGGGGAAGCACGATTCATAGATGATATTCTCCTTACCCAAGAAGAACGTATTTCTTTTGCAGTTTTCTTACATGCTCTCTGGTCATTACATTTGTGTATTTCCATTATTATTACCAAAAAAAAGTGGAATTCAGACTATATTTGTTTGCATGACAACAAATGTCTATAATGAATGCTTGCAATGGAGACGTCATTAAGAATGATGTTGAAGTTTACCTTTGATCTTAAATCAGTGGATATAGATCCTTCAATTTGTTTAAACCTAAGAGATATGTTGTCATTCTTCAATTAGCTATAGCTCACTTTTTTGTTAATTACATTTTTGAGCCGAAAATAATTTTTTAGTTCACCATGTGTTTGTGTTCTTGCCTCTCATGTATTCTAACAGGTGAAACAAGCTGATGAGATATTAAACATATCAAGTCAAATGTCACGTAATTATGAATCTATTTAGTGTATGATGTTGTCTGAAACACGCATCTTTATTCAAAGCAAATATCCGACCTCTGCGAGTTCTATTTGTGTGTGGCACTACTGCATTCAAATCTAACTCTTTAGAGGTTGTAAGTACATTGTGTTTTCTCTTTAAATTGTCATGTGTCTGTGAGTTTGTTAGCGATCCTTCCTTGATATAACCTTGGATGTACATTATATTTTTAAACACACAGCAGTATATATCTATGGTTAATTTTGAAGAGTTGTGGCATACGATGACACCATGCTACGCTTCCCCCGAGTAAGCATATCAAGCTTGTCTAGGACATTAAGGCAAGTTCTCTGCCTGGTGAAAATGCTAAAAGGTCACTCATGTTCTTAGAGTATTTCTGAATCGCATATGCTTCTAATTTGTTAATTTAAGTTTACCGATTAGCGGTGCAACCTTCCAGGACATTTCTGTCGCCAGAGCTCATCGACATTGTCTCAAGAGCATGTTGATGTTGTTATCTGCAATAGTGACAACGAGGGTGAGCACGCAACCCACATCAAACAACCAACATGCCCTGCATACGTTCTATGCTAATAACCGGTAAACCTACTTCACTGTAGAGTGACGCCATGCAGTCGCTCGCAACAACCAGGAGCCTCTCGAACCTCTCCTTCCGGCTTTTGCCCTAAAGGACCTAGAATCTTTGGCATGAAACGAAAATCAGATCATCGTCTCCACTACTTCATTTGTGGTGACAAGGTGAAGCTGTATCAACAACACATTGACAAGCTAGAGCGCCTCATCAGTGCAAAAGAACCTACCATTCCACATTTGCAACACCGTACAAGTGGATGGTGACTATCTGCACACCTTATCTTTCCGTTTGACATCACATAACATCCTGCTGAATTTCATAATCATATCTTTCTCCAATTTGCACTACTTCTCCATTATTTTCACCGATGAGTACCTCCACGAGTGCATTGGCCCGGATCTGGATGGCCCGTCAATTAAGTTTAGAAGCAGAAGCATTCACAACATCGCTCGCATCATGACAACAACTGGCAGCAGGCGATGATTGCCACAAAGTGGACAGATTTTTCATGACGCTAACCATGAAGGAAGGCAAACTGTCTTATGTACAAGGTTGCACCATCACATGATGATTGATAGGGCCAAAGTCCGCACCATTAAAAACTAGCGCACTACTCTCTAATGATGAATAAATCTCTCCGCCTCCTTGCATAGCTTGTCTAGCAAAGGACATACATGCAGATATTTAGATACATCTAGATTCCTTACTTTTGGACCAACAAAGGCTAACCCAACGAATAGAAAAGGACAGTGAAAGGGGCACATCCCACCTGGCACCGCCACAACTTCCTCTTAGGCGGCGCACCACGGGTGCGCCCCAACCACTAGTGCCCCATAATAATGACACGTCTAGCGAGCTGCCGGTGCATTGCTAGCACTCCGGAGTGGCCCACCGTTTTAGGAAAACTCCTGTTCTTTGTCACCCTTGACTACAAAAAAAACCTAAAAAGTAAAAGGCAACTAGTCATTCCAAATGGTGTTTTCCAGACGTCATGTGCCCCCACCAGTTAATGCGTTCATAACATGAAGAGTTTTTCTTGTTGTGCATTAAATTTGTGCTTTTTAAATTAAAAAGGCATAAATTTCAAACCGTGCATCAAATATAGATCTGTTTTCACTATTGGAACCCGCGAAACGAGCTCTTCAAAACTAGAACCCATTTTGTATATGTTTCTACAAACTTTTTTCAATGCCAACTTTGATGCTACCTGGTGCAATTTTGTTTGTTGTCACGGTGAGCTGTCTAGTAGTCTATGTGCAACTTGTCCTCTACTTTGTATGGTTTTTATTGTTGGCATACTATCCCATCCACCCTACCAGTGTGATGTGCAACTTCGGTTGTTGGCCTGACAAACTGACTAGCAGTCGATGTGCATTTTTTCCCTACCCCTTGGATGTGGTATGTCAACAGTGAAAACCGCACATCCACGAGTTGAGGAAAAAGTTGTACATCAACTATTGGCAGTTGGCCAAGCCATGAGACGAAGTTGTACATCTCGCTGGTAGGATAGATGAGGTGCAATGCTAATAGCTTTTACTAAAAAAATTGTGTATTTTCAGGAATTTGTATTTAAAATAATCATCAAATATTTGAAAATATTCATATATTAAAAGGGGGGACCCCAAAAGAGAAAAGAAAAAAATATAAGAAACAAAAGGAAAAATGAAGGAAAATGAAAAAAGATTTCAAATTAAAATATAAAAAGAGAAAAGGAGGGGGAAGGGAAAAGAGTAAAATGCATCAGTGGTCATTGAACTTACCGTATACGCTTACTTCGGTGACTGTACTTAAAAATACGGTCAATATGGTCCTCATATACGAGTTGCGGTTATTGTACGGTCACTGTCACACCGTATTGCTTTGTATTTGTTTTAGTTGACCGGTCAAACAGTTTGAATGGTGCATTGTCAGCTCATTTTCTCTATCGACCTATACGGGGCCCACTTGTCACTGGGTGTAAGAAAGAAGTAGAGGCAAAAACAAAAACGCCCGGGGGAATGGAACCGGAACCCGCACACTGACAGCAGCCGTGCGCTAGCCAGTTGAAAAGACAACAATATATGTTTTATTTCTTCACATGTTCCCTTATTAAACACAAGTAGACTGCCTGTGCGTTGCTACGGGCTTTTGAAATATTTTGCTGGTGTTATATAAAGTTAATGCGGTGAAATTTCACATGTAGAGACAATATAGCACGAACACAATTGCATAATAATTGAAGTCCACTTCATTTACAATAATTGATAACAAAAAGGCAAATTGATGATGTATACATATAGAGCAATGATCCAATTAAAAATCCATTACAAATTATTAAGATCTACTACTTGATGCACTTAAGAAATTCTCGCCCAATGAAAAAGATTCTTTAGCTTCATTCGCACCATGTTTTAGAAAGTATAATAAAAACTGCTTCCTCAATTCATACTCATCCCACACAAGCAAAAAAATGTAGTACGAGTACTTCACATCCAAGGTCTTCAAACATTTAACAGACAATACGCATCGCGCAAAGCGGCTTAACCGGTTCTTTACTGTTCCACCAGAGCATAAAATGAAAACCAAAATAGCGAGGCACATCCCCACAATTTCCAAAATTAATATTATATTATATATAGTGATGAAAAAAATAAATGTTTGTATTCCGAATTTGTTACCCGCCTGTGCTCATTGGAATACCATACAGATATAAACGTTGTTGTTCAGATATATCGGAATCCCAATCGGCTTGCTTTATTTCGAGTGCTTCTGTATGTATGGTACGGGCTACAATATGTATAGATGAATCAAACAAATGATTAAGTTCGGCCATGTTTGCTTTATTTCGAGTGCTTCTTTATGTATGATACGAGCTATAGTGCATATAAATAAATCAAATAAACGATTAAGGCCGTTTCCAAGGTTGAAATTCATTTCTCTTACATCCGTTCGTGTTTGAGCATCAAACAAGCCCCTAACAGGCTATCCAAAATCCAACCATCTGGATAGTCCATCCACCCCAAAATCCAGCCCAGGGGGGAGACATATGGTTGTTCGCACTATCTGTCATGTTATCTTAAACAGGCGGTCCAAAGTCCCAAAAATTCCACCCCATGACGCACCCTTCCGTTTTCCTGCAGGACCCTCCCTTCCTTCTTGATTTCTTGCTGTAGCAGGACATTTCTCACTGGAGCACTCTCCTTCAAAGGCAGATGATGCCCGCATCACCATCGCAATGACACCTCTCTCCTTCGCACTGTACTTCCCCACGGACTGCTAATAAAGAGTCCACCACCAACCGCCCTACTCTCTGCCCTAATCCTCCCTCCCCGTGCTCACGGCGATCCCACCGCCAGCAAGGGGGGCTAGGCATGCGCCGCCCATGACACCCCCGAGCCAAGAAGGAGGATCCGATGTCTCCTGATCCATTGCCATGTTGTAACACAGAAATGAATGTCGTGTATTACGACGAAACAAAAATATGATATAGTTGTTGGCATGCAACTGATACACCACCGTGTCCATTATTAACTCTTGAAACAACCCCCCAATGCATATACCCTTTCATCCTAACCAAAAAAATGTATGACTTAATGAAAAAATATGAACCGCTCACTCATGCAATTTGCTGCAATGCCATCTCTAATTAAATGCACTTTGCCATATTTTCTAAGGTATGGAAATTATTCCGCTCAGACAGCCATAACTGAACATATCAACCCAAATAACCATCACCCACTCTTAAACCTCACTTTTATAATAAAATCCACTAACTCGTGTTCAAATTGAACCAGTAATCGACGCCGCCTTGGCAGACCATCAACAAAGGACAAGGGCGGAAATGACCTTCCTATCTTAGTGCTAGTACCACCTGCTTATATACTGGACCCACCCTTCATGCCGGGCTCTACCACAATGGCGGTACATAAAATATATCAGAATAATGTACCACCATTTATGTTCTTCAAGCATGGCGGTGTGAGCTTTTCAGTGGAGCCAGACACGGTGATAAGGATACTAACAGCTTAATAGACGGGAAGGAACATAACCTCCAAGAGAGTGAGTAGACAATTCAACCTTGGTAACACACACATTTATTGAGACAGTTCCTCTAAGTTGAATGACTCCTTATCCACCTTCGCCCTGTAGGAAGGCTCTTCTTCTAGTAAAGTGGGCAGAGATCATGCGGCATGAAAAATTGGAAAACACACATTTGACAGTTCTGATTGCATTCACCAATCTTATCTGACTCTCATGTGGATCTGTGATTGCATTCACCTTATCTTCGACTCTAATGTGGTCTATGTTTTTGGTTTCACTTCCCTTGAGACGGACTCCACCTGTAGCTTACACATTATTCTCCGCTATAAGGTACACTTTCTATTTAAGGATTTTTTTAATAGGAATTTCATTCCTATCAGTTTTGAAAATATAAATCAACAAGGTCACAAGATTCATATGGATTTCATTCCTATCAGTTTTGAAAATATAAATCAACAAGGTCAATGATATCACAGTAAAAGAAATGTGTTTGTCTATCCACACTTCATTGCACCCATATTGAAGGATACAACTGAACTGGAAAAAAAAATAGTCATGTGAGGCATAGGCTATCACTAATTAATTACATGCAAACAAAATTGCTGATAATATAATCTTGTTTCAGTGAATCCATCTACTAAACAGATTCGCTCTTTCCAAATCCTCTATCAAAAACTGCATAATTTTGACTTGGACTCCAAACATAATGTGGAGATCAATCGCAAAAAAAGGAGAGATACGTCCCATGCTTTCTATAGACTATCTATTTGCACTATTTTGATGTACGGTTTAAAAGTAGCAGTCCAATTTAGTTTCACAGTCCAAAAATTAATCTTTATGTGATTTTGTGTACAGTAACCTTGTATGCGGACTTAGACCATGTTACTGTTTGAATTAAACTATGCGTTCAACATGAAAGTTGTAGATATCTTTAGTGGTGAGTAGAACTAAAAGTGCATGGACAGACTCACTAAATATTAAAGAGACCAATTAGGCTAGTTTTCCCTAGGTTCTGAAACAGCTGCACGCACTCTAACCTTCTGCAGGTTTGGCTCTTGTGCAGATTACATTTAGCTTTTATACTTAAAAAATATTAACAAATCAATATGTTAACCAATATCACCGTCAAATCTTCAGTGCCCTGCCTGAAGCTCCTATTGCAGTAGAAAAGGTCTACTGGAAACTGCTACTATCTTTGCTGATTTGAGGACACAACAAGTTCTATAGGACACAACAAGTTACACTGGAAACTGCTACTATCTTTGCTGATTTGATTATCAACAGGATTTCGTGATCATCATCTCGCTGATCAGAACAATAATATGCTAATGCTCTGCTAAATTAACCACCGGCTAAAAGGAGAAAATACAGTTTTTTTAATCTAACAAACATGAAAATTCTCATAAGCATATACGTGTAACTATGACAAGATAGCATTATTTTTTGTGGAAAAATTGGACCAAGTATTACCTTCAATCGGCCAGAAGAGGAACATTTGAATCTCCTTGAAAATTTACAATGGACAACCTGCAGCAAACTGACGGAGTGAGGGTAATTGGGAGAGAGATGCAGAGTTGGGGCTCGGCCAGAGGAGGTTAGTCTCCATCGGAATGGCAAGAGTGCAGTAAGCAAATCAGGAGGGTTTGGGATGAAGAAAACTCACCCCTTTGCGGTCGGTCGGATGGGGCAACAGACAAGCAATTGGGTATTATTAATTGATGAGACTGTAGTATGTACCTCAGGTGTAGCATGGGCAGAAGAAGTTCCGACAAACGGTGGAGCACGGACAGATAGATTTCCAGCGAAGTCGATGGTGTATAAGCACGCGATGTTGGTAACTTGCGGCACGACTATATTGGGCAAGCAACTTGCGATGTGATCTATTTGCTTCCGATCGAGGGGTTTCATAGAACCAAAAAACACGCCAGACTTCTCTTTTGGTGTCATATAAATCCCCATACATACTGAAGAAGGAAGTTTCCTAAAAAGAAGTAAGTTTATTTCAGAAAGAATGTGTAGCAAAAGTTGTTCGCTCTTTATAAGCAAGTGGCCAAGTGCAATGTGTGCCTCGGTTCTTCAATACTTGTATGCCACACATGAATATATTGGATGTTTGACTGAAAGTTAAGACTTGCAGGTCAATACACATGAGACCCGCTTCGGTACACCCCCCCTCACAAAACGTATAAAGGGCAATATGGACTTTTGACAGTAGTACTCATTCTTGTATGTATGATGAATGGTCTACGAAATACGTCAACTCGCCCCATCATGGGCCGGCCCACTTACACCTTTTTTTCTCTGATGTAAGTTTTCAAAAAATATGCAAGAGGCAAGCCTCGAACTAGAGACCTCCAGTGATAATATGCACCGCAGTACCACCAGATCAACTTACCAGTTGTGATATATTTTGTATTACTGCACTATTAGTACCTTTGTCTGGCTGGCCGCTGGATTAACATTTCGCTGTTCGTCCGATCTGACACGATGGTTATGCGCTGAATTTTTCCTTCCTAGATCAGTGCTTCTAGTCACTCCCACGTATATAGCATCTCCTCCCTCTAAACTCTCCATCGAGATAATTAATTATGTGCTTCTAGCAACAAAGTAGTAACTGGTTCCCAGAAATTACACTAATTGTTTTTTTAGGATCTTACACTAATTGTTTTGGTAGGTTGTGATTGCTTCGAACAAACAAACACAAAAAATAATGGTTCTCACAAATTACATATTTGCTTCCGTTAAATATACAAAAAGAAAATCAATTGCTTCTGGATGTTTTTTCTTAGCAACGCAAACGCCATGGAAACATTTCTTTTCCCAATAGAAGCACATGGAATGGAAACATATTATTCAGAAAAATCTGCTTCCAAAATAAAGGTACTCCAAAAATTCGTTCCAGATGTATATATTCTCAACTAAAAAAACAAGTGTATATATTCTCAATTGAAACTAGGAAGCCTATACTGAAACACAGGGTTGTAGACAACATGTAATCCCTTGAAGCAGCAGGCAGTAATGGTGGAAGCATACATGATTAGTGTGTAAGAGATTCATTATTTGGGCGCATAGAAAGCCTAATGTGTTGTTTTTTGGATAATGATTAGTGTCTAACCGGAATTTTGTTGAACTCTGTAGGAAGCATAAATGTTTCGTGAAAACCTACACCTCTTGGTTATTGTGTAACCGAAGCTTCATTCTTTTGGGCAGGACGCAAAATAGAGTCATGTTCGATGCAAAATTAGTAAGATGGTGTAGAATACATGTGCAACCAACAAATACATATGCTTCAAACAAAATGAGCATGTGCTTCCTATGATGTTGAAATTTATTTCAATGGCCAACTTTCTGATTGATGTATGCTTCCATCAACATTTTACTTATAAATGACATCATAATTTTCTTCCAAAGAAAACAATTTTTTCTTCCAATATATATTGGACTTTGCTACCATACAACAAGAAATAAACAACGAAGCACAACGAGACGAATCCCCTACTAGAACATGAGCACCGTCCAAAGATGGATGTCTTCGAGGAGTAGCGTCGATTAGATTGGAGCAACAATGACGAGATCGGACCGACGTAGCTGGAGTGTGGCGGCTAGTCTAGGCCAAAAGAACCAAACGGAGACAAAAAAATTCCAGACACCGGCATCACCATGAAAGGCATGCATGCCAAGTTTTTTGCTTTCTCACATTATATGCATTCTCTAGGGTTTTCCCCCTGAAAAACACTAAAACACTGCCCGCATGTGATGTAGCATGTGTTCGGTGTTCGAATTCATTCAAATTTTGCGCTGGGGACTACCTTGGGCATGCCCATACACTGGCAACATTTGGTGCCATTTCATGCACGACAAAACCTACACCATGTTCGACCGGTTCATTCAGGTTTGCTGGTACGGCAAGTCTCGAAGCAGTTTTTTTCTGGTCCATAAACTGGAATCAATTTATTTCCACACATTGGCATCACCATGGAAGGCATGCATGCCAAGTTTCATTGCTTTCTGACATTGTATGCATTTTCTATGGTTTCCCCCGTGAAAAAGCCCAAAAATATTGCCCGCATGTGATGCAACCTGTGTTTGGTGTCCGAATTCGTTCAATTTTTGCATTGAGGCCTTCCATGGGCATGCCCACACGCTGGCAAATTTTTTTGTCATTTCATGCACGACAGGACCTACACCATGCTTGATCGGGATTGTTCGGGTCTGCCGTAGAGTAAGTCTTGAACCCATTTTTTTTCACATTAACCAAATAGAGCCAAAGATATTACACACACTAGCATCACCATGGAAGGCATGCATGCCAGGATTCGTTGATTTCTGACATTATATGCATTTTCTAGAGTTTTCCGAGTGAAAAAAACCCTAAAATACTACCGGACGTGACGCAACATGCGTTTGATGTCCGAATTGTATCAAATTTTGAATGGAGGCCCTCAATGGGCATACTCAGACGCTAGCAAAAGTTGGTGTCATTTCATGCACGACAGGACCTACACGATGTTCAACCGGGACCATTCGGGTCTGTCTATAGTGTAAGTCTCGAACCATTTTTTTGTCACATTAACCAAATGGATCCAAAAAAATCCACACACTGTCATCTCCATGGAAGGCATGCATGATAAGTTTAATTGATTTATGATATTATATGCATTTTCTATGGTTTTCCCAGTGAAAACCCTAAAATACTGCCCGCATGTGGCGAACGCGTGCTCGGGTGTTTGAATTCGTTCAAATTTTGCGTTGGGGACTACCTTGGGCATGCCCAACAAAAGTTGGTGTCATTTATCCATAGTCCAAAAAATACTAACTTTAGGAGTGTGCTAGACTTGGTGAGATGGGTGCATCCGTGAGCATGTAGTTTGAGACGGTGCATCTGTGAGCATGTAGTTTTTCTAAATTGAATGTCTATGTTATTTGCAATTTTCGTCATTATCAATCAACATGAAACTTTTCTTATAGCCAAACAATTTCTTGAAATTTGTCAACAGTTTTAGAAATTTAAATTGTGAAAATTTTATAAGCTTGAGCACTTTCTCCAAAATTGTGAACCCAACAATTGATGTTGTACACAAATTGCAAACCACATACTTTTTAAAAAAATTGTCAAAATTTTGAAACACAAACATTTTTTTAATTTGTGAATAAAAATTTCAAAAGAAGAACATTTTTCAAATTCCTGAATTTTTTCAAAACTGTAAATAATATTTCAAACAACAACATTTTATGGCATTCCAAACATATTTCAATTTTTTATCAGGTTCCAAAAATATTAATAACTTTCAAAAAAGATAAATATAAATTAATGACAAAATAAAAGAAAACGAGAAAATAGAAAATAATAAAATATGCTCAGCCTTGGTTCAAATAGGCGACGACATCGCTCCCGTCCGGTTCCAGTTGGGCCAAATCATTTTTTTCCGGATTTAAGAAAGTTCACCAATTTTGAAAAGAAAAATTCACGAATTTGAAAAAAAATTACAGGCTTTGGCAAATGTTAATAAAATTTAAAAAGGGTTCATGGATTGAAAAAAAGTTCACGGATTTGAAAACAAAGTTCGTGAATTTAAGAAAATATTCATGAATTTGAAAAGTTCACGGATTTGAAAACAAAGTTCGTGAATTTAAGAAAATATTCATGAATTTGAAAAGTTCACGGATTTAAGAAAAAGGTTGATGATTTTAATATTGAAAAGAAAATAAAAAAAGAGAAAAATTAAAAAGAAGGAAAACGATACGGAAAAAAACGAAAAAATAAAACCACAACATGTTTCGAAAGATGTTCAGAAATTGTTTATGTTTCGAAATTTTATTCAAATTCAAAACATGTTTGCTAAAATTTCGTTCATAAAGTCAAAACTATTCGGCATTTCAAAATTGTTCACATATTTTTTTGCAATAGAAGTTTCAATTTTTTCAGAAATATTTAATATATATATATATATATATATATATATATATATATATATATATATATATATATATATATATATATATATATATATATATATATATATATATATATATATATTAACGCTCTTGTGTTTTCTTATATACTTGGCGCTAGAAAATACCACAAATACTGGTGGGATGAGGTGGTTAGCAGCACTTGCCTTTAAGTGGTGGGTCTTGAGTTCAATTCCTCACGAGCTCATCTTTTTCTCAGTATTTTTACATCACTAACATTGAACGTTGTAGGAGGGACATGGCTTAATGGGCCGGCCCAGTCGCGATGTGCAATTCTTATACGAGCTCTCGCGGCGTACTTCCAAAAAAGACCATCTTGCCCTTTATTATGAAGGGGTATAGGGTAATCTCAACCGTTGATGTGTTTAGGGGGTGTACCGAAGCAGAACACATCATTTAAAATCTCAAAGATTTATGTTATAACCTACTAGTAGATTTTGAGATTAAAGGTGAAATTAAGAGCATATGCCCTTCTATTTCAATACCACTAAATTGTGTCTCAGTCTTTTATGGGTAGCATCGAGAGTAAAAGACCAACGAGTGCAAGAATTGGAACATAGAAGAATCTTACCTGGGCATGATGCCATCAGGTTCTATGCCAAGATCGAGGTAGTAGAGCTCCCTCAATATCTCTTGCCAAGCCCTCCCTTTGACCATCAATAGAACAGTCGCTCTCGCTTGCCCTGCTTTTGAAATCTCCTTCTGCACCGCTGCAGATCAGTTGGCAGCATAGGCCGAGCTCTCCCATCTATCATCACGTTGAGCGCATCTATGCTTACTTCCCTTGTATCATCACAACGGATGCTATAAATTTGCTTGTGTCCTTGTCATGAATCTGAGTTCTGCACAATATGAAAAAGAAAGAAAGTCTATGAATACAACATAATGATAGTTCCAATGAAACATGTACTATGCCGAAACTGGCCATGATAGTACGGATGTCATGTGGATGGACGTAATTGTGCAGGAATAACCGGGAAGAGTACTCGGATATCGACAACCCACCAGAGAGATCAGTGCACCCTACTGTAAACGTAGTTTCCTGGTGTCGCCACAGTGGTTGATGTTCCAACAGTACCTGAGTCTTACCTCGAACTCCAAAGAACATGGCGCCGCCGACAACGCCCGAGGATGCAGGGAGAGCACGGAGACCGCTCGGCCAGACGGGTTCAACGCCACGTTCAACAGGAACAGGTACTGCCGGCATTTGGCACGGGCTGAGAAGGCGTTGAAGCCGTCACAGAGCTGGACCTCGACGCATGCCCAGGACCAAGCTCGGTCTGTCGGTCATGCACGACCACCCGTGCGTGTGGGCAAAGTGGTCCAGGAGTGCCGCCGTGGAGCTAACGAAATTGCAGTCTGCCTGCGGGCAATAGCACGGCATCATGAGGGCACGCCTTGAGGTGGTCGGGGTGGTCGTAGTAGGTCGGCGTGGCAGTGCAGCCGTGGGCGGCGTTGGCACGGCACCCGGATGGACTCTGTTAGCCTCTCCAGTGCGATGTTCCGGCGATAGCCGCCGGTCAACCGGATGTGACACACATGGCACCTCCTTGCCGCCACCATCTAGTCGCGGCACCGCGAGGATATGGTATGACCGACGCCACACTGCACTCGAGCAGAAATGATGTTCCAGTGTTATTGGTACACAAACTTGTAATGGATCGGCCTAGGATGGACGACGAGTGTACGCACCTGGAAGACTGGTGGCTTGAGAGGGAGGTAGCAGATGCCGCAGCTGAGGGTATCGTCGTCATCCACTATCACGATTGCGAGCGCCATGCGCTTCGCCGCCGGCTCCATCGTACCTGGAACCCGAGATTGCCGTCGTTGTTCTTGTTCTTCTTCTCTTGTTTTTTTCCTCTGGAAATACTAACATCGTCTCCTGCCTCGTCGGAGGTCTCGGGCCAACACCTTGAATCTGCGGGCGCTCCTGGTGATGCTACAAACCCTCGCCGCCGACTGCCTCACACGGATGGGCGTCCTGTCCCGCGTCCTGACCCTGTACCGCACTGCCGACAGCAGCACCACCGATCACCGTTCCCGGCCCCATCGCTGCCATATCACAAATTAAATAGGTACATAAATGCTTTCATCGTGAGGTTTATTTGTCATGATAGGTATATGCACGTGTGTTGCATCGGAAGTTGATTTTTTATGCTACAGGGGAACATATGGGCACACATCATGATGCAAATCAAATAACAAAAAGGAGATTATGTTTTGGTTATGAAGCATAGAACTTCTGACAACTTTGTCCTGAGATATACTAAAGCCAAAGAATATCATAGAGGGAAATCAAATTATCTGAACGACATGATGTTATTTCACAAAATAAGTTAAATTTACATTTAAAATTTAAAATTACCAATTGGTCATCTTTACATGTAAATAAAAAGGTGGGAATCAATATTACAATACACTTACCAAAAATGTTCCTATACAAAAAATTATCATTAAGAATCACCTGCCAAGAATAAAAACTGAGAGCAAGTCTGCAAAATAACAAATTGTTAACAATACATTCGGTAATATAAATCTCACTGATCTTGCACACCCTTCAGAGCATACCAATTTTTCCCTTCAGAGTATACTCTCGTCTATGAACAGAAAAAGAAAACCATAGAAACTAAATACAAGTCTGCAGAATAACACAAAGAATCACTAACAGTTCAATACCATGTGAATGGAGACATACCATACCATCCTTTTTATCTTCTGACTGCACTTCTATTTGTGATATTTCCAGTAAATAGATGGCAATTTAGCAAAATACAACCATTGGAATATGGGAAGCCGTATAAACTGAATTATTAGATAATATCACATGTGCATTATTGGCCTCTAAGATGGAACAAAACTGAATACTACCCAAAACAACACACAAATCTGACTGACAATTTTAAAATTTCATATCTCTCCTATACTACCTAATAAATTCAAGTTGTATACACCTTTTTCAATTGCACAAAAATTTAATTCAGTTTCTAAAGTCTGCAATACCTCCATAATTCTAAACAGTCTGCAATACCCCCATTACTAACTCTAGTTCAGCAACTCCCTGAGGAAGAGTCATTGGTGAGGATGGGCTAACTCCGCTATATACCATAACTATTCTCAACTACCATATCCAGAAAAAATATTGTCAATTTGAGGATACCGAAATTGAGTTACAAATAGAAATAACAAAAGTAAAATGTCAAGCATAAGTAGTCTATTCAGAGGCATCATTCCCAAAAGAAATTCTGAGCTGAACACCAGAGCACAACAAGTTGTGACAACTCACATCCCAAATGATAGCAGATTTATTTAAACTGCCAGTAGCATCACAGTACAGACGTTAAAAACAGTAGCATTACATGAACACTGTACAGTCAGTTCATGCATGCATACCTGCCGGTAACCTTGGTACCATCACCGCTCACACTCCTCTGTGTGTCCTTCATCATCATTTTTCCTTCGTCAAACAAATCCAGCAAACGCACACAATCGAATCACCTAATGCTTCGGCAACTCCAACAACACGTTGTTGCTCCAAGCGAACACCACGGAGAGGGGCGTACTTGGATCCTAAACTCCAAGCAAACAATTAATTAAGATCCCTTGCACACACACACACGAGAGAGAGAGAGAGAGAGAGAGAGAGAGAGAGAGAGAGAGAGAGAGAGAGAGAGAGAGAGAGAGAGAGAGAGAGAGAGAGAGAGAGAGAGAGAGAGAGAGAGAGAGAGAGAGAGAGAGAGAGAGAGAGAGAGAGAGAGAGAGAGAGAGAGAGAGAGAGAGAGAGAGAGAGAGAGAGAGAGAGAGAGAGAGAGAGAGAGAGAGAGAGAGAGAGAGAGAGAGAGAGAGAGAGAGAGAGATCAGGGAGGTGAGGGATGAGAGGAGCTGACCCACGGAGCTGGGCGCCACTGTGTGTCTCGCTGCCGCTGCAGAGATCACACGACCATCGCCGCAAGAGGGGGAGGGTTGAGATTGGGGTTTGGGGATCGCGAGCAGGCGGCCTCCATCCGCGGCAGCGTGCGTGGGCGAGCAGGGGCTCGGCATTGTTTTCCGGAGGGGATAGGCGGCGGCGGCGATCCAGAACTGACGACGAGGGCGAGATCCGGCGGGGTCTTCTCGAGTCGTCCGCCAACGGCGAGATCCGACGGGGCCGATGGGATCGAGAGACGCGGCGGCGGCGGCTCCCCTCGGACGGAGGAGGCATCGGCGGCGGCGGCATAGGGCATGGATCGGCCATGGCACAGGGATGGATCGGCCGCGGAGGGGGCATAGGGCTGGATCGGGCGTGCGAAGGTCTGGTTGGCGGCGGAGACCGATCTGCTATGGGAACGAGGGATCGATCCTAGGGATTTTGTGGCATCGGTTTATTTCGCTGGAGGGTACACTACTAGGAAAAGGCCTACTAATGGCGCACCGGTTTTGCCTACTAATGGCGCACTACCGGTGCGCCATTAGTATCACGCCACTAGTATTTTCTACTAATGGCGCACCACTGGTGCGCCATTAGTATCTGGTATACTAATGGCGCACCACCTAGTGCGCCATTAGTATGTAACACCATGCGCCATTAGTGTGACTCCCGGGGGGCCATATGTAACCATGTGCTTTGTCATACTAATGGCGCACCCTGTTATGATGCGCCATTAGTGTCCTTTCGCACACTAAGGGTGCACCTGGTGGTGATGCGCCATTAGTATGAATATTTGTTTTTTTTTACTTTTCTGATTTTTGCACAGGTTACAAAATATATTATTGGACAAAATATAGACAGCAGCACACAACAACAGCAGATTCATCGAATAAAATAGAAGATTAGTCTCCGAATACAATTCATCGTATTAGTCTCGGAATTCAAAAGACCGAACAAAGATAAAACATTACAAGTCTCAAGACCGCGAGTATCGAGTTTGTCTTCACATTACAAGTCGATATCGATCATCTAAACTACCATCACATAGAAGAGAGCTGCGGTCATCACGATGAGCATCATCGCGATCAAACTGGTCTTCATCCGGTTCCTCCAACGCTCCCTCCTCTCTCCCGCTAGATAGCGGGCGTATCTAGATTCGGCCTCCGCCCTAGTGGTGTACCCTTTGTAACTGTTACCGCTGAAACGGTGAACCTGTCTCCGACACTCCTCCCAGTCGTCGTAGACTCCGGGAACCTTACCCTTGTACACGACATACGACGGCATCTCTATGCACAAGCCAAACAAAACAACAGACAATACATAAGCAATATGTAAGTATGCAACAAAAGGATCGGAAGAGAAAAGCAAGACATTAATAGCACGATTCATGGTCCTACTAATAAATAGCATCGATTACATCTAAGTTGAACGACTGTCCAAATCAAAGAGACATACGAATTCATTAAAGTTTAATTACAACATGAGCCAATAAATGTTTCAGAACTACACATCACTACTTTCGACTCGACTCATCGGACAAGAGCGTGGATGAAGCCGCCGTTTGTCGTGATGGTCATGAAATCGCAGTTGTTATCACCCTGCATTTGTAGCGTTTCATCTATCTCACTGTTGGACGGTTGATATCTGCGGAAGAACTGCCCCGAGGTATGAAGGACATCTTGATGGATGATGTCCGCAAACTCCGACTGGATGCGAAAGAATTCTTGTCTGAGGTCCGCGTCCTGGGTTGCCGACAACCTCGCGGCCCAATCTTTGAGACTATCTGGTAGCAGAAGGTGATGATGGTCCCTTACGATCGCCCGCATGTGATGGAGGGCGTAGTAGGCATCCTTCTGACCGCCAGGCGGCTGCTTGACGCAGCAGAACTTCGTATTGTGTGAGAAGGTGTGCTTGCCGTACTTACGAACTGCCCTGGTGAAGGTGCCTCCAGATTTGGCGTAGCCGGGGAGAACATCATCAAGAACTTTCTTGACATTTGTGTAGTCTATCTTGGAGTTACGGTTCGGGTCAAAATACGTGGCCATGGAATATTTCGGGCTTACGAGAATGAGTGTGCAATGTGTCACTGCACGTAACACGGAATGTTAGAAAAAAAGAACGATCAAATCTAAGAAATCATATGTTACGGGCGGTTAAGGGATGACTTACTCGGAAAGTAAGCCACAAGGAAGTTATCCTTATCTGGGTTTGCGAATGACGCCTTGAGGTGTGAACTCGCAACTTGGCGGTCCCCAGCGCTGCTCAAGTGCTTGGCACACATGTAGAAGGGGTCGACTATCACGATATCCGGGGTCTTGTCTCTAATGATCCGCATCTCCGTACTCAGCAAAAACAGCCGAACGAAGGTGTAGTGCAGCGGATGAAGGTTAAACATAGCAAAGATGTCATCAAACCGCAGGACGATCGTACCCCCGATGTCGCCATCCACAAAGCCCTTGCCCTCTGGCACCTTGGCCACGAAAACCGGGTATGCCACATCATTCTCTCTCAGACGCCGCTTCTCCAAAGAAAGAACACTGTCGTGCAGACTCCGCATAGCACCGGTTGCAGCATTCAGCATATTTGGCGGTAGCATCGCCCTACCCGCCACATGCACCCTCCTTGAGATATCCTTAGGTGAAGGTGGCCCGTCCTGAGCACGGATTGAACTCGGTGCCGGCTGGCTCGCACAGGCGCCCTTGTTAGTCTTTCGTTTCCGTCCCTTCTTCTTGATCTCCTGTAATGGGACCGAGTTCTGCTTACACACCGCCTTCTTGAGCATGTTGGGGCTGATAATATTTCGCACCTCAGCTATCTGAGGCTCGGTGAAGGCGGGAGCTGGAGGCGTGTCCTGAGAACTGAACGCCAGACGACGCCTGTTGCAATTGGATTTCTCCGCCATACCAGCTAGATCGCGGTCGTCTTGGTTGGGTTCTTGAGAAAGAGGCCCGCAGAACTCGTCAGCGTACCCATGTTCGACAAAGTACTTATCAACTTTGGTAAATGTACTGTCGTCGTTGTCGTCGCCGTCCTGATCCTGTGCCATAGGGTTGTCCGGATCCTGTGCCATAGGGTTGTCCGGATCCTGTGCCATAGGGATGTCCGGCAGGTCCGGTAGCATTGCGGCGTTCTTGCCATGGCTTGGCGCCGCACGACCGGGCGGTCTTGTTCGTGGGTGGTGTCCCCGCCCCAAACGAATCTGGCTCTTCACCAAAGCGAGGGGCCAGTTTACGCAGGCGCTGAGGGTCATCTCATCTTCTTCGTCGGCCCCAGCGGGTCGAATCAGAGATAACAGCTCGTCGCAGCCTGGCAGCACCCGAACCACTTCAACCCTATACATTGCGGGTGCCATCGGATTACCGTGGAACATGTGGTTGCCCGGTTGAACGATTATGCCCTTGGCGACATCGACCAACTCGCCGCCCACGAAGTGCAGAAGAGTGCAAGGAACGTCGGCGGCGCCCTGCGAAAACATGTAGGGCGTCAGGGATGCCCAGTCAAAGGCAAGGAGATGAAGTCATCGGCCGAGAGGCTTAGTTACCGTGATGCCGTCGAGCTCGGCTAATGTCGAGGCACCGCCAACGCAATGGTAATCGACGGAGGGGGCGCTTCTTGGCGAGGTGCCGACGGTGTACACCCGGTGCATTAAGCTCAATGCCGTGCGGCGCCGGAGACACGAATACCGCCTCCGCCGGAGACACCAATGGCGCCGCCGCGGAGAACCAATGGCGCCGCTGGCAGGCGAAGATTCTTGGCCGTGAAGCTGGGAACCGGGAGGCCCTGTTGGCGCCCGCAATCCACGTCGTCAGCCCATGAATCAACGTAGGCACCATGGCGTTGAGCTTCGTTCTCGATTGTTGTTCCACTTGCTCTTGGACAAGCTCCGAATCCGCGCCACTTGTGCCTTGAGTGCTTCAACCTCGCGCGTCGGCTTTCCGAGCTGGTCTTTTTCTCCTTCTGCACACCAGCGGTATAGTATGACCCCCATTTTGTGGACAAGCCTTTGCCGGCCACACGACCAGCTGACGTCGGCTTAGTGAGCTTATCCTTATTTTTCATTACGTTCAAAGCCCTATTTAAAGGGGTGTCGAAAGGGAGCTCTGAGACGACCCCGCGCTACTGCTTTTAGTGTCCTGCGAAAGGAACGTGAACCATTTAGAAACATTGGGGATTAATTAGAGTGCAACCATATGGAGCTAATTACGCGGGGGTGTATTCCTTACCAGAACAAGCTCACGCGCCCTGGTCTTCGGATCCGTGGTAAGCTCCTTTGTTATCGGGTCCTCCTTGTACGGGCCCCGACAAAGTTCCTGGTCCGCTTGTCACCGCTGTATTTCTCGGGCGGGCGGGGCCTTGCTCCGACGCCCGCGTCCTCCTTGTCCCATATAGGCTCCGCCACTCTGTAACCGCCGGGACCGAGTTTGTGTTCCCCTAAGTTCAACTCCCGCATTTCTTTCCCCCACTGACTTGATTCGGAGGTTGCGCTGCTCTCGCACTTGATCTTGAACTCCTTGTACTCATCTTCGCTCATCAAAGGATATTTCGCCTTGATCTTCTCATAACTATCACCTTTATCAATCATTCTCTTCACTGCGCTTCTCCAAGTAGACAGGGCCGTGCTCATCCTCGTGAGGGCGGCACTGTTCACTTTATTCCCTGAGAGGCGTGTGTTTTCAAATTCGGCGGGGAACTTGTATCGTTCGTGCAGCTTCGTGAAGAGGAGGTTGCGCAAATTCCCGTGGTCCTTATGCCTAAGGTTCTCGGTGTTGATCGAGACGGTGCTCCGGAGAATGCACCCGAGCTGAAGCGAGTACCCCTTGACTATATGTTTGGGCTCCGTTGGATGCCCGTCGCAGTCCACTTGAGTAAATTCCTCCTTGAGGGTGCGGAGCGCATTCGGGCGCCGGTCCTTCCTTTGCTTCTTCGGTTGGCTGCCATCGTGTGTGCGCCGCCATCATCGATGGTGGCATCCTCGGCGGCACCATCGGTGGTGTCATCCCGACGCCACTAGGGGTTGTGTAGTCAGGATCGGTGTCTTCCGGCGTCCTCATAGCGGTGAGGTTGTTCCTCCATCTCCGGGACAGCTCCAGAATTGCTTGCCGCCCGAACCACCGGCCTCATCGTTGTGGGCCATGTTTCGCTCTATATAGGAAAAAAGTTTGGTCAAAAAGTTGGTTATTGTCAAGGAACAAGATCATGGTCTCATCATTTAGGGTTTGTCGACGCTGATGCACCCTAAAAGCCTAAGCTTTCATAATTTAGGGTTTGTCGACGCCGAGGCACCCTAAAAGCCTAAGCGTACATCATTTAGGTTCTCATCGACACCGAGGCATCCGGGGCAGCCAAGGTTTCATCATTTAGGGTTTGTCGACGCCGAGGCACCCTAAATGCTAAGTTATGTTTTCATCATTTAGGGTTTATCGATGCCGAGGCACCCTAGGTTGGGCCTAATCACTTGGCACTAATCACTTGGCTCTATTGCCACATATGTTGGGTTTATCATCTAGGGTTTATCGATGCTAAGGAGAATTCTAAGTTGGGCCTAATCACTTGGCTCTATTGCCACCTATGGTTTAATGCAACAAGAATAAAGGGGCAGTTGATCCTACTTAATTAAGTACTAAGATACCCCAGCCCATGCATTAGTAGCAAGTACCCCATATGTCTGATTTTTAGCAAAGTCATGCTAAAATTCACGGAAAATTTCAGCATGACCTTTGCTGAAAATAGGACATATGGAGTACCCGAATTTGCCGGAACGGAAGTTAATCGACATTCCGGCAAACTCAAGGGCCTCTCGGGGTACAACAACAGCATCACAAGTTGACAAAATTCCCAAGTAGTACAGCAGCAGCATCACAAGTAGTACCAATGAACATATAGTCCAGCAAGTTGAAAAAGCTGAAGTTCTCAGCATGAAGAATCACACAACACAGCACCTACATTATGATGATATATTTGGAGATTGCACATACAGTTTTCACATAAGCATAATTGTTCTGGAGATTGCACATACAGTTTTTGACAGCACAGCACCTATGACAGCACATACAGTTTTTCACATTTGTAGATTGCACATACAGTTTTCACATAGAGCAATGTTCTTTTCATTTCACCTTCCATTTTTTTGCAATTCAACTCACTTCCTTTTCTTATAGTTACTGCTCCCAAATGAAATGACACTTTGACATGGCTGCAATTTTCAGTGTCTGCTTAGGAGAAATAGGTTTCAAACTTCAGCTTGTTTTGTATAAGGAGACTAAAAAACTATCTAAGGAGTTCTTCAAGTTCAAGTTACAGCCTGCATGACTGAAAATAGTTACACTAAGTTTCAAAATAGAAAAATACACTTCTCAGTTTTACAAACTGAAAATTACTCTAAAACTGAAACTTTAACTGACTTTTAGACTGAATTTTTAATGTGCACCCAACCGATTAGAGCAGCAATGCTTGTAACTAAAGAGGGGGATGTTTCATGACAATTTCCTAGAAAAACTGTTTCAACATGGCCATTTGCATTTTCTTTTCCCTAAGTAAATATTGGGTGTAGCAAGAACAGGATGGCTCTTGGGATATATGTTGCATATTTGGTGAATTTATTAATTAGATGCAATGTTAGTTCTGGTTGGCTGGAAGGTAGTTTACTTGTACCAAAATAAATCTATTGCCTATCAGGCTATCACCATCACATGAATCAGGCTCTAGATAAACAAAGGGGAACAACACACCTGGTATTGGTCCCTAAGCTGGAAACTAGCTATTGCTTCTACTTTTTCAAGTTTGTGTTGTTCCCTACCCTTCTACATCTAGCTACTCAAATACCAACAGTTCTAGGGAGAGACAAAAGCGCTCCAGCTTATATTTCTGTAGATATCTTTTTAAGGACCCAGGTTTCCAGTTTTCCAAACCTTCACCCCACCAACAAATCAAGACACAAAAATAATCAACTAAAAACATATAATAAGATAAGATAATGCAACCCACAATCACTTGAAGTGACAGGATAGTCAGCCTTCAGAACTCTATGTTCTGGCAAAATTAACAGAAAGTATGGATACAATAAATAACAGTGCAGCAAAAAGATAGAAGGTAGGGAAAAAATGCTTACCTGAAATCAAAGAATGTATGAAACTGATAATTTGACTTGCTAAAGCTAAATGCTTAGAAGTAATTGATTTCAGACCAGATACCTAAAAAGGAACCAAAGGAAAATAAACCAAGCAGTCCAGACTTCTTGATATATAAAAAAAGAAGTGTGGCAGCACATGCCCACATTAAATAGCTATTTAGCTTGATTAAGATTTGAGGAAACTACTGGTGCATTGAAGTACTATTGATGAACTATTTTCTTGGATGTACTGATCTACACTAACATCTGCACATTGTGCATAACAATTCACAGGCATATTTACTAGGTATACACGTACACGTATGTACGGGTTGGCTCATTGGCTCTACTTTTTTGTTTAGGATCAGGACGTACACTAGCACTACAATTCACAGACAAAAAACTAGATGTACCATTGAAGTACACCTACAGAAAATATTTGAACCTACAGAAAATATTTGAACCAACACGTGTATGTACATTGTGCATAACAATTCACAGGCATATTTTCTTGGATGTACTGCTCTACACTAACTCTCTTTCTCCCACAAATTCACAGGCATATTTGAACCTACAGAACCTACAGAGCTCACCAACAAGGCAACAGCTCACCAACACAGTGCTGCCAAACCGTACCCACGTTGGGCATCCCGCCGCGCCGGCAGAGGAAGCAGGCGACCAACCCACACGGGCAGGCGGCGGCGGAGGCCACAAAGCAGCAGCAGCCGCGGCATGGCGCGCAGATCCCGAGGGGAAGCTAGAGAAAGGCGGCCGCAAGAAGCAGCAGCAGTGGCACGACGGGGCGGCGGCGGCGAGCTCCTGCTCCTAACCCTAGGTCGCCGCCCCGTGGGGGCATGGGGATGAGCGGGGGAGAGAGGGAGGGAGGGAGAGAGACTAACCAGGCCGCGCGGGGAGGCTCGCGCCGCCGTCGAGGAGCGCGTCCGACGAGGCTAGCCGCCATCTAGGGGCAGCTCCGACGAGAGAGATTTGGTGGTGGCCGGAGCGGAGATGACGGAGGGCTCGAGGGGGAGGCGGAGCTCGAGGGGGAGGAAGGGGAGAGGGAGGCGGCGGGGGCGCGTGGGCGGCTGCGGCGTCGTGGGTCGGGGCAGCGGCGGTGGCGCGGTGGAGGGAGGGAGCGGCGCGCTGGAGGGAGATGAAGGAAGTGTCGATCTGGCGAGAGGGAGAGGGACGAAGTGTATGGATGGGGGAAGATTACTAATGGCGCACCACCAGGGGGTGCGCCATTAGAATGTTTTTTTTTAGTTCGAGCACTCAGCAGGTTATATTACACCTAACCCAATCCACAACAGAACCCCCCCCCCCCCCACTAGCCCAACTGGTCAGCACGCAGCACACACACCAGGAGGTCCTGGGTTCGATTCCCAGGCTCCCCAATATCTTGTTATGCATTTTAAATGTTGTTTGATATTTATTTGTGTTTAAATGTGTTCAAACTTGTTTAAATCATAACAGTAATATTTTTATAAAAACAGTAATAATTTTTTAAAAATATGTTCAAATTTGTTACTTGAAAATATCATCGGTGGCGGTGGAGCGGGAGGTGCGGGGTGCCGTTGGCGGTGGAGCGGGGGCGGGTGCTCGTCGGCGGTGGAGCGGGGAGGTTTATGTGGGTCGGGCGGCGGTGGAGCTAGCGGGGAGGGTGCGGGTGGGATCGAGATGGAGGGGATCGAGATCGAGATGGAGGGGAATCGAGATCGAGATGGAGGGGGATCGAGATCGAGTGTCCTCATGAATTCAAAAGTGCCCATGAAATTTAAAAATATTCATGATATCAAAAGTGCCCATGAAATACAATCGAGAAATGAAGACTACGATTTAAATACAATCGATCTTAGCTAGCTATCTGTTCACAATCTTCTTGCCCTTCTTTTTCGCAAATGGAGTTCTTCTGTGGAACGGACATACTTTAGGTAGGGTGGTCCTGCTTCTTCTTGTGGTGTGTGCTGCTACTTCATCGTCGTCGTCATGTTCGATCTTCGGGTCGCCGTACTTGTCGAAGTCTTGCTCATTGGTTACTCCATCCATTCCGATGATCTTCCTTTTGCCTCTCCTCACGACAACACGACTGGTCTTTGACGGGTCGGTAATGAAGAAGCATTGGTCCACATGGGAAGCCAGTACCCATGGCTCATTTTTTGGTGACGTTTGCACCCATGGTCTTGGATTTGGCCGGGTATAACCATGGTGGTGAAATACCGGTCTTCTTTTAGGACGCTCTTGGCCCATCTGACACGGAACATCAGGACCTTCTCTCCAGCGTAGCTCAGCTCCCAGATCTCCTCGATCCTTCTGTAGTATCTGTCCTTGTCGTTGCCGGTGTAGGATTCCATCGTTACCCCGGAGTTCTGATAACCATCGCTCTTCATGTCCTTGTTCTCGGTGTAGAATGTGTAGCCGTTGATATCTTACGCCTCATAGGTCATCAGGTTGTGCTCGGCGCCCTGTGACAAGGCGAATATGAGTTGTTCTTCCGCGGAAGAATCCTCATGTAAAGGGTACGACAGAAGCTTCTGCTTGAACCAATGCGTGAAACATGAGTTGTGCTCTTTGATTATATCTCCGTCCGTCCTCTGTTGGCCTCGGTCATTGTACATCTTCTCAATAAAGGTTTTGTGCTCTACCACCCAAGGATCGACCACGTCTATGTGTTGTAGCGCGACTAGGTTTGCTCTTTCAAAGTCGGCGAGTCGACCCTCGAAGTCGACATGCATTTCGCGGCGACCCTCACGGTGACCCCATCCAGCGAGCCTGCCGAGGTGCCTGTTGACGAGCAGACCAACGGGATTCTCGATGCCTAGATAATTCGTGCAGTAGGAGATGCACTCTTCGGTCAGAAAGCCCCTGGCTATACTTCCCTATGGACGTGACATGTTGCGAACGTATCCTTTGATGACACCATTCATCCTTTCGAACGGCATCATGCTGTGCAGGAACGTCGGCCCGAGTTGGATGATATCCTCCATGATATGGACCAGCAGATGCACCATAACGTCGAAGAATGCGGGCGGGAAGTACATCTCAAGCTCGCATAGTATCACCACGATCTCTTCCTGTAGCCTTCTGAGTTGCCTCACGCCAATCGACTTCCGAGAGATGACGTCGAAAAAGTTGCATAGGCCAAATAGCGTTTCACGGACGTGCGCGTCCATGATCCCACGGATTGCAACTGGAAGTATCTGCGTCATCAGCACGTGACAGTCGTGAGACTTCATCCCGCTGAACTTCGCTTCACTGGGTCTAGGTATCCGCTTATCTTCCCAGCAGAATCGAAGGAAGTTTTACTCCTAGGAGGCAGGTGAAAACTGCTCGATCTCCTCTCGACTTGGAGTGAAGCACGCGGGAGGGTAGTCATTTCCGGTCTTCTTGGCCTTTTGCCTTTGCGACGACTTTTCGTGTCTGCCGCCTCATCATCATCATTAGCGTGAAGCTCATGCCTGATGCCCATTGATTTCAAGTCTGCCCTTGCTTTCGGCCCATCTTTGGTCCTCTCTGGCATGTTGAGCAGGGTACCAAGTAGACTCTCGCACACGTTCTTCGTGATATGCATGACATCAAGGCTATGAGGCACATGGTGGATCTTCCAGTACGGCAAGTCCCAGAAAACAGACCTCGTTTTCCATACCTTCCGCAGCGGCTCTGGCGCCTTTCGCTTCTTTCCCGGCTCTGGCGCCTTTTGCTTCTTTCCCGGCAGTGGGCAGTCTTTCCAATTTTTCAACATCTCGTCTATTTCCTCGCCGCTCCTCGTACACGGGCGTTTTCGGGGTTCGGTTTCACCATCGAACAGATCCTTGCGTTTCCTCCACGGGTCATCATCGCGAAGCCACCTTCGATGTCCCATGAACACGGTTTTCAAAGACCCGGGATCTCTATCTAGCTGGCGATACGTTGTGTCATCCATGCACCTTACGCATCCATAAAATTCGTGGACTACCTGCCCCGCGAGATATCTATAACCGAGATAGTCGTGCACCGTCGTGAGCAGTGCGGCTCTCATAGGGAAATATCCTTTCTCTGCGGCGTCCCACGTATTGGCTGGCGTTTTCCACAGCGTGTCTAGCTCCTCCTTCAGCAGCCCCAGATACAGATTGATGTCGTTCCCTGGTTGTTTCGGCCCTTCAATTAGCATACTCATGTGAATGTATTTCCTCTTCATGCACAACCAGGGGGGAAGGTTGTACATCCACGCAAACACAGGCCAGATGCTATGTGTGCTTCTCTGGCTGCCAAACGGATTGACTCCATCGGTGCTCGCGTCCAGCACGATGTTCCTTGGATCCTTCCCAAATTCTGGGTATTCAAGTTCAACGCTGCCACCGCTCGCATCCTTAGGGTGACTCAGCATCTTGTCTTTTTTATTTATCTCCGGATCATTTCCGTCATCTTCCCACTTCTTCTCCTCCCTATCCGCGTGCCAACGCAGGAGCTTTGCTACCTTAGGGTCCGCGAAATACCGCTGCAGATGAGGAGTGATCGGAAAGTACCACACCGATTTTCGAGGAGCTTTCTTCCTCTTCTTGTATCGAGTGACGCCGCACACCGGACATATGGTAGACTCCGCGTGCTCTTCCCGATAAATGATGCAATTGTTCATGCACACATGGTATGTCACGTGCGGTAAATCCAGAGGACACACGATTTTCTTCGCCTCCTCGAAACTGGTCGGGCACTTGTTCCCCTTGGGAAGACGTTTGTGCTAGAATGACATGTTCTCGTCGAAGCATGCATCGGTCATTTTGTGTTTTACCTTCATCTCCAGAGCCATGAGCGTTACTTTCAGGCGGGTATCCTCGGGCCTGCATCTTTCATACAATGGAGTAACCGCGTCTATCTCCAGTTGATCCAGCTCTTGCGTTATCCGTCTGCTTGAGAAGCAGCTCTTGAATATGAGGGTCCTGCACCCAGCCTCCATCGTCGTCTGCTCCGGCATCTTCATCTTCATGATCATGCCCTTCGTCTTGATCTTCCTCATCATCATGTACGACATCTTCTACATGATGATCGTGTACAAGATCACCGCCGTGATCATGTCACGGAGATTCTTCGTCTTCTCGCCCGCCCGCTTGGCGGTGGTACTTGTCTTGTTGCCCTTCCTCATTTCTTGTCCGGCCCCCATGGACGACTTCATAGTCATCTTCATCACCTTGCCACCGATAGCCATCCATGAAACCACGCAAGAGCAGGTGGTCCCGCACCTGCCCGGAATCCGGGTCCGCAATAAGGCTCTTCAGCTTGCATCTTCGACACGGACATCTTATCTCCATCTCGTTCTTTTGAAGCATCTCGGCCTTCGCGGAGCTCAAAAACCTATTCACGATGCCTTCGGTCATCGTGCGGACCATGGTGGCCTGCGGGGTAGAGCAAAACGATATTTTAGAACCAAGAAAAAATTTGGCATGACCTTCCCTAAAAATAGGACCAAAAAGAATGCATAGTGCCAAAATTCTCGTCGAAATGGAAATGAATCAACATTCCGGCAAAATATTGGCAACTATCGCATTTCAAATACCGGTACCTGCAAACACAAACATATATGCAACACCACAAACATACATAGATCTAGCTAGGCCACAAAAAGTGCATGTGCACGTTGTTGGAGCGAGCTAGGGAGAAAAAAAGTAGGTCTACATCATGAAGATAGCTTTCCCCTTACTTACCTATCAAAAAAAGGTAATTTCACCACTTAATTTGAATGAATCTATTGTGCAAATGAGGTGAGGAGGAGGAGGCAGCCGAGACAAGCTTGGAGGAGGAGGTGGAGAGAATGAAGTGGGGAAAATGAGTGGGTAGGTGGGCTGTCCAAAATATCTTGGTCCCAGGTTACTAATGGCGCACCACCAGCAAATGCGCCATTAGTAACCCTGGTTACTAATGGCGCACCTGCAGGTGGTGCGCCATTAGTAGTTTTACAAAAAAGTAAAAAATATATATGTATATACTAATGGCGCACTGTGAAAAAGTGTGCCATTAGTATTTTAAACTAGTAATGGCGCACTGTGACACGGTGCGCCATTAGTAGTTTTGCAAAAAAGTAAAAAAAATACTAATGGCGCACTGTCTGCACGGTGCGTCATTACTAGTTAGAACTAGTAATGGCGCACTTCGGCCGGATGCGCCATTAGTATGTATGTAAAAATGAAAAAAAAACTTTATTACTAGTGGCGCACCGTTTTTCTGGTGCGCCATTAGTGTCTTCCACACTAATGGCGCATCACAAACTAGTGCGCCATTAGTATATAGTAGTGGCGCACTGCATCCATGGTGTGCCATTAGTGTCAATCCTATCTATAGCCCTTTTCCTAGTAGTGGTACCGAGTAAGCAGAGGTGGGAGGATGACGAAAATAAAACGGAGGTAGGAGGATGACGAAAATAAACCAGCGAAAATAAACCGCGCGGACTATTCACTAACTGCTCCATTAGGAGTAGAGACTAGTATAAATTGATCACACCAACTGTGAAAAAAACTGTTACCGAAGAATCACAAAACTATTTTATGCCATACGTACTAGTACAGTACTATTTTTGATGCTAACGTCCATTCCAAATGTTAAGATATTTTTTAAAACAAATGTTTAGGACTACAAAAATGTTTGTTCTTGGACAAAAACTTATATTTCAGAACAAATATACATGTACTCAAAAATAAATATTCATGACTACCATGGAAATGTTCAGGTACTAAAAAACTAAATTTTCATGACTACCGAAAACAATTTTTTATGTATCTTTAGGGAAAATGTGCATGTATTTGCTGCAAAAGTAGTGAAAAATGAAATGTAAAAGAAAAATAAAATGTGAATACTAAAAGAGATATAAAAGGAAAAAAACAATTAAAAGGAACCAAAAGAAGAAATAAAAAAAGTCAAAACATAAGTGATGGCGCGGGATCCTCCGGGTAGTGACAGAGTCGAATCCGACAGATCTCTGGTAGGGGGTCCTGAGTTGGTAGCCTTTGAACAAGGATAGCAAGACAGAGAGGGACACGATGTTTACCCCGGTTTAGGCCCCCTCAAAGAAATAAAACCCTATGTCCTCATTTGTTTGTATTGATTGTGAATGGTGTTGGGGATATTACCACTAGGCGTAAACCGGCTAGGAGAGGCCGGGTTAACTCCATCAGTAGTTCATTATACTTGAAGCCCATGAAGACAGACGGTGACGCTGTATAAAGGCTCAGGGCCCTGAACCGATTTAAGGCCTGTAGAGATAAACCGACATTGATATGTAACTTGCATTTGCAAGGTAGAAAGAGCGGAGACCGAGCCGAACACGTTTATGAGCCGGCCTCGGGATTCTGTAAACCGACGGGTGTCAACCCATGTATATAAGGGGACGACCCGGCGGCGGTTCAAGGACAACACATAACAACTCGGGACCCAGGCAAAGCGTATTCGCTCCTTGGTCATCGAAACCTCATCAATTCCACCACAACTAGACGTAGGCTTTTACCTTCATCGTAAGGGGCCGAACTAGTATAAAACTCTCTTGCGTCCCTGGTCCGCTTTAACCCGTTTAAGCTAATCCGTAGCGATGGCTCCACGACTAAGTCCTTTCATGAGGACATCTGCCGTGACAAAACCACGACAGATGGGGTATAAAGTACATGTTGATTTAACTCGAGATCATTTATGAATGAGTTGGCCTCTACGGTCTAAACCCCTCAATTTATATAGACACCGGGGGTACCTAGGGTTACACGTAGGTCGGTTATAGCTGAAGATAAACATGCCAAAGATTACATTCATGCCATAGAGTATGCACCAAGTCTTCGGAAGATTCCATCTCAATTAGTTCATGAGGCTTGACGAATGTAGCCCACTGGTTGGTCGTTTGGGGTCCTCAGCCAAGCCCGTGTCTGGGAGCCGACGTGGTTAGTAACCCTCAGACACCATCACTTAGCAAGGATTCGGACCAGGCCTAGAGTGGCCCAAGTGCATTAAAGGAAGCCACCCATCTGGGTCAACGCCATAAAGCCATCAAGTTGACCCACGTCCACCCGATTGGACCGTTCATGGTCATTATAGCAGGCGTTACCAATGGTGCCAACAAGTCAGCTTCATTGCTTGGTCACTCGGCCGAGCCTCATCACACTATATAAGGCGAGGTTAGGTGAGAATCTAGATAAATATGGATGGCTTGACAAGTCCAATACAAGATACGCAAGATCCAGAGAGATAACTGTACTCTCACATTGCTCATATGAGACTCGATTAAAACATCAAACAGGAGTGGGGTATTATCTCGAAGTGAAGGGCCCAAACATGGATAAAATCTCTGGTGTGAAATATCGTACCTAGATCCTTCACATACGCCTTGATCCACAAAACCCCCCAAATCATGAGAATTGCCGCGACATCGTGACGACAATAAGTTTTACTTGAAATAATAATAAAAAGTATGAAATATAAATGAGTAAAAACAAAAATGATAAACAACATTGACATCTACCTGACCTATGATCTCCTCCTTCGACCATATATTGTAACAAAAATTAAGGAGCTAATTCTTCACCATTAATGGAGTACTAACATAGGTCGGAATTGGATACATCACCAATTTCCAGACAATAACTAGCACTATGTTGTGGTGCACACGACCCGAATTTAATTAGTCTCTCTTGATCTGGGTCTGCTCATAGGTAGCCAGGTATAAGATCAAAACCTTAACTGAGTCTACATTTCCGCTTATTGTTCTGCATGGTTTTCCCAGGCGATTTTTCTTTTGGTTTTTTTATGCGTAGTTTTAGCTTGGTTTTTTCTCTTTATTTCGCCATTTTGTTTCTCCCTTTTCACTTTTATTTGTCAAGAACTTTCTTTTGGGTTTGTGAAATTTTAAGAAATCAGGAAGCATTTTTTTAAATCCGCAAACTATTTCCAAACTTGTGAATATTTTTAAACTTGTGAACTTTTTAAAATTCATGAAAAATATAAAATATTTACAAGTAACCAAATTTTCAAATTCGCAGACATTTTTCAAAATCATGATCTTTTTAAAATTTTAACTCATAATTTTTTTTATTGAAAAACTTTTTTCAAACTTGTGAACTCTTTTCAAGTCCATCAACTTTTTAAAATTTATCTCATGAACAATTTTCAAATTCATGAAGTGTATTTCAAACTTCTTAACTTTTTCAAATTTATGAACTTTTTTCAATGCTAGCGACCGAGCTTGCACATTATCCGGTGCTTAAGGTGCATACTAGGACCTCCTCAAATAGACGGCGCCACACAATTTAAAAAAAATCTTAGTTTTTTAAAAAATCGAGAAATTACAAATATTCACATTAAAAAATTATACAGTTATTTTAAAAAATTGTTTGTGTCTTTCAAAATTACTGACAATCTGAAAAGACAAACTTTTTTTTCAAAGAACGAACAAAATTTTGAACACGAACCATTTTTAGAAAATTTGAAACATTTTTTAAAAAGAAAAAATGGAATATTAAAAACTCACGAAAAAATAGGAGCAAAAATTTGAAACGATTTTCTTGTGAATTTCCCAGATCATCTTTTATTTGTGTATATTGTTTTTTAAAACATGAATATTTCTGAAATTTGGAAAAGAATTTGAAAGACCAAACATTATTAAAAACTCCCACAAATGAATGTGAGTTTCTGAAAAACTTGTAAAAGGGGGATATTTTTTGGATTTCTGAAAGAATTTTGAAAACAGAGACATTTTTTGAATCGTTCAACTATTTCAAATCTGCGAGCACTTACCTTGGCCCAACAGGCGCCCTACCAAAGTGATTTGCGTGTCCTAGTTCAGCCAAGGCCTATGCTTTATTTCTTTCTATTTTTCGGTTTTTCTTCTTTCTCTTTTTGTTAATTCATTTTTCTCCTTTTTAAACTTTATTTTTCTGTTTGAACTTGTTGAAAAAATTGGAATATCAAAATAATAGTTTTAAGTAACTCTCTTACATTATGATTTTAATTTTAAACTTCAAATATTTATTAATTGCTTTAAAAAGCATTTAATGTTTTCAATTTTATCCCTTTGTATTTATTAGTTATGTTGAAAACATAACATAGCATTTTAAAATATATGTTTAAATTTTGATTTTAAATACCTTTTACCTTCAAAACCTGATACGGTGCCTATCATGGGCATGCCCACCTACTCGCCAGAGTTAGCTTCATTTCAAGAATATCCAAGAAAACACTATGTCCAACGTAGTGTGTCCAGTTGGCCATAAGGCTCTGTTTGAGAGCATGTTCTTTCCCGACATGCGTCAAGTGAACCTATATTTTTTCATATGCTTATATGACTAATTTAAGGCACCATGGCAACTTTTTTTTTCTGTTTTTGACAAATTTGTTTTTATGGAATTTTCTCGATCAAAAAGGCCGATAAATGGCCGTACGTGTTGCAACTTGCATACGGTGTTTGAAATCGTTCAAACCTGGAATGATGCCTACCATGGACATTCCCACATGCTTCAAGAAGTTGGGGTCATTTAAAAAATGTCCAAAACTAGACTATGTTCGACGGAGGGTGTTCGGGTAGGTCAGAAGGTTTCGTCTGAGAGCAGATTGTTTCTTGATATCCTTGAAATTTTCTCATGGCCTTCTATGACCAATGAAGGCACCATGTCAAGTTGTTTGAGTTTTCGACAAGCCTTGCATTTTCTGGAATTTTGTTGGTAAAAAATGGCCGATAAATAGCCGGACATGTCGCAACTTGCGTATGGTGTTGGAAATCATTCAAACCTAACATAAGTTCCTATAATAGGCATGCTCATTTGCTTGCAAAAGTTTGGGTCATTTCAACGATGTCCGAAAATAGACCATGTCGAACATAGTGTGTTTCGGTAGCCAGAAGGCTATGTCTGAGAGCACGTTGTTTTTCGACATCCTTGAAATGGACCCAAATTTTTCCCATGGCCTTGTATGACCAATTCAAGGCACCATGCCAAGTTTTTTGGCTTTTCGACAAGTTTTGCATTTTCTGGAGTTTTCCCGGTGAAAAGAGACAGATAAATGGGCAGATGTGTCGCAACTTGCATATGGTATCGGAAATCGTTCAAATCTGGCATGGATTCCTACTATGGGCATGCCCACCTTCCTACAAAAGATGGGTTCATTTCAAAGATGTCCAAAACTAGACCATGTTCAATATAGGGTGTCCGGGTAGGCCAGAAGGCTCCATATGAGAACACATTCGTATCTCGACATCCTTGAAATTGCCCTAATTTTTCCATGGCCTTGTATGATCAATTCAAAGCACTATGCCAAGTTGTCTGTGTTTCTCATAAGTTTTGCATTTTCTGAAGTTTTCCCGGTGAAAAAAGATCGATAAATGGCCAGATGTGTCACAATATGCATATGGTGTCGAAAGTCATTCAAAGCAGACATGGATGCCTACCATGGGCATTCTCACCAGCTTGCAAAAGTTGGATTGAGATAAATGAATTAAGAAAAAAACAGAAACTGCCGTTGTAGTGAGTGGAACTAAGGATCCAAGCGGCCAGGCCCACGCCATGTAGCAAGTGAAGCTCGCTCTGACCACATGGGCTGAACCAGCCACGAAGGCCCAAACATGCGTGAGCCTTTCGGTGAGGTGTGCACCTAGCCTCATAGCGCCCAATTTAGTCCCACCCCACTAAGCTATGAAAATGAGGGCACAGAGCTTTACTGTATAATGCGACGGAGTGTCATAATACAAAGCAACACATTTGACGAGTTTGCTTGGTGTAAACTGAACACCGAACCGAATAACTGTTTAATCAAATTATCCGTACTTTCTTCCCCCGTTCATTTCAGCTTATGGTTTTGCTAACCAAAATTTAAAATAATTGGAATGGAGAAAACCGAGTTTTCGAATTCTACCGCCCACCCTGAGATAAAAGAAAAGTTCACATGTTTTTCTAAAAAATCATCGATTTGATAAAAGTACATGAATGTGACAAAACAATACATGAAATTTAAAAAGTTCATCGATTTACAAAAAGTTAATGAATTTGTCGAAAAAGTTAACGAATTTGACAAAAAGTTTCATGAATTTTAAAAAGTTCATCGATTTGAAAAATTCAAAATTTGACTAAAAGTTCATGAACTTGAAAACGTTTGCAAAAAAATTCATTTAAAAATCGGGGATTCAAAAATTTAGTTCATGGATTTGAAAAAAGTTCATGAATTTAAGAAAATGTTCACATCTTTAAGAAAATTGAAAAGAAAAGAGGAAAGTAGTAGTAGAAGAAGAAATAATCAAAATAAAAAACAAATAAAATGAAGAAAAAAGCCAAAAAAAAGCAAAAGAATAAAAAAGTAATTAGACACAACATGTGAGTTGTTCTAGTTGGTCATAGAGGATTGAGGTAATCCAAGAGGTCCATAGTTCAAAACCTACTTCATGCACCTGTTTTTTGAAGGTTAAAAAACGAAAAAAAAATGGGCCAGGCCAAGAACGAAGGGGTGTGTGCTTCGGTTTGTGTGATGCTACTCCCTTTACGACTTAGTTGACAAAAAGAAATCAACAACCCAGCAAAAAGTGGACTCGGACAGTCGGAATTGGGGCTGACTCGGACCACAACGAACAGCAGCAGGACTCAAGTCCTTCTCGATCGGAACAACATCCCCAGCACGGTTCGTGAGGACATAGGTCTTCTTGGCAGAAATAAAAGCGATGGTGAAGCTTCACGAAGCGGAAAACTACGACGCCTCCAGCAGAACGATCAAACACAGAAACGGTGTGTTCGCCAAAGGCCCCGGCAGCAAATCTCAGCATAAAAATTGCCGTGAGAAACCCAACGAATCTGATACCAAAATGATAAATGATCAAGTAGGGGTTCTACGGTTTTTGGCCCAATCTTTCAGACCAAACGATTGAACCAATAAGTGACTTTGATTGTTGAGCAGATTAGACCTACTCCACAAACCGCAGAACAGATTCTTACGAATCAGCACGCAAAACAAACGATATCGGCGTCCCCGACGTGGGACATTTTTTCTGTCTATTCTTAACTCAAAAATTCTACTCCCTATTACAATGGCCTGCGGCTACTTATATAGGTAAACCCTAAAACTAAAACTATTCGGATGGGATATGCCGAAACCAAATTAAAATAACACAACTAAAAAATAAAAATCTATTGCCCATGACATGGCCTGGATAGAAACGGGGTAACCAATTATTTTGAGTCACTCCTATTTGGCCCTGCCGAAACCCATTGGTGGTGTTCTAAAATTGGGCCTCACCTCATCCATAGAAGGTATTGCAAAGCAAAAGGATCCAAACTTAAGAATATCAAAAGGTGGTGAAATAACATGAGTAATAAATATCCTCTCCTCATCAATGAGAAAAGTAGTTCCAGATATGAGGATTCAACTAGTAACCTGAATGCGGTATTATAATATACTGAAGGCGTCGAAAATGACATGCATATAACTCCACAAGGCAACTTTCCAGTTCTCCAACTAGCCTGATACGCTAGCACATAATTCCAGAAGACCACTTTTTGAGCATCCAAGCACGTAATTCCAAAAGACCACTTTTTGGGCATCCTACTAACCCATATGGGTCCATTGCTAGCATCGGCCGGCCGTAAACCATCTGTAATCTTCGCTTCGTTTCGAGGTTACGAAAGTCAAGCTAGGTAATATTTGCTATAATAAAAGATGTGAGGACGAAGTTTTTTCGCTCAACCTGCGCGGCAGGATTGTTGGCTATGTGAGACGTTGGTCGGCCAACCAGTCCAAATGGACATATTTGTTTATTGGCGGCGGGGAGACACTAAATTCCATACTAGTCTTCTTCACAAGGCTGTGCGCTTGCTCCAAAACCATAGGTGCGTCAAGTCGAGCTAGACATTACTCACGGATCTTTTCTTTCTCCATTCTCTAGTCCCACTAAGGACCTGGTAAATTAGTAAATCCGTAGAAAATTGTGGCTGCTCCCAATATGAGTATCTTTTGGTGCAAAAAAAGAAAGAGAAAACAATACTGAACGAACATTCACTCACTCCAAGCCTCCTAACGCGTGTGATCTACAAGGAGTAGACTCTTAAGGATAGATTGGCAGCCTCCATGAATGTTTTTAAGTAGGTTTCTAGACTGCCTAATGCACACACTCTTGTATATACCTCCTTGTAATTCGTTTACCTTCTTATAGCATCTCCAACGGCAGACAAAAATTTAGTGAAAAATGTTGGTTTGAGGAGTGGAGAGAGAAGACTTTGGTCTCCAGAAATTTTTCGGCTTTTCCAGCAGATCAAAAACTGGATACCAAAATTTCAGCTTGGGTACTCTCATAGGATCCGGCGATGGGCAGGCCTGGAGGCCGATCAGACCGTCGACTAGGCCCCCAGCTCAATAATTCTGGCCGACTAGCTCGTCGGGCAGCCAAGGAAAGGCGTTGGAGGGGATCCGGGGGAGCGGGCTCATCGCGCGAGCGTCGGGAGCTCCAAGCGGAGCTGAGGCTCTGCAGTGGTCACGCTGGTCATGTAGGGGTTGTCCGGTCGTTAATCGACTTCTGCGGGTGACAACTGTCTGGCGCCGAGCATTATGGCCAGTGGAGAAGTGGTGGGACGGCCGGAATTGGCAGGAACAGGTGGTAGTGGGGGTCGCCACAGACGTTTCGACTGGCATGAGTGGGCAGCATGCTGGCCGCGGTGCTGGGTCGACGGCAATGGCGGCCAGCGGCGAGAATCGCTTGGCGTCCAGGTGTGGTGGGCATGGTAGGCAACGGAGAAGTTTCAATTTCGACGGTTGTGGTTTCCGTGTTTGCGGATTTGATTTTTTTTCTCCACACGGAAGCTTCAGGATAGCAATTTTTTGGTGAGGACCAAAAAAAAGGTCACCATGCACCTATTGTTCTGGAAAACAAAATAAATGTCTTTTGTCACTCTGCTATTGGAGATGGTCTTAATCTTGGGCATGTTTGGTAGCCTGGATGATGCCCAACCAGGCCCCACGATGCACAAATTGGGTGTTTGGTAGGCTGGGGTGCATGTGTTTATCGGCCCACACGGAATTTTAAGTAGTCCCTACCAGACTAAGGTGGGGCGACCAATTCGGTTGTATTCCTTGAGCAGGGATCACACAAGCTACACGTGGCTCTCAGATGCATGCGAAGCACAAGAGGTGACAGGACATCTCATAACTCCTCGCCTCTCTTTCGTCATCGCCCCATCCCATTCACACCTCTCTCGCATGGTCCCTTTGTGCTCTTAGAAGGCCGACCCTCAACCGCACTGCCCCACTCGCATCCTCGCCGGCATCAACCCCATCCAAGATCGGTGAGTGGCCGGCCTGGCCCGGCAAGGGATTGACCTCATGATGGCTATCTGGGCCCCCTCCCCCATCTGCACCTGGCCACAATCAGCAGCAATTGATCCACCGTCTGTGTTCCTGCCATTTGGTGCGGTTGCGGAGGGAAGCTCGTCTGCAGGGTCGACAAAGGGAAGAACATCGGCTGCGACGAGAGTGGCTGCGGGAAGCCCATTGACAAATGCCCATTAGGGGTTTCTTACCCCCGTTTGAGGGCTTTCTCCCCTCGCTCAAGCCTAAGAAGAGAGGGGCGCGGCCGAAGCATCGACGGCGGCACCTTCTTCCTCCATCGCATGCGTCACGAGGAGCATTACTGAAGTAGTGACGGCCCTACAATTGGCATCGGTCAGACCCCTGTTCCTGCCAGAGTTTGGTTCGAGGCCGGCGTTGCTTCATCGGCGACCGCTTTGGCTCTGCTAATCTATTTTTTTCGTGTTCTCCCATTAGTAGTTTGGTTTTTTCGCCTTGTTCTGAATCGATTGGATCCGATCACACTTAACTGGACTGGATTCATTTCGAATCCAAACGATCTGGAGCCATGCTATGTGCCTGCTTAGGGTTTTCTTGCTACTTCCCTACACTGACTAGGGTGTTCTTGCTATCGACAATGCTAGTTACGGTGTTCTTGCTAGTCGGGGTATTATTGCTAGTTAGTGTGTTATTGGTAAGATCAGATTGGTAGTTCTTGCATTGCTAGTTAGTGTATTCTTGCCATGATCAGAATGGAAGGATAATGCATTGCTAATTAGTGTGTTCTTTCTATGATCATAATGGTAGGGCAATGCACTTCTAGTTAGTGTATTCTTTCTATGATCAGAATGGTTGGACAATGCATTTGCTATGTTGTTGCATCATCATGATTGGACGATGCATGTGCACGCTATAAATAGTAGGACAACTATGCATGCAGGATCACATAGGACAAAATGTGCATGCATTTTGGGCAGTTCTATGATGAACTGATCATAGAACTGTCCACTTGCAACTACCATGATCAGTGGGTGGTAGTTATAAGATGCATTTCTATGATCTATTCATAGCACTGCCCATTTGCGTCAGCCATGATCAACAACCATTGCAATTGGGCAGTGCAGTCATCAGATCATAGCATTGACCAGCTGCAACTGCTCGCTTTGTCCAATTGCAACTACCAATTATCATGGAAGTTGCTATGATCCATGCAATGGTGCATTGATCATAGCAATGCCCAACTGACATGATCAGTGGCACTTGTATAATGCACTGTTTAATTATTCTCGTCCTCTGAACGTATGAGGTCATGAAGAAACAGAGGGACAAAGCCGGTCGAGGGGTGCCAAGGACATCATCTCGATGAACAAGTAGCTGACGCTGTTGGATGTGCCAGGCAGGATGGCCGAGATGAGCAAGCCGCTAGGCATTGGTCGCGGGCCTAGGCTTGGCCACAACACCAGTACATCAACTCCTTATATAGGCATTGTTAGGAATCCTTGCATGGAAAAGCAAAAAACGTTCTACGCACACACAATGATCTATCCATGGAGATGCATAACAACGAGGGGAAGAGTGTGTCTACGTACCCTCGTAGACCGTAAGCGGAAGCGTTTCTCAATGCGATTGATGTAGTCGAACTTCTTCGCGCTTCAACCGATCAAGTACCGAATGCACGGCACCTCCGTGTTCTGCACACGTTCAGCTCGGTGACGTCCCTCGCCTTCTTGATCCAGCAAGACGTCGAGGTAGTAGATGAGTTCTGTCAGCATGACGGCGTGGTGATGGTGATGGTGAGTGATTCTCGCAGGGCTTCGCCTAAGCACTACGAAAATAGGACCGGGGGTGTAAACGGTGGAGGGGGCGCTGCACACGGCTAAACAATTGTCTGGGGTGTCCTAGGCGTCCTCCCCACATATATATAGGTGGGAGGGGGAGGGGAGAGGCTAGGAGGTGCCCCAAGTAGGACTGAATCCTACTTGGGATCCTCCCAAGTCGCGCCCCCGTGCCATATATATCGGATGGGGAAGGAAAGAGGGGGAAGGGGGATCCTATTCCCTTTCTTTCCTTTCCTCCCCCCCCCCCCCCTTTCCTTCTTCACCTTGGCCGGTCCATATGGGTGGCGCACCAGCCCCTTGTGCCTGGTGCATTTCCCCTCTTGGCCCATAAGGCCCATATCTTTTACCGGGGGTGCCCGGAACCCCTTCCGGTGATCCGGTATGTACCCGGTACCCTCCGGAACACTTCCGGTGTCCGCATACCATCATCCTATATATCAATATTTACCCCTCGATCATTTCGAGACTCCTCGTCATGTCCGTGATCTCATCCAGGACTCCGAACAACATTCGGTTACCAAATCACATAACTCATATAACACTATATCGTCAATGAACGTTAAGCATGCGGACCCTACGGGTTCGAGAACTATGTAGACATGACCGAGACACATCTCTGTGTTGGGGAACGTAGTAATTTCAAAAAAATTCCTACGCACACGCAAGATCATGGTGATGCATAACAACGAGAGGGGAGAGTGTTGTCCACGTACCCTCGTAGACCGAAAGCGGAAGCGTTAGCACAACGCGGTTGATGTAGTCGTACGTCTTCACGATCCGACCGATCAAGTACCGAATGTACGACACCTCTGAGTTCAGCACACGTTCAGCCCGATGACATCCCTCGAACTCCGATCCAGCCGAGTGTTGAGGGAGAGTTTCGTCAACACGACGGCGTGGTGACGATGTTGATGTTCTAACGACGCAGAGCTTCGCCTAAGCACCGCTACAGTATTATCGAGGTGGACTATGGTGGAGGGGGCACCACACATGGTTGGGAGAGATCAATTGATCAACTTGTGTGTCTAGAGGTGCCCCTTGCCCCCGTATATAAAGGAGCAAGGGGGGGGGGTGCGGCCGGCCAAGAGGAGAGGCGCGCCGGAGGAGTCCTACTCCTATCGGGAGTAGGACTCCCCCCTTTTCCATGTTGGACTACCAGAGAGAGGGGAAAGAGGTGGAGGGGAGGAAGGAAAGGGGGGGGGGGCGCTGCCCCCTCTCCTTGTCCTATTCAGACTGGGGGGGAGGGGCGCGCGGCCCTACCCTGGCCTCCTCTACTCTCTTCCACCAAGGCCCACTAAGGCCCATTAAGTTCCCGGGGGGTTCCAGTAACCTCCTGGTACTCCGGTAAAATCCGGATTTCACACGGAACACTTCCGATATCCAAACATAGGCTTCCAATATATCAATCTTCATGTCTCGACCATTTTGAGACTCATCGTCATGTCCGTGACCACATCCGGGACTCCGAACAACCTTCGGTACATCAAAACACATAAACTCATAATAAAACTGTCATCATAACGTTAAGCGTGCGGACCCTACGAGTTCGAGAACTATGTAGACATGACCGAGACACGTCTCCGGTCAATAACCAATAGCGGAACCTGGATGCTCATATTGGCTCCCACATATTCTACGAAGATCTTTATCGGTCAGACCGCATAACAACATACGTTGTTCCCTTTGTCATCGGTATGTTACTTGCCCGAGATTCGATCGTCGGTATCTCAATACCTAGTTCAATCTCATTACCGGTAAGTCTCTTTACTCGTACTATAATACATCATCCCGCAACTAACTCATTAGTTGCAATGCTTGCAAGGCTTAAGTGATGTGCATTACCGAGAGGGCCCATAGATACCTCTCCGACAATCGGAGTGACAAATCCTAATCTCGAAATACACCAACCCAACAAGTACCTTCAGAGACACCTGTAGAGCTCCTTTATAATCACCCAGTTACGTTGTGACGTTTGGTAGCACACAAAGTGTTCCTCCGGTAAACGGGAGTTGCATAATCTCATAGTCATAGGAACATGTATAAGTCATGAAGAAAGCAATAGCAACATACTAAACGATCGTGTGCTAAGCTAACGGAATGGGTCATGTCAATCACATCATTCTCCTAATGATGTGATCCCGTTAATCAAATGACAACTCATGTCTATGGCTAGGAAACATAACCATCTTTGATCAACGAGCTAGTCAAGTAGAGGCATACTACTGACAATCTGTTTGTCTATGTATTCACACATGTATTATGTTTCCGGTTAATACAATTCTAGCATGAATAATAAAAATTTATCATGATATAAGGAAATAAATAATAACTTTATTATTGCCTCTAGGGCATATTTCCTTCAGTCTCCCACTTGCACTAGAGTCAATAATCTAGATTACACAGTAATGATTCTAACACCCATGGAGCCTTGGTGCTGATCATGTTTTGCTCGTGGAAGAGGCTTAGTCAATGGGTCTGCAACATTCAGATCCGTATGTATCTTGCAAATTTCTATTAGTCCCACCTGGACTAGATCCCGGATGGAATTGAAGCGTCTCTTGATTTTCTTGGTTCTCTTGTGAAATCTGGATTCCTTCGCCAAGGCAATTGCACCAGTATTGTCACAAAAGATTTTCATTGGACCCGATGCACTAGGTATGACACCTAGATCGGATATGAACTCCTTCATCCAGACTCCTTCATTTGCTGCTTCCGAAGCAGCTATGTACTCCGCTTCACATGTAGATCCCGCCACTACGCTTTGTTTAGAACTGCACAAACTGACAGCTCCACCGTTCAATGTAAACACGTATCCGGTTTGCGATTTAGAATCGTTAGGATCAGTGTCAAAGCTTGCATCAATGTAACCATTTACGATGAGCTCTTTGTCACCTCCATAAACGAGAGACATATCCTTAGTCCTTTTCAGGTATTTCAGGATGTTCTTAACCGCTGTCCAGTGATCCACTCCTATATTACTTTGGTACCTCCCTGCTAAACTTATAGCAAGGCACACATCAGGTCTGGTACACAGCATTGCATACATGATAGAGCCTATGGCTGAAGCATAGGGAACATCTTTCATCTTCTCTCTATCTTCTGTAGTGGTCGGGCATTGAGTCTTACTCAACTTCACACCTTGTAACACAGGCAAGAACCCTTTCTTTGCTTGATCCATTTTGAACTTCTTCAAAACTTTGTCAAGGTATGTGCTTTGTGAAAGTCCAATTAAGCGCATTGATCTATCTCTATAGATCTTGATGCCCAATATGTAAGCAGCTTCACCGAGGTCTTTCATTAAAAAAGTCTTATTCAAGTATCCTTTTATGCTATCCAGAAATTCTATATCATTTCCAATCAGCAATATGTCATCCACATATAATATCAGAAATGCTACAGAGCTCCCACTCGCTTTCTTGTAAATACAGGCTTCTCCAAAAGTGTGTACAAAACCAAATGTTTTGATCACACTATCAAAGCGTTCATTCCAACTCCGAGAGGCTTGCACCAGTCCATAAATAGATCTCTAGAGCTTGCACACTTTGTTAGCTCCCTTTGGATCGACAAAACCTTTCCGGTTGCATCATATACAACTCTTCTTCTAGAAATACATGCAGGAATGCAGTTTTGACATCCATTTGCCAAATTTCATAATCATAAAAATGCGGCAATCGGTAACATGAGTCGGACAGACTTAAGCATCGCTACGGGTGAGAAGGTCTCATTGTAGTCAACCCCTTGAACTTGTCGAAAACCTTTCGCAACAAGTCGTGCTTTGTAGACAGAAACATTACTGTCAGCGTCAGTCTTCTTCTTGAAGATCCATTTATTCTCAATTGCTTGCCGATCATCGGGCAAGTCAACCAAAATCCACACTATGTTCTCATACATGGATCCCATCTCAGATTTCATGGCTTCAAGCCATTTTGCGGAATCTGGGATCACCATCGCTTCTTCATAGTTCGTAGGTTCATCATGATCTAGTAGCATGACTTCCAGAATAGGATTATCGTACCACTCTGATGCGGATCTTACTCTGGTTGATCTACGAGGTTCGGTAACAACTTGATCTAAAATTTCATGATCATCATCATTAACTTCCTCACTAATTGGTGTAGGTGTCACAGAAACCGGTTTCTGTGATGAACTACTTTCCAATAAGGGAGCAGGTACAGTTACCTCATCAAGTTCTACTTTCCTCCCACTCACTTCTTTCGAGAGAAACTCCTTCTCTAGAAAAACTCCGAATTTAGCAACAAAAGTCTTGCCTTCGGTTTTGTGATAGAAGGTGTACCCAACAGTCTCCTTTGGGTATCCTATGAAGACACATTTATCCGATTTGGGTTCGAGCTTATCAGGTTGAAGCTTTTTCACATAAGCATCGCAGCCCCAAACTTTAAGAAACGACAACTTTGGTTTCTTGCCAAACCATAGTTCATAAGGCGTCGTATCAACGGATTTTGATGGTGTCCTATTTAACGTGAATGCAGCCGTCTCTAAAGCATAACCCCAAAATGATAGCGGTAAATCAGTAAGAGACATCATAGATCGCACCATATCAAGTAAAGTACGATTACGACGTTCGGACACACCATTACGCTGCGGTGTTCCGGGTGGCGTGAGTTGCGAAACTATTCAGCATTGTTTCAAATGTAGACCAAACTCGTAACTCAAATATTCTCCTCCATGATCAGATCGTAGAAACTTTATTTTATTGTTACGATGATTTTCAACTTCACTCTAAAATTCTTTGAACTTTTCAAAAGTTTCAAACTTATGTTTCACTAAGTAGATATACCCATATCTGCTTAAATCATCTGTGAAGGTGAGAAAATAACGATATCCGCCACGAGCCTCAACATTCATCAGACCACATGCATCTGTATGTATGATTTCCAACAAATCTGTTGCTCTCTCCATAGTTCCGGAGAACGGTGTTTTAGTCATCTTGCCCATGAGGCACGGTTCGCAAGTACCAAGTGATTCATAATCAAGTGGTTCCAAAAGTCCATCAGTATGGAGTTTCTTCATGCGCTTTACACCGATATGACCTAGATGGCAGTGCCACAAATAAGTTGCACTATCATTATCAACTCTGCATCTTTTGGCTTCAACATTATCAATATGTGTATCACTACTATCAAGATTCAATAAAAATAGACCACTCTTCAAGGGTGCATGACCATAAAAGATATTACTCATATAAATAGAACAACCATTATTCTCTGATTTAAATGAATAACCGTCTCGCATCAAACAAGATCCAGATATAATGTTCATGCTCAACGCTGGCACCAAATAACAATTATTTAGGTCTAATACTAATCCCGAAGGTAGATGTAGAGGTAGCGTGCCGACCGCGATCATATCGACTTTGGAACCATTTCCTACGCGCATCGTCACCTCGTCCTTATCCAATCTCCGCTTAATCCGTAGCCCCTATTTCGAGTTGCAAATATTAGCAACAGAACCAGTATCAAATACCCAGGTTCTACTGCGAGCATTAGTAAGGTACACATCAATAACATGTATATCACATATACCTTTGTTCACCTTGCCATCCTTCTTATCCGCCAAATACTTGGGGCAGTTCCGCTTCCAGTGACCAGTCTGCTTGCAGTAAAAGCACTCAGTTTCAGGCTTAGGTCTAGACTTGGGTTTCTTCTCCTGAGCAGCATCTTGCTTGCTGTTCTTCTTAAGTTCCCCTTCTTCTTCCCTTTGCCCTTTTTCTTGAAACTAGTGGTCTTGTTGACCATCAACATTTGATGCTCCTTCTTGATTTCTACCTCCGCAGCCTTTAGCATTGCGAAGAGCTCGGGAATCGTCTTTTCCATCCGTTGCATGTTATAGTTCATCACGAAGCTTTTGTAGCTTGGTGGTAGTGATTGGAGAATTCTGTCAATGACGCTATCATCCGGAAGATTAAATCCCAGTTGAATCAAGTGATTATTATACCCAGACATCTTGAGTATATGCTCACTGACAGAACTATTCTCCTCCATCTTGCAGCTATAGAACTTATTGGAGACTTCATATCTCTCAATCCGGGCATTTGCTTGAAATATTAACTTCAACTCCTGGAACATCTCATATGCTCCATGACGTTCAAAACGTCGTTGAAGTCCCGGTTCTAAGTCGTAAAGCATGGCACACTGAACTATCGAGTAGTCATCAGCTTTGCTCTGCCGGACGTTCATAACATCTGGTGTTGCTCCTGCAGCAGGCCTGGCACCCAGCAGTGCTTCCAGGACGTAATTCTTCTGTGCAGCAATGAGGATAATCCTCAAGTTATGGACCCAGTCCGTGTAATTGCTACCATCATCTTTCAACTTTGATTTCTCAAGAACGCATTAAAATTCAACGGAACAACAACACGGGCCATCTATCTACAATCAAACATAGACAAGCAAGATACTATCAGGTACTAAGTTCATGATAAATTGAAGTTCAATTAATCATATTACTAAAGAACTCCCACTTAGATAGACATCCCTCTAATCCTCTAAGTGATCACGTGATCCAAATCAACTAAACCATGTCCGATCATCACGTGAGATGGAGTAGTTTCAATGGTGAAAATCACTATGTTGATCATATCTACTATATGATTCACGCTCGACCTTTCGGTCTCCTTGTTCCGAGGCCATATCTGTTATATGCTAGGCTCGTCAAGTTTAACCTGAGTATTCCGCGTGTGCAACTGTTTTGCACCCATTGTATTTGAACGTAGAGCCTATCACACCCGATCATCACGTGGTTTCTCAGCACGAAGAACTTTCGCAACGGTGCATACTCAGGGAGAACACTTATACTTTGATAATTTAGTGAGGGATCATCTTATAATGTTGCCGTCAATCAAAGCAAGATAAGATGCATAAAAGATAAACATCACATGCAATCAATATAAGTGATATGATATGGCCATCATCATCTTGTGCTTGTGATCTCCATCTCCGAAGCACCTCCATGATCACCATGATCACCAGCGCGACACCTTGATCTCCATCGTAGCATCGTTGTCGTCTCGCCAATCTTATGCTTCTACGACTATCGCTACCGCTTAGTGATAAAGTAAAGCATTATAGGGCGATTGCATTGCATACAATAAAGCGACAACCATATGGCTCCTGCCAGTTGTCGATAACTCGGTTACAAAACATGATCATCTCATACAATAAAATATAGCATCACGTCTTGACCATACCACATCACAACATGCCCTGCGAAAACAAGTTAGACGTCATCTACTTTGTTGTTGCAAGTTTTACGTGGCTGCTACGGGCTTAGCAAGAACCGTTCTTACCTACGCATCAAAACCACAACGATAGTTTGTCAAGTTGGTGTTGTTTTAACCTTCGCAAGGACCGGGCGTAGCCACACTTGGTTCAACTAAAGTTGGAGAAACTGACACCTGCTAGCCACCTTTGTGCAAAGCACGTCGGGAGAACCGCTCTCGCGTAAGCGTACGCGTAATGTCGGTCCGGGCCGCTTCGTACAACAATACCGCCGAACCAAAGTATGACATGCTGGTAAGCAGTATGACTTATATCGCCCACAACTCACTTGTGTTCTACTCGTGCATATGACATTGATACGTCTCCAACGTATCTATAATTTTTTATTGCTCCATGCTACTTTATCTACTGTTTTGGAATTTATTGGGATTTATTTTCCACTTTTATATTAATTTTGGGACTAAACTATTAACCGGAGGCCCAGCCCAGAATTGCTGTTTTTTTGCCTATTTCAGTGTTTCGAAGAAACGGAACATCAAACGGAGTCCAAACGGAATGAAACCTTCGGGAACGTGATTTTTTCTCACCGAACGTGATCCAGGAGACTTGGACCCTACTCCAAGGAACAAAAGAGGCGGTCACGAGGGTGGGGGCGCGCCCCCTGCCTCGTGGGCCCCCTGTTGCTCCACCGACGTACTCCTTCCTCCTATATATACCTACGTATCCCAAACGATCAGAACAGGAGAAAAAAACCTAATTCCACCGCCGCAACTTCCTGTATCCACGAGATCCCATCTTGGGGCCTGTTCCGAGCTCCGCCGGAGGGGGCATCCACCACGGAGGGCTTCTACATCATCACCATAGCCCCTCCGATGAAGTGTGAGTAGTTTACTTCAGACCTTCGGGTCCATAGCTAGTAGCTAGATGGCTTCTTCTCTCTTTTTGGATCTCAATACAATGTTCTCCCCCTCTCTCGTGGAGATCTATTCGATGTAATCTTCTTTTTGCGGTGTGTTTGTTGAGACCGATGAATTGTGGGTTTATGATCCAGATTATCTATGAATAATATTTGAATCTTCTCTGAATTCTTTTATGTATGATTGGTTATCTTTGCAAGGCTCTTCGAATTATCCGTTTGGTTTGCCCAACTAGATTGGTAGTTCTTGCAATGGGAGAAGTGCTTAGCTTTGGGTTCAATCTTGCAGTGTCCTTACCCAGTGACAGAAAGGGTTGCAAGGCACGTATTGTATTGTTGCCATCGAGGATAACAAGATGGGGTTTTTATCATATTGCATGAATTTATCCCTCTACATCATGTCATCTTGCTTAAGGCGTTATTCTGTTTCTAACTTAATTCTCTAGATGCATGCTGGACAGCGGTCGATGAGTGGAGTAATAGTAGTAGATGCAGGTAGGAGTCGGTCTACTTGTCTCGGACGTGATGCCTATATACATGATCATACCTAGATATACTCATAATTATGCTCAATTCTGTCAATTGCTCAACAGTAATTTGTTCACCCACCGTAGAATACTTATGCTCTTGAGAGAAGCCACTAGTGAAACCTATGGCCCCCGGGTCTATTCTCATCATATCAATCTCCATTACTTTAATACTTGCTTTGTTTTTACTTTTCCTTTTACTTTTCACTTTGCATCTCTATATCAAAAAAATACCAAAAATATTATTTATCATCTCTATCAGATCTCACTCTCGTAAGTGACCGTGAAGGGATTGACAACCCCTAATCGCGTTGGTTGCGAGGAGCTATTGTTTTGTGCAGGTACGAGGAACTTGTGCGTGGCCTCCTACTGGATTGATACCTTGGTTCTAAAAAACTAAGGGAATACTTACGCTACTTTGCTGCATCATCCTCTCCTCTTCGGGGAAATCCAACACAGTGCTCAAGAGGTAGCAGACATCTACGCATAAAACCTGGCTCGGATGCCACTGTTGGGGAACGTAGTAATTTCAAAAAAATTCCTACGCACACACAAGATCATGGTGATGGATAGCAACGAGAGGGGAGAGTGTTGTCCACGTACCCTCGTAGACCGAAAGCGGAAGCGTTGGCACAACACGGTTGATGTAGTCGTACGTCTTCACGATCCGACCGATCAAGTACCGAACGTATGGCACCTCCGAGTTCAGCACACGTTCAGCCCGATGATGTCCCTCGAACTCCGATCTAGCCGAGTGTTGAGGGAGATTTTCGTCAACACGACGGCGTGGTAACGATGTTGATGTTCTACCGACGCAGGGCTTCGCATAAGCACCGCTACAGTATTATCGAGGTGGACTATGGTGGAGGGGGGCACCGCACACGGTTGGGAGAGATCAACTGATCAACTTGTGTGTCTAGAGGTGCCTCCTTGCCCCTGTATATAAAGGAGCAAGGGGGGGTGCGGCCGGCCAAGAGGAGAGGCGCGCCAGAGGAGTCCTACTCCTACCGGGAGTAGGACTCCCCCCTTTTCCATGTTGGACTAGGAGAGAGAGGGGAAAGAGGTGGAGGGGAGGAAGGAAAGGGGGGCGGCGCCGCCGCCTCTCCTTGTCCTATTCAGACTGGGGGGAGGGGCGTGCGGCCCTGCCCTGGCCTCCTCTCCTCTCTTCCACCAAGGCCCATTAAGGCCCATTAAGTTCCCGGGGGGTTCCGGTAACCTCCCGGTACTCCGGTAAAATCCGGATTTCACCCGGAACACTTCCAATATTCAAACATAGGCTTACAATATATCAATCTTCATGTCTCGACCATTTCGAGACTCCTCGTCATGTCCGTGATCACATCCGGGACTCCGAACAACCTTCGGTACATCAAAACACATAAACTCTTAATAAAACTGTCATCGTAACGTTAAGCGTGCAGACCCTTCGGGTTCGAGAACTATGTAGACATGACCAAGACACGTCTCCGGTCAATAACCAATAGCGGAACCTGGATGCTCATATTGGCTCCCACATATTCTACGACATCTTTATCATCGGTATGTTACTTGCCCGAGATTCGATCGTCGGTATCTCAATACCTAGTTCAATCTCGTTACCGGCAAGTCTCTTTACTCGTACTGTAATACGTCATCCCGCAACTAACTCATTAGTTGCAATGCTTGCAAGGCTTAAGTGATGTGCATTACCGAGAGGGCCCAGAGATACCTCTCCGACAATTGGACTGACAAATCCTAATCTCGAAATACGCCAACCCAACAAGTACCTTCGGAGACACCTGTAGAGCTCCTTTATAATCACCCAGTTACGTTGTGAAGTTTGGTAGCACACAAAGTGTTCCTCCGGTAAACGGGAGCTGCATAATCTCATAGTCACAAGAACATGTATAAGTCATGAAGAAAGCAATAGCAACATACTAAACGATCGTGTGCTAAGCTATCGGAATGGGTCATGTTCTACGTCTTGAGCTTGCGTTGGTTTTCCCCGAAGAGGAGAGGATGATGCAGCAGAGTAGCGTAAGTATTTCCCTCAATTTTTGAGAACCAAGGTATCAATCCAGTAGGAGGCCACACACAAGTCCCTCGTACCTACACAAAACAAATAGCTCTTCGCAACCAACGCGAATAGGGGTTGTCAACCCCTTCACGGTCACTTACGAGAGTGAGATCTGATAGAGATGATAGATAATATTTTTGGTATTTTTGATATAAAGATGCAAAGTAAAATAAAAAGGCAAAGTAAAGAGCAAAGCAATAATAAAGCGCAGGAAGATTAATATGATGAAAATAGACCCGGGGCCCATAGATTTCACTAGTGGCTTCTCTCAAGAGCATAGGTTTTTTACGGTGGGTGAACGAATTACTGTTGAGCAATTGACATAATTGAGCATAGTTATGAGAGTATCTAGGTATGATCATGTATATAGGCATCACGTCCGAGACAAGTAGGTCGACTCCTGCCTGCATCTACTACTATTACTCCACCCATCGACCGCTATCCAGCATGCATCTAGAGTATTAAGTTAATAAAAACAGAGTAACGCCTTAAGCAAGATGACATGTTGTAGAGGAATAAATTCATGCAATATGATAGATACCCCATCTTGTTATCCTCGATGGCAACAATACAATACATGCCTTGCAACCCTTTCTGTCACTGGGTAAGGACACCGCAAGATTGAACCCAAAGCTAAACACTTCTCCCATTGCAAGAACTACCAATCTAGTTGGCCAAACCAAACGGATAATTCGAAGAGACTTGCAAAGATAACTCAATCATACATAAAAGAATTTAGAGAAGATTTAAATATTGCTCATAGATAATCTTGATCATAAGCCCACAATTCATCGGTCTCAACAAACACACCGCAAAAAGAAGATTACATCGAATAGATCTCCACGAGAGAGGGGGAGAACATTTTATTGATATCCAAAAAGAGAGAAGAAGCCATCTAGCTACTAACTATGGACCCGAAGGTCTGAGGTAAACTACTCACACTTCATCGGAGAGGCTATGATGTTGATGTAGAAGCCCTCCGTGGTGGAATCCCCTTCCGGCGGAGCTCCGGAACAGGCCCCAAGATGGGATCTCGTGGATACAGAAAGTTGCGGCGGTGGAATTAGGTTTTTGGCTCCATATCTGATCTGTTGGGGGTACGTAGGTATATATAGGAGGAAGGAGTACATCGGTGGAGCTTCGAGGGGCCCACGAGGCATGGGGGCGCGCCCTAGGGGGGGCCCTCCGCCTCGTGGCTTTCTTGACGGAGGGTTCAAGTCTCCTGGGTCCTATCTGATGAGAAAATCACGTTCCCGAAGATTTCATTCCGTTTGGACTCAGTTTGATATTCCGTTTCTTCGAAACACGAAAATAGGAAAAAAAAACATCAATTCTGGGCTGGGCCTCCGGTTAATAGTTTAGTCCCAAAAGTAATATAAAAGTGGAAAATAAAGCCCAATATAGTCCAAAACAATAGATAATATAGCATGGAGCAATCAAAAATGATAGATACGTTGGAGACGTATCAGGCATCCCCAAGCTTAATTCCTGCTCGTCCTCGAGTAGGTAAATGATAAAAGAGAATTTTTGATGCGGAGTGCTACTTGGCATAGTTTCAATGTAACTCTTCTTAATTGTGGTATGAATATTCAGATCCGAAAGATTCAAGACAAAAGTTCATATTGACATGAAAATAATTATACTTCAAGCATACTATCTAAGCAATTATGTCTTCTCAAAATAACATGGCCAAAGAAAGTTCATCGCTACAAAATCATATAGTTTATTCATGCTCCATTTTTGTCACACAAGAATGCTTTCATCATGCACAACTCCGATGACAAGCCAAGCAATTGTTTCATACTTTAGTAATCTCAAACCTATAAACTTTCACGCAATACATGAGCGTGAGCCATGGACATAGCACTATGGGTGGAATAGAATATAATGATGGGGGTTATGTGGAGAAGAAAAAAAAGGAGAAGGTCTCACATCAACGAGGCTAATCAACGGGCTATGGAGATGCCCATCAATTGATGTTAATGCAAGGAGTAGGGATTGCCATGCAACGGATGCACTAGAGCTATAAATGTATGAAAGCTCAACAAAAGAAACTAAGTGGGTGTGCATCCAACTTGCTTGCTCACGAAGACCTAGGGCATTTGAGGAAGCCCATCGTTGGAATATACAAGCCAAGTTCTATAATGAAAAATTCCCACTAGTATATGAAAGTGACAACATATGAAACTCTCTATATGAAAAACATGGTGCTACTTTGAAGCACAATATATGAGACTCGCTATATGAAGAACATGGTGCTACTTTTAAGCATAATATATGAAACTCGCTATATGAAGAACATGGTTCTACTTTGAAGCACAAGTGTGGAAAAAGAGATAGTAACATTGCCCCTTTTTATTTCTTTTTTTTTGGGCCTTCTTTTTTTTCTTTGGCTTTCTCTTTTTTTTTGGGATAATGCTCTAGAAAATGATGATCATCACACTTCTATTTATTTACAACTCAATGATTACAACTCGTTACTAGAACAAAGTATGACTCTATATGAATGCCTCCGGCGGTGTACCGGGATATGCAATGAACCAAGAGTGACATGTATGAAAGAATTATGAACGGTGGCTTTGCCACAAATACTATGTCAACTACATGATCATGCTTAAGCAATATGACAATGATGAATGTGTCATGAAGAACGGTATGGTGGAAAGTTGCATGGCAATATATCTCGGAATGGCTATGGAAATGCCATAATAGGTAGGTATGGTGGCTGTTTTGAGGAAGATATAAGGAGGTTTATGTGTGAAAGAGTGTATCCTATCACGGGTTTGGATGCACCGCTAAGTTTGCACCAACTCTCAATGTGAGAAAGGGCAATGCACGGTATCAAGAGGCTAGCAATGATGGAAGGGTGAGAGTGCGATAATCCATGGACTCAACATTAGTCATAAAGAACTCACATACTTATTGAAAAAATCTACAAGCCATCAAAAACCAAAGCACTACGCGCATGCTCCTAGGGGGATAGATTGGTAGGAAAAGACCATCGCTCGTCCCCGACCGCCACTCATAAGGAGGACAATCAAATAACACCTCATGTTTCAAATTTGTTACATAACATTTACCGTACGTGCATGCTACGGGACTTGCAAACTTCAACACAAGCATTTCTCAAATACACAACTACTCAACTAGCACGACTTTGATATTATCACCTCCATATCTCAAAACAATTATCAAGCATCAAACTTTTCTTAGTATTCAGCGCACTCAAAAGAAAGTTTTACAAATCTTGAATACCAAGCATATTATTATTAAGCAAATTACCATGCTATTTAAGACTCTCAAAATAATCTAAGTGAAGCATGAGAGATCAATAGTTTCTTTAAAACAAATCCACCACCGTGCTCTAAAAGATATATGTGAAGTACTAGTGCAAAACTATAAAGCTCAAAAGATATAAGTGAAGCACATAGAGCAAAACTATCAAGCTCAAAAGATATAAGTGAAGCACATAGAGTATTCTAACAAATTCCAATTCATGTATGGCTCTCTCAAAAGGTGTGTACAGCAAGGATGATTGTGGTAAACTAACAAGCAAAGACGCAAATAATACAAGACGCTCCAAGCAAAACACATATCATGTGGTGAATAAAAATATAGCTCCAAGTAAAGTTACCGATGGAAGTGGACGAAAGAGGGGATGCCTTCCGGGGCATCTCCAAGCTTTGACTTTTTGGTGTCCTTGGATTATCTTGGGGTGCCATGGGAATCCCCAAGCTTAGGCTCTTGCCACTCCTTGTTCCATAATCCATCAAAAGATTTCACCCAAAACTTGAAAACTTCACAACACAAAACTCAACAGAAATCTCGTAAGCTCCGTTAGCGAAAGAAAACAAAAGACCACTTCAAGGTACTGTAATGAACTCATTATTTATTTATATTGGTGTTAAACCTACTGTATTCCAACTTCTCTATGGATCATAAACTATTTTATTAGCCATAGATTCATCAAAACAAGCAAACAACACACGAAAAACAGAATCTGTCAAAAACAGAACAGTCTGTAGTAATCTGTAACTAACGCAAACTTCTGGAACTCCTAAAATTCAGTAAAAATTGGACGACCTAGGAAATTTGTTTATTGATCATCAGCAATTAGAATCACTATTTTATCACGTTCTGGTGATTTTTAAAAATTGTTTTCGTGAACCGAAAGTTTCTGGAAATTACAGCAAGATCAAATAACTATTATCCAAGAAGATCCTATAGGTTTAACTTGGCACAAACACTAATTAAAACATAAAACCACATCTAAACAGAATGTAGATGGATTATTTATTCCTAAACAGAAACAAAAACAGAAAACGAAAAATAAAATTGGGTTGCCTCCCAACAAGCGCTATCGTTTAACGCCCCTAGCTAGGCATAAAAGCAAGGATAGATCTAGGTATTGCCGTCTTTGGTGGGCAATCCATAGGTGGCTCTCATAATAGATTCATATGGTAATTTTATCTTATTCCTAGGGAAGTGTTCCATGCCTTTCTTTAATGGGAATTGGAATCTAATATTCCCTTCCTTCACATCAATAATTGCACCAATCGTTCTAAGGAAAGGTCTACCAAGAATAATAGGACATGAAGGATTGCAATCTATATCAAGAACGATAAAGTCTACGGGCACATAATTCCTATTTGCAACAATAATAACATCATTAATTCTTCCCATAGGTTTGTTAATAGTGGAATCCGCAAGGTGCAAGTTTAGAGAGCATTCATCAAAATCACGGAAATCTAGCAAATCACACAAAAATTTGGGAATAGTGGAAACACTAGCACCCAAATCACATAAAGAAAAAAAATTCATGATCCTTAATCTTAATTTTAATAGTTGGTTCCCACTCATCATAAAGTTTTCTAGGGATAGAGACTTCCAACTCAAGTTTTTCCTCATAAGATTGCATCAAGGCATCAACGATATGTTTAGTAAACACTTTGTTTTGACTATAAGCATGCGGAGAATTTAGCACGGATTGCAACAAGGAAATACAATCAATTAAAGAGAAACTTTCATAATTAAATTCCTTGAAATCCAAAATAGCGGGTTTAGCAATATCTAAGGTTTTACTTTCTTCAATCCCACTTTTATCAATTTTAGCATCATAATCTAAAAGCACCGAATTTTTAGAATGCCTTCTAGGTAAAGGTGACTCATATTCAATCTCATCATTATCAAGATTCATATTGCAAAACAAGGATTTAATGGGAGACACATCAATAACTTTTAGATCTTCATCTTGATTTTCATGGAAATCAGGTTTAACAGCCATCTTATTGACCAAGGTAGCTTGCTTATCAGATATTTCAGTAGTCAATTTCTCAAGACGAGAAATTTGGGATCTTAAACCTTCAAATTCTTTAGACATATCATCGAGCTCTTTATTCAAATAAATCATAAAACCTTTTTGTTCCTTAAGCTCGTTTCTGAAGAAATTATTATGCTCAAATTGCAAAACCATAAAACTGCTGACGTTGCTTTCGATCTCTTCCAACCTTTTAAGGTGGAGATCACCAAATCTAGGTAGAGCCATAGTGACAAGCAAGCAAGGAAAAGGCGAACGTAAAAGAGAGGAGGAGATTGGGAAAGAGAGGGTGAATAAAACGGCAAGGGTGAAGTGGGGGAGAGGAAAACGAGAGGCAAATGGCAAATAATGTAATGCGAGAGATAAGGGATTGTGACGGGTACTTGGTATGTTGACTTTTGCGTAGATTCCCCAGCAACAGCGCCAGAAATCCTTCTTGCTACGTCTTGAGCTTGCGTTGGTTTTCCCCGAAGTGGATAGGATGATGCAGCAGAGTAGCGTAAGTATTTCCCTCAGTTTTTGATAACCAAGGTATCAATCCAGTAGTAGGCCACGCACAAGTCCCTCGTACCTACACAAAACAAATAGCTCCTCGCAACCAACGCGAATAGGGGTTGTCAATCCCTTCACGGTCACTTACGAGAGTGAGATCGATAGAGATGATAGATAATATTTTGGTATTTTGATATAAAGATGCAAAGTAAAATAAAAAGGCAAAGTAAAGAGCAAAGCAATAATAAAGCGTAGGAAGATTAATATGATGAAAATAGACCCGGGGGCCATAGATTTCACTAGTGGATTCTATCAAGAGCATAGGTATTTTACGGTGGGTGAACGAACTGTTGAGCAATTGACAGAATTGAGCATAGTTATGAGAGTATCTAGGTATGATCATGTATATAGGCATCACGTCCGAGACAAGTAGACCGACTCCTGCCTGCATCTACTACTATTACTCCACACATCGACCGCTATCCAACATGCATCTAGAGTATTAAGTTAATGAAAATAGAGTAACGCCTTAAGCAAGATGACATGATATAGAGGAATAAATTCATGCAATATGATAAATACCCCATCTTGTTATCCTCGATGGCAACAATACAATACGTGCCTTGCAACCCTTTCTGTCATTGGGTAAGGACACCACAAGATTGAACCCAAAGCTAAACACTTCTCCCATTGCAAGAACTACAAATCTAGTTGGCCAAAGCAAACGGGTAATTCGAAGAGACTTGCAAAGATAACTCAATCATACATAAAAGAATTTAGAAAAGATTCAAATATTGCTCAGAGATAATCTTGATCATAAACCCACAATTCATCGGTCTCAACAAACACACCACAAAAAGAAGATTACATCGAATAGATCTCCACGAGAGAGGGGGAGAACATTGTATTGAGATCCAAAAAGAGAGAAGAAGCCATCTAGCTACTAACTATGGACCCGAAGGTTTGAGGTAAACTACTCACACTTCATCGGAGAGGCTATGATGTTGATGTAGAAGCCCTCCTTGGTGGAATCCCCTTCCGGCGGAGCTCCGGAACAGGCCCCAAGATGGGATCTCGTGGATACAGAAAGTTGCGGCGGTGGAATTAGGTTTTTGGCTCCGTATCTGATCTGTTGGGGGTACGTAGGTATATATAGGAGGAAAGAGTACGTCAGTGGAGCTTCGAGGGGCCCACGAGGCAGGGGGGCGCGCCCTCCACCCTCGTGACCGCCTCGTGGCTTTCTTGACGGAGGGTCCAAGTCTCCTAGGTCTTATCTGATGAGAAAATCACGTTCTCGAAGATTTCATTCCGTTTGGACTCCGTTTATTCCGTTTCTTCGAAACACTGAAATAGGCAAAAAAACAGCAATTCTGGGCTGGGCCTCGGGTTAATATGTTAGTCCCAAAAGTAATATAAAAGTGGAAAATAAAGCCCAATATAGTCCAAAACAATAGATAATATAGCATGGAGCAATCAAAAATTATAGATACGTTGGAGACATATCATCATGTCAATCACATCATTCTCCTAATGATGTGATCTCGTTAATCAAATGACAACTCATGTCTATGGCTAGTAAACATAACCATCTTTGATCAACGAGCTAGTCAAGTAGAGGCATACTAGTGACAATTTGTTTGTCTATGTATTCACACATGTATTATGTTTCCAGTTAATACAATTCTAGCATGAATAATAAACATTTATCATGATATAAGGAAATAAATAATAACTTTATTATTGCCTCTAGGGCACATTTCCTTCACTCTGGTCAATAACCAACAGCGGAACCTGAATGCCCATATTGGCTCCTACATATTCTACGAAGATCTTTATCGGTCGAACCATTATGACAACATACGTAATTCCCTTTGTCCATCAGTATGTTACTTGCCCGAGATTTGATCGTCGGTATCTTCATACCTAGTTCAATCTCGTTTTCGGCAAGTCTCTTTACTCATTCCGTAATACATCACCTCGTGACTAACTCCTTAGTCGTTTGCTTGCAAGCTTATGATGTGTATTACCGAGAGGGCCCAGAGATACCTCTCTGATACTCGGAGTGACAAATCCTAATCTCGATCTATGCCAACCAAACAAACACCTTCGGAGATACCTGTAAAGCATCTTTATGATCACACAGTTACGTTGTCATGTTTGATAGCACACAAGGCATTCCTCCGGTATCCGGGAGTTGCATAATCTCATAGTCGAAGGAATATGTATTTGACATGAAGAAAGCAACAACAATAAAACTGAATGATCATAATGCTAAGCTAACGGATGGGTCTTGTCCATCACATCATTCTCCTAATGATGTGATCCCGTTATCAAATGACAACTCATGTCCATGGTTAGGAAACCTTAACCATCTTTGATCAACGAGCTAGTCAACTAGAGGCTCACTAGGGACACAGTGTTTGTTTATGTATTCACACATGTATTTAGATTTCCGGTCAATACAATTCTAGAATGAATAATAAACCTTTATCATGAATAAGGAAATATAAAATAACAAGTTTATTATTGCCTCTAGGGCATATTTCCTTCAGGCATGCCCTTAGCCTCTCTGTGGCTCATTCTCCATGATCCTGGGTACCTACAGGGATGATGAACACGGATTAGACAACAGACAACTACGAAGCAATTTTTTGTTACACATATGGGACGTTAATTCAAAGTACTTCCATTCCATGACCTTACCGAACTACTCACAGATGGAGATCAGATCACAAGGATAAACCATTGAAGAACACATCATGAATATTAATTGATTATATGTCTTACAATAGTTGTCGGATGTGATACACTATCACAAAGTATGGCTAGTTGGCTGAGTGCTGCGGTGGTGGAGATGGTGGGGCTATGGAGATGGAGATGACAAATGGTGGCGGCTAGGGTTGCTGTGGACGACGAAGATGAAGGTTTCGGCGATGTTCCGTGTTGTTTTTGGCATAGGCCCCTGGTAGGGCATACGACCGCGCATACGTGCGCGTGGGGTCGTCTGGAACGCCATTGTTTGCTCTATTTCTTCCTGTGTGCCTCCCACTTGATCTCTTTTATCTCCTCTTTATTCATTTCCATGTAGGCTTGATTTCATCCATAAATAACCCATTTCCTGTGGAAGCAAAATAAAGATCATATATTTGGAATCCTTTGCATTCATCTGTCATTAGTAGCAATATCAGAGCGAATATTTCAGTTTTTATGAAATATCTCGGTTTAAACTTAGGTTTGATGAGCGTAAAAATAAAACTCCTCATGTGCACTCATATGGTGAGAACCAAAGGATATAAAAAATAAAACATGCAACTCAAACAAATCACGGTCATCAGTTTACCCATAGGAAAAAGAGATATAGTCAAACATAACGGAGATGCAAGAAATCATTGGCAAAATAATGTATAACTGTTGGAAATATGCCCTAGAGGCAATAATAAAAGGATTATTATTATATTTCCTTGTTCGTGATAATTGTCTTTTATTCATGCTATAATTGTATTATCCGGAAATCGTAATACACGTGTGAATACATATAATACTATATGTCCCTAGTGAGCCTCTAGTTGACTAGCTCGTTAATCAACAGATAGTCATGGTTTCCTGAATATGGACATTGGATGTCATTGATAACGGGATGACATCATTAGGAGAATGATGTAATGGACAAGACCCAATCCTAAGCATAGCACAAGATCGTGTAGTTCGTTTTGCTAGAGCTTTTCCAGTGTCAAGTTTCTTTTCCTTAGACCATGAGATCGTGTAACTCCCGGATATCGTAGGAGTGCTTTGGGTGTACCAAACATCACAACGTAATTGGGTGACTATAAAGGTGCACTACAGGTATCTCCGAAAGTGTCTGTTGGGTTGTCACGGATCGAGACTGGGATTTGTCACTCCGTATTACAGAGAGGTATCACTGGGCCCACTCGGTAATGCATCATCATAATGAGCTCAAAGTGACCAAGTGTTTGGTCACGGGATCATGCATTACGGTACGAGTAATGTGACTTGCCGGTAACGAGATTGAACGAGGTATTGGGATATCGACGATCGAATCTCGGGCAAGTAACATACCGATTGACAAAGGGAATTGTATACGGGGTTGCTTGAATCCTCGACATCGTGGTTCATCCGATGAGATCATCTAGGAGCATGTGGGAGCCAACATGGGTATCCAGATCCCGCTGTTGGTTATTGACCGGAGAGCCGTCTCGGTCATGTCTACGTGTCTCCCGAACCCGTAGGGTCTACACACTTAAGGTTCGGTGATGCTAGGGTTGTATGAATATGAGTATGCAGCAAACCTAAAGTTGTTCGGAGTCCCGGATGAGATCCCGGACGTCACGAGGAGTTCCGGAATGGTCCGGAGGTAAAGAATTATATATGGGAAGTCGAGTTTCGCCATCGGAAAATTTCGGGGTCCACGGTATTGTACCTGGGACCACCGGAAGGGTCCCGGGTCCACCGGTGGGGCCACCTATCCGGAGGGCCCCATGGGCTGAAGTGGGAGGGAACCAGCCTGGTGGGCTGGTGCGCCCTGGCCCCCTCTGCGCCTAGGGTTGGGAACCCAGGAGGGGGCGCCCCACTGCGTTGGGGGCACTCCACCCCTTGGCCGCCGCCCCCTAGGAGATCCCATCTCCTAGGGCGGCGCCCAGGGTCCCTATATAAAGAGGGGGTGGGAGGGCAGCCGCACCCAACACTGGCGCCCCCTCCCTCCTGCTACACTCTCCCTCCCGTAGTTGCTTGGCGAAGCCTGCCGAGCCTGCTGCATCCACCACCACGCCGTCGTGCTGCTGGATCTTCATCAACCTCTCCCTCCTCCTTGCTGGATCAAGGTGCAGGAGACGTCATCCGCTCCGTACGTGTGTTGAAAGCGGAGGTGTTGTCCGTTCTGCACTTGGTCATCGGTGATTTGGATCACGACGAGTACGACTCCCTCAACTCCGTTCTCTTGAACGCTTCCGCTAGATGCACTCCTATCACTCGTGTCTAGATGAACTCATAGATGGATCTTGGTGAAACCGTAGGAAAATTTTATTTTCTGCAACGTTCCCCAACAGTGGCATCATGAGCTAGGTCTATGTGTAGTTCTCTATTGCACGAGTAGACCACAATTTGTTGTGGGCGTAGATGTTGTCAACTTTCTTGCCGCTACTAGTCTTATTTTGCTTCAGCGGTATTATGGGATGAAGCGGCCTGGACCGACCTTACACGTACGCTTATGTGAGACAGGTTCCACCGACTGACATGCACTAGTTGCATAAGGTGGCTAGCGGGTGTCTGTCTCTCCCACTTTAGTTGGAGCGGATTCGACGAAAAGGGTCCTTATGAAGGGTAAATAGAAGTTGACAAATCACGTTGTGGCTTTTTCGTAGGTAAGAAAATGTTCTTGCTAGAACCCTATTGCAGCCACGTAAAAGATGCAACAACAATTAGAGGACGTCTAACTTGTTTTTGCAGCAATTGCCTTGTGATGTGATATGGCCAAAAGTTGTGATGAGTGATGAATGATATATTGTGATGTATGAGATCATGTTCTTGTAATAGGAATCACGACTTGCATGTCGATGAGTATGACAACCGGCAGGAGCCATAGGAGTTGTCTTAATTATTGTATGACATGCGTGTTATTGATTCAACGCCATGTAATTACTTTGCTTTATTGCTAAACCGTTAGCTATAGTAGTAGAAGTAATAGTTGGTGAGCAACTTCATGGAGACACGATGATGGAGATCATGATGATGGAGATCATGGTGTCATGCCGGTGACAAGATGATCATGGAGCCCCGAAGATGGAGAGCGAAGGAGCTATATGATATTGGCCATATCATGTCACTACTATATAATTGCATGTGATGTTTATTATGTTTATGCATCTTGTTTACTTAGAACGACGGTAGTAAACAAGATGATCCCTTATAATAATTTCAAGAAAGTGTTCTCCCTAACTGCGCGCCGTTGCTAAAGTTCGTCGTTTCGAAGCACCACATGATGATCGGGTGTGATAGATTCCTACGTTCACATATAACGGGTGTAAGACAGTTTTACACATGCAAAACACTTAGGTTAACTTGACGAGCCTAGCATGTACAGACATGGCCTCGGAACACAAGAGACCGAAAGGTCGAACATGAGTCGTATGGAAGATACGATCAACATGGAGATGTTCACCGACGATGACTAGTCCGTCTCACGTGATGATCGGACACGGCCTAGTCGACTCGGATCATGTAACACTTAGATGACTAGAGGGATGTCAAATCTGAGTGGGAGTTCATTAAATAATTTGATTAGATGAACTTAATTATCATGAACATTAGTCTAAAATCTTTGCAAAATGTCTTGTAGATCAAATGGCCAACGCTCATGTCAACATGAACTTCAACGCGTTCCTAGAGAAAACCAAGCTGAAAGATGATGGCAGCAACTATTCGGACTGGGTACGGAACCTGAGGATCATCCTCATAGCTGCCAAGAAACAATATGTCCTAGAAGCACCGCTAGGTGAAGCACCCGTCCCAGAGAACTAAGACGTTATGAACGCTTGGTAGTCACGTGCTGATGATTACTCCCTCGTTCAGTGCGGCATGCTTTACAGCTTAGAACCGGGGCTCCAAAAGCGTTTTGAGCAACACGGAGCATATGAGATGTTCGAGGAGCTGAAAATGGTTTTCCAAGCTCATGCCCGGGTCGAGAGATATGAAGTCTCCGACAAGTTCTATAGTTGTAAGATGGAGGAAAATAGTTCTGTCAGTGAGCACATACTCAAAATGTCTGGGTTGCACAACCGCCTGTCCCAGCTGGACATTAACCTCCGGATGAGACGGTCATTAACAGAATCCTTCAGTCGTTCCCACCGAGCTACAAGAGCTTTGTGATGAACTACAATATGCAGGGGATGGTGAAAACTATTCCTGAAGTATTTTCAATGCTGAAGTCAGCAGAGGTAGAAATCAAGAAGGAACATCAAGTGTGGATGGTCAATAAAACCACTAAGTTCAAGAAGGGAAAGGGTAAGAAGAACTTCAAGAAGTACGGCAAGGATGTTGCCGCGCCCGGTAAGCCAGTTGCCGGGAAGAAGTCAAAGAATGGACCCCAGCCTAAGACTGAGTGCTTTTATTGCAAAGGGAAGGGTCACTGGAAGCGGAACTGCCCCAAGTACTTAGCAGACAAGAAGGCCGGCAACACTAAAGGTATATTTGATATACATGTGATTGATGTATACCTTACCAGTACTCGTAGTAACTCCTGGGTATTTGATACCGGTGTCGTTGCTCATATTTGTAACTCACAGCAGAGCTGCGGAATAAGCGGAGACTGGCGAAGGACGAGGTGACGCGCGCTGGCGTCGGGAATGGTTCCAAGGTCGATGTGATCGCCGTCGCACGCTACCTCTGCATTTACCTACGGGATTTGTTTTAAACCTCAATAATTGTTATTTAGTGCCAAGTTTGAGCATGAATATTGTATCAGGATCTCGTTTAATACGAGATGGATACTCATTTAAATCCGAGAATAATGGTTATTCTATTTATATGAGAGATATGTTTTATGGTCATGCTCCGATGGTCAATGGTTTATTCTTAATGAATCTCGAACGTAATGTTACACATATTCATAGTGTGAATACCAAAAGATGTAAAGTTGATAACGATAGTCCCACATACTTGTGGCACGCCGCCTTTGGTCACATTGGTGTCAAGCGCATGAAGAAGCTCCATCTTGATGGACTTTTAGAGTCTCTCGATTATGAATCATTTGACACATGCGAACCATGCCTTATGGGCAAAATGACCAAGACTCCATTCTCCAGAACAATGGAGCGAGCAACCAACTTATTGGAAATCATACATACCGATGTGTGCGGTCCAATGAGCGTCGAGGCTCGCGGAGGATATCATTATGTTCTCACTCTCACTGATGACTTGAGTAGATATGGGTATGTCTACTTGATGAAACACAAGCCTGAGACCTTTGAAAAGTTCAAGGAATTTCAGAATGAGGTAGAGAATCCACGTGACCGAAAAATAAAGTTCTTACGATCAGATCGTGGAGGAGAACATTTAAGTCACGAATTTGGTACACACTTAAGGAAATGTGGAATCGTTTCACAACTCACGCCACCTGGAACACCTCATCGTAACGGTGTGTCCGAACGTCGTAATCGCACTCTATTGGATATGGTGCGATCTATGATGTCTCTTACTGATTTACCACTATCATTTTGGGGATACGCTCTAGAGACAGCTACATTCACTTTAAATAGGGCACCGTCTAAATCCGTTGAGACGACACCGTATGAATTATGGTTTGGGAAGAAACCTAAGCTGTCGTTTCTAAAAGTTTGGGGATGCGATGCTTATGTCAAGAAACTTCAACCTGAAAAGCTCGAACCCAAGTCGAAAAAATGCATCTTCATAGGATACCCTAAGGAAACCATTGGGTATACCTTCTTCCTTAGATCTGAAGGCAAGATCTTTGTTCCCAAGAACGGATCCTTTCTGGAAAAAGAGTTTCTCTCGAAAGGAGTAAGTGGGAGGAAAGTAGAACTCGATGAAGTACTACCTCTTGAACAGGAAAGTAGTGCAGCTCAGAAAATGTTCTGTGGTGCCTACACCGATCGGAGAGGAAATTAATGATGATGATCAAGGTACTTGGATCAAGTTGCTACTGAACTTCAGAGGTCCACAAGGACACGTTCCACACCGAGTGGTATGGCAACCCTGTCCTGGAAATCATGTTGTTGGACAACGGTGAACCTTCGAACTATGAAGAAGCGATGGCGGGCCCAGATTCCAACAAATGTCTTGAAGCCATGCAATCCGAGATAGGATCCATGTATGAAAACAAAGTATGGACTTTGACAGACTTGCCCGATGATCGGCGAGCGATAGAAAACAAATGGATCTTTAAGAAGAAGACGGACGCGGATGGTAATGTTACCATCTATAAAGCTCGACTTGTCGCTAAGGGTTATCGGCAAGTTCAAGGGGTTGAATACGATGAGACTTTCTCTCCTGTAGCGAAGCTGAAGTCCGTCCGAATCATGTTAGCAATTGCCGCATACTATGATTATGAGATAAGGTAAATGGACGTCAAAACGGCATTCCTTAACGGCTGTCTTAAGGAAGAACTGTATATGATGCAGCCGGAAGGTTTTGTCGACCCTAGGAATGCTAACAAGGTATGCAAGCTCCAGCGATCCATTTATGGGCTGGTGCAAGCATCTCGGAGTTGGAACATTCGCTTTGATGAGATGATCAAAGCGTTTGGGTTTATGCAGACTTATGGAGAAGCCTGCGTTTACAAGAAAGTGAGTGGGAGCTCTGTAGCATTTCTCATATTATATGTAGATGACATACTTTTGATGGGAAATGATATAGAACTTTTGGACAGCATTAAGGCCTACTTGAATAAGAGTTTTTCAATGAAGGACCTTGGAGAAGCTGCTTATATATTAGGCATCAAGATCTATAGGGATAGATCGAGGCGCCTCATAGGTCTTTCAAAAAGCACATACCTTGATAAGATATTGAAGAAGTTCAAATGGATTAGTCCAAGAAAGGGTTCTTGCCTGTATTACAAGGTGTGAAATTGAGCTCGGCTCAATGTCCCACCACTGACGAAGATATAGAAGAGATGAGTGTCATCCCTATGCATCAGCCATAGGGTCTATTATGTATGCCATGCTGTGTACCAGACCTGATGTAAACCTTGCCGTAAGTTTGGTAGGAAGGTACCAAAGTAATCCCGACAAGGAACACTGGGCAGCGGTCAAGAATATCCTGAAGTACCTGAAAAGGACTAAGGACATGTTTCTCGTTTATGGAGGTGACGAAGAGCTCGTCGTAAAGGGTTACATTGACGCTAGCTTCGACACAGATCTGGATGACTCTAAGTCACAAACCGGATACGTGTATATGTTGAATGGTGGAGCAGTAAGCTGGTGCAGCTGCAAGCAGAGCATCGTGGCGGGATACATGGCAGCCTCGGAGGCAGCGCATGAAGCAATTTGGGTGAAGGAGTTCATCACCGACCTAGGAGTCATACCCAATGCGTCGGGGCCGATCAAACTCTTCTTTGACAACACTGGAGCTATTGCACTTGCCAAGGAGCCTAGGTTTCACAAGAAGACCAGGCACATCAAGCGTCGCTTCAACTCCATTCGTGAAAATGTTCAAGATGGAGATATAGAAATTTGCAAAGTGCATACGAATCTGAATGTCGCAGATCCGTTGACTAAACCTCTTCCGCGAGCAAAACATGATCAACACCAGAACTCTATGGGTGTTCGATTCATCACAATGTAACTAGATTATTGACTCTAGTGCAAGTGGGAGACTGTTGGAAATATGCCCTAGAGGCAATAATAAAAGGATTATTATTATATTTCCTTGTTCATGATAATTGTCTTTTATTCATGCTATAATTTTATTATCCGGAAATCATAATACACGTGTGAATACATAGACTACTATATGTCCCTAGTGAGAGTCTAGTTGACTAGCTCGTTGATCAACAGATAGTCATGGTTTCCTGACTATGGACATTGGATGTCATTGATAACGGGATCACATCATTAAGAGAATGATGTAATGGACAAGACCCAATCCTAAGCATAGCACAAGATCGTGTAGTTCGTTTTGCTAGAGCTTTTCCAGTGTCAAGTTTCTTTTCCTTAGACCATGAGATCGTGTAACTCCCGGATATCGTAGGAGTGCTTTGGGTGTACCAAACATCACAACGTAACTGGGTGACTATAAAGGTGCACTACAGGTATCTCCGAAAGTGTCTGTTGGGTTGTCACAGATCGAGACTGGGATTTGTCACTCCGTATTACGGAGAGGTATCACTAGGCCCACTCGGTAATGCATCATCATAATGAGCTCAAAGTGACCAAGTGTTTGGTCACGGGATCATGCATTACGATACGAGTAAAGTGACTTGCCGGTAACGAGATTGAACGAGGTATTGGGATACCGACGATCGAATCTCGGGCAAGTAACATACCGATTGACAAAGGGAATTGTATACGGGGTTGCATGAATCCTCGACATCGTGGTTCATCCGATGAGATCATCGAGGAGCATGTGGGAGCCAACATGGGTATCCAGATCCCGCTGTTGGTTATTGACCGGAGAGCCGTCTCGGTCATGTCTACGTGTCTCCCGAACCCGTAGGGTCTACACACTTAAGGTTCGGTGACGCTAGGGTTGTATAAATATGAGTATGCAGCAAACCGAAAGTTGTTTGGAGTCCCGGATGAGATCCCGGACGTCACGAGGAGTTCCGGAATGGTCCGGAGGTAAATAATTATATATGGGAAGTCGAGTTTCGGCCATCGGAAAAGTTTCGGGGTCCACCGGTATATTAGCGGGACCACCGGAAGGGTCCCGGGGGTCCATCGGGTGGGGCCACCTATCCCGGAGGGGGCCATGGGCTGAAGTGGGAGGGGAACCAGCCCCTGGTGGGCTGGTGCGCCCCCCTGGGCCCCCCTCTACGCCTAGGGTTGGGAACCCTAGGGGAGGGGGCACCTCCACTTGCCTTGGGGGGCACTCCACCCCCTTGGCCGCCGCCCCCTAGGAGATCCCATCTCCTAGGGCAGCGCCCCGGGGTCCCTATATAAAGAGGGGGGTGGGAGGGCAGCCGCACCCAACACCTGGCGCCTCCCTCCCCTCCCTGCTACACCTCTCCCTCCCGTAGTTGCTTGGCGAAGCCCTGCCGGAGCCCTGCTGCATCCACCACCACGTCGTCGTGCTGCTGGATCTTCATCAGTCTCTCCCTCCTCCTTGCTGGATCAAGGTGCGGGAGACGTCATCCGCTCCGTACGTGTGTTGAACATGGAGGTGCTGTCCGTTCGGCACTTGGTCATCGGTGATTTGGATCACGACGAGTACGACTCCCTCAACTCTGTTCTCTTGAACGCTTCCGCTCGCGATCTACAAAGGTATGTAGATGCACTCCTATCACTCGTTGCTAGATGAACTCATAGATGGATCTTGGTGAAACCGTAGGAAATTTTTTATTTTCTGCAACGTTCCCCAACAATAACATCAAACACCATATTTAAGGAGGGGATTACAGCGGGTAACGGGAGAAAGGAATGTTGAATAGAGAGGGAGGAAGGTGATGGATATGTTGATGAAGACGATGGAGCTGATGGAGATGATGGCGGTGATGATGGTTCAGCGATGCTCTGGCGCAGCCAAAGAGATGGGGGAGAGGCCCCCTCCTCCTTCTTCTTCTTCCTTGGCCTCTCCCCTAGATGGGTAGAGGATCCACCTCCGGTCCTTGGCCTCCGTGGCTCTAGGAGGAAGAGAGCGCCTCCAAGATTGGATTTCAATTCTCTCTGTTTCTCTTTGCATTCGGCACTTTTGTAGGGACGGTCACTGTTTCTTCAATATCCGAAGATTTGTAACTCCGATTGGGATTATATTTAAAACTTAATTTTTATTATTTTAGGATCTTTCTTCGGCCGAAGAAGGCCTTCAACCGACTTACACTTTCCATATTATTTCGGGGGGTGGGGTGTGGCACTACCGCGTGGCCTCCTAGTGGGTCCCATGGCCCCCATCTCGCACGGGGAATCATTTGGTCTTAAAGAATATTTTTATTTTATTAAGATTTTTTTGGCTCCGTAAATTTTCACCTAAAAAGCCAAAAAAACACTATAAATCATGAACTGGACTCTGGTGCTGGATTAATAGATTAGTACAAAGAAAAATGATATAAATTGGTGCCACAAGTGTGTACAACTTATGTAAGTATAGCATGAAACAATAGAAAATTATAGGTACGTCAGGGATGTATCAGCATCCCAAAGCTTAATCCCTACTCGTCCCCGAGTAGGTAGATGATCATAAAATATATGTTTTATTGTAAATGCTACCATAACATGATTATCTTATCTAGTCTCACAAAAGTTTAACTAGGAAGAAAAGTGATTCATGGCAATTATCCATAGTTGATAGGAGGCAAGTAACATCACAACATGCATATAAAATCAGTCTCGCTTTTCATGGATCGATGCTTTCATGTCATGCTCATCAACACTACAAGGTGTAGAAACAATGTCAGGTGTATCATGAAACTTGAGGCGCAAAGGCTTTGTCATATTAAACACCTTGTCATAACACTACCCAGAGCTTACCTAATCACATGACTCTCCCATTTCAACTACTTAGTACCCACGTGATGCCAAGCACTATTATTGATCTTTGCACTTATAAATGGAAAAGAGAATAATGATGGGGGTTTATAAGAAGTAAAAAATGAAATAAAGTCTCACACCAAAGTGGTTAATCTTTAGGCAATGGAGAGGCCTTATAATCGATGTTGGTGCGAGTAGTGGGGTTTTCCATGCAAAGGATGCACTGGAGCTATGAATATATGAAAGCTCTCCAAATGGACTAGTGGCGTATGCATCCAACTTGCTTCATCGTGAAGACCTAGAGCATTTGAGGAAGCTCATCATTGGAATATACAAGATAAGTTCTATAGTATGAAGTCCCCACTAGTATATATAGCATGAAGCATATGAAAACTCTCTATATGAAATGCAATGCGCTACTTTGAAGCACATATGTATGCCAAAAGGATAGTAGTGTGTCCCCTCTCTCTTTATTCTCTCTGTTTATTTTTTGTTTTATTTTCTCCCTTTTTTCTTTTTGGTGGCACCATGGCCCTTTTTTATGGCCTCCATCTCTCTCTTTTTTATCCTCACTAGTAGGGGAAACATTCTATATCGATGATCAATATAATAATTGTACTCATGACTAAATAATTAATATGATGAAGAAAACATCTAATGCATGCCTCTGGCGGTGTACTAGTATATGTAATGATCTAGGGTAGCAAAGACATAAAAATGGATAAGCCGTGAAAATATCATTCTAGCTATCTTACGATCATGCAAGGCAATATGACAATAAATATCTCTAGTCATGTAATGAATGTTGATGGAAGTTGCATGGCAATATATTTTGGAATGGATATGGAAATGCCGTGATAGATAAGTATGGTGACTGTTTTGAGGAAGGATAGATGGTTATGTGTGGGAGAACAAGAGGAAGTTCTCTCACGCGAGGTGCTCATATCTCCGAAGGATGCGCCGAACCTCGAGCTATGAGTGGGCAATTCACAATAATGTAGAGACTAGCAAAATATGGATCGCAACCCACACTCGAACACTCTACTAGTACATCGTAGTCTACACAAGGATTGGCATTAAACCAATTACTCCTAGAGGAAGTGTTGGCAGAAGCCTAAGCCCATTGTGCATCCCCGACCCATTCTACGTGAGCAGTTGCCCAAAATACCAATGGTATATGGATATTCAAAATGCCACCAATATGACTTATAGGTGGCTTGGCCAAATATGCGTCAACCACTAGTGTGTGGGCCTAGCAGCCCGACCACCGCGTAAGTTACTAGTGGCGTGCCACCTGAAGTGCGCACCACTAATATGACCACATGCTATTAGTATCTCAGGCCAAGCTCCCATCCAGGGACCACTTACTAGTGGTGTGGTCTAACTCTGGTATGCCATTAGTATTGCTGCACACACTGCTCTGCCCATTTGGCCACATCGTATCCCCTAAATCTATGTGTCACTCGATCTATATCCTCACCCCTCTCTCGCATGACTAGCAACTTCCCTCAGATCCTGCCAAAGACCACCCCCTCATTGACGCGGTAGAAGGTTGCCTCTCGTCCTCACCAAAGGTTCGTATCCGGTGGCCTCCTCCCAGCCTTCTCCTTCCGCTTGTCTCCGGGCCCAAAATAACTGCATGCGTCCTCATCCACCCACCCTCGTAGCTACTCGTTACCGCACCCAAAAGTTCTCTAATATTAGTGGCCTTTGTTGCTTGTATTGGATGATAGTGGTCACCCAAATTTTTTAGGGATTAAGCTCAATTTTGTACGGATAATTGAATTTGCTATTGCTAGATTAAAGTCGACATTATACTAGTGGCAATGGTCACCCAAATGTGTTTGATGCTCAAATGCTCCTAAGAATTTAGCCTTGTAAATTGCTAAATTGTTTGTTACTCGAATGCTAATCTGTGGATTTATATACTTGAGAGAGCGGATTGATATTATGCGAACTGCTATGTTGTTTGTTGCTCAAATACTAACCCATGAATTGTAAGTTGGATTGTGTGTGAATGTGAATGTGTATTCCATTAGTCTTGTTTGAGAGTGTACTTCCATATCAGTTTAGATATTCAACAATTTTTTGCCTAACATGATGGTGTGCCAAGTATGCATGTCTAAGTGTGCACGTAGCCTATCGACAGGATCATTCTTGGATGTCTATCTGTCAGAGGGGTACTACAGTTCAGTGGTAACAAACTGTTTTAATGCACTTGTAATTATTTATGTTTTTATTTTACTTTTTTTACCAATTATTTACTATATGTTTTTATTTTTTTTGGTGCATAGGTTGTTCCATGCAATGTAAGGTTGTAGTTCAATGATGTAACATGAGAGGGTGTGCTCTTTGAGGATAATGGGCAAACACATGACATTAAACTGGAGAAATGACCAACAATGACCCACATATGAGGCAAAGGATGGAATAAGTTCATTACGGAGAACGGTCTCATCGGGGGAGAGATGATCTTCAAAAGACCACTACCCAAGATAAGTATTGTTTGTTTCCGCTTTCCTAGCGAGGATAACCTAGCATTCACGTCTACCATTTTCTCCCAAAGAATCAAGCCAAACGAGGATGAGACTTGCCACCTCTTTGACATTCTACCTCCCATCAACAGCTACATTGGGGTGCCACTTGTCACGCATTTGACAAATACAAATATTGCAAAACACGTGATGGTATGTTTTTTAAATTATTTTTCTATTCCTTTTTTGTGTCCATCAATAGCAGTGTGGCTGTGTTTGACATCAATGATCTTCTTGTTTTTTCATCCACGACGACATCCCAGAAATTACCTCAGAAGTAGTTTCCAGCAACAGCATCTCAGTTGAACGCCTGACTGGACTACATCTTGGAGTAGGAGTTGTCAACACCGTTGCATGCAAGACAGAAATAGACAGCCGCACATCCTTCAGCAAGGAGCGGTGAAGGAGTTCCTCATCGGAAAAGATCTAATGGTTGGACAAGTTGTGCTAATCACTTCAAGAACAGCCCACACAACAACCTAGAGATGATGATTTCATTCACAGTGTGTGGTAGAGGGTGTGTTGTTGGGCGGTGCATGATACTTGTTTTTTTAAGATGCATTAGTTGTAGAGACGATGCACCAATTAGTTCTTTTTAAGATGCATAGTTTCTAGATGATGAACCAATTTGGGAGAGATGAGAAGTTTTCGTTTTAACTATGTTAAGAATTATTAAGGATGTTACTCTTCAGATGTTTCATGTAAAAAAAGTTCTCAAGACAGGGAAAAATGTTGTTGCCACAAAAAAATCCCTGACAAAATATCCTAATGAAGTATCTAACAACATCTACAGCCGGACGCCCCAAACCCGCCTCAAACGCTCGGGTAGACGGCCCGGTTACTAAAATCTGATCCAGACGGGTTTCTCAATCGTCCGGACTGACCGGCACCCATCATATCCACCCTAAATAAGGGGCGGATATGGGGGAGCCCGGGCGCGTCCGCCACGTCAGAGTAGGTCGTAGCGGTCTCACCTGCAGCAACAAAAGCTCCTTCCTCTCTCATCGGTGCACCCAAATTTTAGTCTCACAACGCCGTGCGAGGCGGACGCTGGCCGGCTTAAATAGCCGCGTCGGCGGATGGCGGCAAACATCTCAGTTGCTTCGTAGGTCTATCAATTCTCGATGTGTGAACAAGATAACTTGACACTAGACTGCATTTCATCAACTGATGATTGTTCATCGAGTATCAAGGTTGTTTTGTTCATGTACATTGGTACCCCTACTACGATGCAGTAGACTTTTATTTTGTTCATCAATTTTTATCAACACATTGTGATTCATAAAATGTAGTAGTGACATGAATGTTTCCCATGTCAAGGAGATATAACCTGACTGCGAATATTCTATGTGATAAACATAGAAGATTCATAGTGACAGTCTATCTTCTTAACAAAGGATGCAATGATGTCAGAAGCATATCGCTTCTGGACGACCCGACTATTTAAGCCGGTCGACTAGCTCGTCACGCAGTGAGGTGGGACTAATACGGGTGTGAAAATCTTAGTTATGAGTAATTTTCGGTGTGTTTTGATAGCCCAGCCGGCCCAAGACGGATGGGATGATCGTCGTGCATGGCCCTGCATGTAATAGATGTTTTGAAAATAGGGTATGTGGTTGCAAATGGTAAATTTTGAGGCCCGCCCAGTCATTGTCCGTGGACGCGTCTTTGAACGTTTGAGGGCCCAAATTTGCAACCTGCGGCTGTAGATGCTCTAAGATGTCACTAGTATATGAAAGATAGTAATGGCGTTTGTGGTCCTGTGCCATGCCACCAGCATGTACTCCCTCCATTTACGTTTTGGTCGGGAGTATATTCCTAGCGGCGTGGATCCGATACACCACCAGTAATATTTATCAGTGGCGTGTTGGACCAATGCCACCAGTAATAATAAGCTTTCATGTATTATTGAAAGGTCGCATATTAAGTAGCACAAATCATTATAGAAATTGAAAAAATACATCCACTTTTAGGTGTCAAAGTCTTCTTCCTGGTGCATTGACCCGGCGGCACGCGGTGAGCGGTGACCCATGAGCAGATCTCGTTGCCGCCTGTAGACTTCCGTCTCAGCGGAACAAACTTGTTTAAAGCCAGAAGAACAAGTGCCAAGTTGTTAAAAGGGAATTCATGTCTCCATGACTTACAATTTCCTCTCTTTTTTTTTTCTTAGAATGTGTTGTGTATCCTGAGTGAAATAAAGCTTTATAGTACCCCCACTCTCCGACAATTCTCGGCCGTCCCGTGGTCACTTTTCTATCATTTTCTTCCGCGATGAGTAGCCTGTCGAACCGAGCTCCAAAAGTCTTATCCCTCCCCTCACCTCTTGCAGAACGCATATATAAGGGTGATCTCAGGCCTTCCTGCTTCCCAAAACTTGTCTCCCTGGAAAAGAAAAAAGAACAGGTATGTGATGTTGAATTAATTACATCCCTTGAATTTTAGTTGGATCTCGTCTGTGCTCTGCTCCCACTAAGAATCTGCACAGTGCATCTACAGAAAAGAAAACGGTGCATGAGGTTCTGGTCCCGGCCTGTTCGCTTCTTCTTCTCGCTCCAGAACCTGAGGTGCGTAAATTTGTAAAAAAAATCGAATGGTTAATTTCGAGTTTGGATTGCCACTGTTCTCCATTCATCTGCTAACCTCATAGTCCAACGCATCTGCAGAGAATAGTACCTGTAGCTGTAGCTGCATCTGCATGCCGCTGTCGCCGTCGCCGTCACCAATAAGACCATGAATATCATCATCAACGTGGCCTCTCTTGGACTTTGCATCAAACAGACGTAATTAAGTTTCCGTAACATGTTACCCGATTCCAATAGTTGCACATGCCGACCTTACACAGGGCCTCTGCGGCTTTCAGGTTCATGGATTCAACATATAATGATGACGGAGAGTTAGTCTTCGGCAATTTCTCGGTCATAGTCAAGTCAGTGAACTGTTTCAAGCTATTTGTCACTGCGTATCCTGCTGTTCATACCGAGGGGTCCGAGATTTTTGGGTTCGTGTGCTTATTGGGCTTCTTCCTTGTCTCATATGCTATTTCAGCTCATCTCAACAGGAACCACAAAGCTTGGGCCAGGATCTGGGTAAGATTGTCCAATGAGAAAAGTCTGTTTCGTCCCTTGACTAATCGCAAGTATACTAAAAAATCTAATCACAAATTGTGATTTTCGTTCCTTGACTCCAAAACCCGACAACTTGCACATTAACCTTTATAAATCTCCTCCTCTCGATTCGAACCAGTTTCACGGGTAACGTGACATGGTTTTTGATCGGACATGACATGTGGCGGTCTGAGTCGGTATCAGACTCATGTTCTTTTTCCTCCTAATCTTTTATTAGTTAGCCATCACTAACGTATGTCTCTCAACATACACACATGACATCTCATCATGCAAACATGCATGAAAAAAGAGTGAAAGACTGACCTCAACATGTAAACATGCATGGGAGAAGTATATATTTTAAGTTTTAGTTCTATTATTCATCCAAATATTCATTTTCAAAATAATCAAATATTATGAAAATATATTGCAATCAATGGCAGAAGCAAGGCGCAGGGTATCATCTAGTTTCTATATTGTTGCAACCCACCATCTGATTTCCTTACTATTCAGACATGATATCAGTGACTTAAGCATGTACGTAACATCATCATACGACATCTCATGCATGTGGTGTGCATAATTGATTAGAGATGGACTTAAAAGAGAAAAGTGGCCAGGCGCTTCCTATATTTCTAAATATTGAACCTTTTTTTGTTGTCGGATCTAGATTTGTATAAGAGTTTTTCTCGAGGGCCAAAAATGAAAGGGATGGGGCACTATATGAATCGACTTGAGATGTCCTTTTCATTAAATACTTAAGTTTAACTTACTACCAAAATTCTTTGAATCATAAAGTTGCTAATTTAACAAATTTGTGTTTGTCGTGCGGTAACATTATTTTCATGACTATATATCTATGAGTTTTCTTGCACAACGTGCGGGGAATCTTACTTTTCTTTATGCAGCACGCATTTTCTCAATGTATCCCGTATGGTTCGCACCTCCGCCATGTCTGCGATGGCAACCATCATTGACATACTGAGAGGCCGAGCCCATGGAGCCAGCGGTAGCTAAGGCGTGTAGGTCGGCTGGTCGTGTTGACGGCTTGCTCCTAGCTAGTGCTTCCTTACAAGTTACCACCCTAAATTAGTAGAGTTACCGCTTTGTCTGGGGGGTGAAACTTGTGAATACTACCTCCGTTCCTAAATATAATGTGTATTAGAAGTATGAGAAGTCCATGGTGCAAGCTGTCCGTTTTGACATCATTTTTAACTGGACTGGGCTAATTTCAACCCTAGACGTCTGCGTCCAGGCATGTCCGCCCCAAGCCCTCTTTTGTCCATGCACGCAACCCTGAATCCCTTAATTTTCCCATCACATGCATATGAGAGAGAGAGAGAGAGAGAGAGAGAGAGAGAACAAGGTGAGTTGGATCCAACATGGTGGACTGACACCCTCATATCCTCCCAACACATGACCTGGATTTGAGTGGTGCCGGAGATAGCAGACATATAGGTATTATTTGGGGCTCTAGTTGGGTAGACATTTTCAATCTCTCTCGTCTTTGGGCACTTTCCGAGCTGTCCCCTACGTCATATACAGGGAAAGTTGGGTTTTAGGTTGGAGATGCTCTTGGAATTAAGGGACGAAGTCTATACTTTGCCACTAGGCGAGGGGCAAAAGTAGACTTTCTGTTATCTAAATTTTAAGATGGCCCCAAATATTATGGATCTTCATTTTTTTCTTTTGATCCAATGGCCTAGATTGAATGTGATGGTCTATTACGTTCCACGAGGTAACATATCATCCATGAGTGGTAATAGGGCATATTTTGTAAGTGCCGAAAAAAAAACAAAATAGTAAAAATATCGCTACCATATAGGGAGCGATCTAGTAAAGGAAATTATTTCATTCATAATTTATTTGATTGAAGCCATTTAATGGTGCGGTTTATATATATATCAAAATATTTGGATGTTGGAGAAAACATGAATGATTTTATTCTTCCCATAATATACTTAACATTTGTAAAAAAACGCACACACTTATATAGTAGTTATGTATAATGGCGAACTTCATTAAATAAATAACATGTAAATAAAAACACTTACATGTTTGCAATTCCTCTATTTTTATCTCATGTAATTTCAGTTGAAATAGTTTTAAGATCCAAAACGGTTTTAAGGCTAATCTGGCTCTTTCAAGATTTAACTTTGAAATTTTCCTCTATATTTTTGACAATTAGTAAAATGAACATGAACTTAAAAGATATTGATATGGTAAAAACTAAAAACTTTATGGTTCTTAGCGCTACATAAAATCCGACGATGTGTTATTCTATTCATATTAATAGAATTTTTCTTCCGTGGTTCTCTCCTAGTCGATTTGATGAGAGATTTGGGGGCCGGTGATAGCCGGTGGGCGTGAGTCCGAGCCTTGCTGGCACGGTTGTGAGGGTCACCGGAGATTTTGCAGGTAGGGCAGGGGGGGGGGGTGGCTTAGAGGGATAGGGAGCGGAGGTGGTGCGGCGCGCAGTGCCCGCCGGCCAAAGGGGCGGAGGCAGTTGGTTGGGGCAGGGTAGGGTACTAGGGTGGGCGGCTCCGGGGGGGAGGAAGAGAAACGGTGCATGATGTGTCTTTTGTCCGTTGGATGAAAATCTAATGATCCTGATAAAAATTGAACGGCGCTGATAAAACTTTCAGGCACCTGACTATGCGCAGTCCCAATTTTTACAGATCGTCGGCATGGCAACCTTAATGGCAGCTGCAGCGTTCTTGTTATGTCATGGGATGGTAATCCCAGAGGGTCATGCTTGGCACACTACTGCTGTTCCAGCGATCATCATTTTTATACTCTGCCTGGAGGCTGGCTTGTTCGTACGCACCCAGGTATTATAAGATACATTGGCATGTCGAGAGGTCGGAAAATGTGATTTTTTTTCTACGCCAATTTCTGGGATTCTGGCACAGATAAACGAGGATGGAGTCAATCAGAACTTGCTTCGGGATCTGAAAATAAAATTAGAGGAGGAATCCATCAGCATCTACCGATGTGTCGATTTGGTGGAAAAAACACGTAACCCATGGGAAGCAAAGAAGACTCTTCACTTGGTAAGGAGGTCGATGGCTTTCTGAATTTCCCTCCCTATATCAATCAACAGTTGAAGTGTTGAACTAGTACTATACTATCCCTTGGGTTTGCAGGTGGGGAGCGCCCTACCGGTGCTGATCGGAGCTTTCCAGATCGGATGGATGGTTTACAAGGCGGGCACCATATATATGGCGGTTGCATGGCTCGGGAAGATCATTCGAGCTTTCACTGGGGAAGAAGAGCAGGCTGCCCGTGCTGCCATGGACGGCGGTGGGGGCCTCGACGTAGAGGTGGCGTCTCCAGCTTAGTCAGGTTTGTGGGTGGATAGTAGTACTCGCCTCCTGAATCTATATGTGTAGTGCTGTCTCACCTTAGCTTCTGTTCTGTATTTGCCTCCTCTTGTAAATCCAGTTGTAAATATTTGCTGATTGGAGGCCTGCTTGGGTACTACAACCCCCTCCACAAACCCTATAAGAAAAGTATGGTCATTTCATCAAACTTCAAAAAACAGCGCAGGCGATGTGAATTGAACTCAATACCTCTTGGCCCAATGAGTATCAAACTAACCAACTAGGACATCCTAATGCTTATCCCTATTTACTACTTTTTTTTTGTTTTCTTCTACTTAAGTTCGCAGCTGGGCCAGGTGGTGGCGGCATCCGCGTTGTGGAATAAAGTGCTGGAATTTCTAGCGGAACCGAAGTGCTTCCGGCGTTGTGTGCTTGGGGACCTGCGGATCCGTCGAGCCGGTGTTTCTGTAGGCGAAGTAGTTGTGGCGGAAGCGACATCGCGCTGATGGAGTTTTTGTCCCCCACTCTTGTCTTTGCCGTGGTTAATTGTGCTCTGTGCTTGCTATGGAGGGATAGGGGTGGGGCTGCAGGCAGTGGGTGTTCGTCGTCCGGTGGCTTTGCTACATGTTCAGGAGTTTCTAGGCTTAGGATCTGGCTGTATGTGTTGGCATTTTCCAAGCGCTTGTGGTCGTGTTATGTTAATCCATCGTCTCTCCGACGTGTTGTTCTGTTTGGAACGAAGATCGAGACTTCCCGTTCGCCAATAGTCCGTCCGCATGTCCAAGGATTCTCGCCGGCTCTGGAAGGGAGCGGCGGCGGCGGCGACCGCGGCGCGCCCTCAACTCGCGTTGGTCAGTGTGATGGGCCGGTTCCTAGGGACTCGGTTGTAACTTCCTTTTTTCTGAGGTACTGTACCACTGCAAAAATTCAATATAGATCTGGGGTTTTGCTCGCAAAAAAAAAAGTTCGCAGCTGGGCCGGCCCACTATTGAACGGGTCCTTTTATCACTATTTCTTTTTTCTTTTTTTATTTATTATTTTTTTTCGTTTCTTATTTCTCAAAAACGCTCGCACTTATAGAAATTTGTTCAAAATTTCAAAACATGTTCGCCTTTTCAAAATTTGTTCATAAAGTACAAATATTGGCATTCTAAAAAAATAGTGCAGCTATGTCAAAAAATTGTTCATTTAAATAGAAAAATGGTCACATCAATATAATTAATTTTCAGAACATGTATTAAATACTAGAAAAACTGTTTGTGAAAAATGTTCATTTAAATAGAAACATACTCACATAAAAAATTAAACACTTTTAGATTTCTGAACATCTATTAAATAGAAAAATAAAAATAAAAATATATCAATCAGCAACCTGTTTATTTTTCGTTTTTTATTTCTTTTTCATTGTTGTTGTTGTTTCTTTTTCCTTTTTTACTCTTTTTGTTTTACAAAAAATGCTCACATCAATATGATGGACCAATTTTTTTGGAAACCTAACATCACCATTCCAAGCATTCATGATAAATTTCATTGAGTTCTGACATTTTATGCATTTTCTAATGTTTTCTCGGTGAAAAAACTCTAAAACTCTAGCCGAACGTGATGTTGCGTTCCTTCTGTGTCCGAATTCCTTCACAATTTGCATGGAGGCCTGCCATGAGCATGTCGACATGCTGGCAAAATTTGATGTGATTTTAATATTTGCCAAAAAGCACACCATGACTAAATGTGGTGGCTCTGGTAGCGAAAGTCAGAATGCACTTTTTTTCACATCAATAAAAAGGACATAATTTTTTTCCACACACTAGCATCACCATGCCAAGCATCCATGATAAATTTCATTGAGTTCTCACATTTTATGCATTTCCTAGGGTTTTTCAGGTGAAAATGCCTAAAACACTAGTCGAACATGACACAACGTGTGTTCAGTGTCCGAATTACTTCCAATTTTCCATGGAGGTCTGCCATGGGCACAACATGTTCAAAGGTGGTGGTTCAGGTAGGCTAGTAGGGCAAGTTTGGATGCTTTTTTTCACATCAATAAAATGGACACATATTCTTTCCACACACTAGCATCACCATGCCAAGCATTCATGATAAATTTCATTTAGCACTGACATTTTATGCGTTTTCTAGGGTTTTCCCGGTGAAAAAACCCCTAAAACACTAGCCGAACGTGATACAACCTGTGTTCGGTGTTCGAATTTCTTCAAATTTTGGATGGAGGCTTACCATGAGCATGACATGAAGGCAAATTTAGTGTTATTTCATGCATGCAAGAGGAACACTATGTTAAAGGTGGTGGTTTGGATAGGCCGGTATGGCAAGTCTTGATGCACTTTTTTTCACATCAATAAAATGGACCCAATTTTATTCCACACACTAGAATCACCATGCCAAGCATCCATGATAAATTTTTCAACAATTATTTCTTGAAATTTGTCTACAATTTTAAAATTCAAATTGTGTATGAAAACATTATAAACATGAACAGTTTTTCCAAAATTACTAATAAATTCTTAATGTTGAGGTTCAGATCTTGTACACAAGTTGCAAATAATGAAATTCTTTTAAATTTTTAAATATTTTCAAAAAAGAACATTTACGAAATTAATGAAAGGAAAAATAAAAACTGGACGTTTTTAGAAATTCCAGAACATTTTTATAATTTGTCAAAATTATTTGAAAACAATAACACCTTTTATTATTAGAATAATATTTCAAATTTTAAAAGAGGCTTTAATTTTTTAATAAATTTCAAAAAGGAAACAAATTGAAGTTAACTAAAAATTAAAAAGTGGAAAAATGTAATAAAAAATATGCTCAGGCCTTGGCCAACCAGGCGATGGCATCGCTTCCTTCGGGTACCTGTTGGGCCGGCCGAAACATTCACCGATTTGAATAAAGTTTATCAATTTTGCAAAAGAATGTTTATGAATTTAAAAAATATTACGAGCTTTCATAAAACATTTGTAAAAATTGAAAAGAGTTCCTAGATATGGAAAAAAGTTCATGAATTTCAGAAAAAGTTTGCAAATTGAAGAAAATATTCATGAATTTAAATTAAAAAAATTCTGTTGGGGTGTTCGGGTTAGGGGGAATGTTCCGTCTGAATACCTTTTTTGACATCGTTCAAATGGACCCAAAACAATTCTAGGGCCTTGTATCATCATCATTCCAAGGCACCATGCCAAGTTTGTGTGATTTTGACAATTCCGCATTTTCAAATAATGTTTGTGATTTCAAAATTTATTAGGAATTTAGAAAATAATCCTGTATTCTACACAAATACATATAATGTTCACGGAAATTGAAAATAGCTTGGTTTCAAATTTTTGTTCAATTTTTTTGAATTTTTTTCAAATTTCCTAGTATTTTTCAAAAATGTTCATGTTCAAAATTTTGTTTGCTCTTTTAAAAATATGTCTGTGTTATGAAATTTGGCAATTTTGAAAGACACGGACAATTTTTGACATATTTATAAAATGCAGGTATTTGTACTTTATCATTTGTTTTTGAAAAGTGAACATTATTTAAAATTTTGTAAAAATATTATAAGCGCGAGCATTTTTTGAAAAAGAAAAAGAAACGAAAAGTGAAAAATAAAAAATATATAGTGAGAAAAGGACCGATTCAACAATGGGTCAGCCCAGCCAAGTTTTGAAGTAGATGAAAAAAAGAAAGTAATTATGCACAAGTATTAGGATATCTTAGTTGGTTAGTTTGGTTCTCTGTAGACTAAGAGGTCTTGAGTTTGATTCATGTTACCAACACACTTTTTTTCCTTCTAAAAAGAAAGTGAAAAACAGCTAAGGGCGCCACCAGGAAAAAGGGTGGCACATGTATGTACGCAGGTCGCGTATCTACGCGAGTGAAAAGACTATCTTAGCCTTTATTATGAAGGGTGTAGAGAGATCTCAGCCATCAAATGTGTTTAGAGGGTGTACCGGATCAAAAGTGTTGCTGATTTGCATAATGAAAATTAGTTCATTATTGGTTTTTCCTTAATCACTGCCAATGCCACTACGGATATTGCTATGTCTATCCCGTGTTCTCGAACCTTGTCTAGTCATATTGATCGCGAACTCGTCCACGGAAATGCAGCCAAATTTCACAGCTGAAATTTTGTTTCCGTTACAGTTCATTGTAAGAGTTGATACTTGACCAGAGGACCAGCTTGAGACAGAGACGTGAAAGGTCCATGACTGGATGAAACTCAAGCGAAAGAGGAACAACTTGGCAGGAATTCATGATGTTTTTTCTAAAAATGTAATATGGCAAAAGAAGGTTTATCAACAAAAAAACGTTCATAAATTTAAGAAAAGGGTGAGGTATTTAAAAATGGTTATATTTTTTAAAATGTACAAAATTTTTATAAATGTTCACAAATATAAAATTTTCATGTATTAGAAAAATATAATAGATAATACAAAATAATAACGAAAAAATGAAATAAGAAAATGCAAGAAAAATCAGAAGGAAATAGAGTAGAAAAACATAAATGAGAAAAATGGAATAAAAATCAAAGAATCGGAAGGTCCTATTCATCACTTTTAGCGATTAATAGACCCTATATCGTGCAGTTAGCCAGACCATGATCGCTTCGTGAGCTGCTCTTGCGTATTGCTCGCTCCCATCTATACGCTCACTTTTTTAAGTGTCACCTCACCCTTCTACAACGAAAATACAAGAAAATGGTAACCTACTGTCCTAGAAAAACTACCTATCTTCTACAACGAAAATAGTTAATTAGTTAAAAAATGTTCATAGATTTAAATATATCTTGGACTTAGAAAAATGTTGACGAATTTATAGGAAATGTTTGCGACTTCAGAAAATGTTCAATAATTTTGAAAACAATTACCTAATTGTTCACAGGGCTTAAAATATATTCTTTAATTTAAAACACAAAAATGGTGAAAAAAGAGAGGAAAGGAAAAAAGAAAACTTAAAAAACCTAAATAAAAAAGAAATCCTAATAAACACACTAATTGGGATGTAAAAAAGCCGAGAAAAGAATTGTAAAATGAACGACAAAACTAGAAAAAGAAATTAACCTTGCTGAAACCGTGAACATGATGAAGACCAGAACGACGCTTGGAATAGGAAAAAAACAGGTTGGCAGCCTTAAACTATGCCTGCCCATTAGTGCATGATGGATGCCCGATTAATAACGAATGCCCACTATTCATTCTTGGCACTAATTGGTAGCTTCAACTACGAGCAGTGGGTTCTTTGATCATTAATCTCATTATTCATTATTTTGGCACTAATGAGCCTTAAACTGGGCGTACCCACTACATGGTGCGTCTCTCGGCTCCTGCATCTCGCACCAGGCCGATCAGGATTTGACGCCTCCGTTGGTGCAGCCTCAGATCGGCTCTGTCTTCTGTTGCCTTAGGGCATGGAGACGTGGTGGATCGCCGCTCTTGCTGGTGGATGGGCTCATTCGTTTTTGAAGGGTTTTTTGTGTGCGTTTAGGGTTTGTGTTCTGCTCAGAAAGACGAGACGACGGCTGCTTCCTGATGTTGGAATAAGATTCTCTCCGCCTAGTACCCATTCTGATGGCGCGTCTAGCATCATCGAAGGGCATGTGGAGATGTGTCTCCGGCGAATCTCGCGGGATTCGGTCGGCGTTTGTCTTCGGTGGATCCACATCGATCTAGCCTTCGTTAGTATATGTTCTTGTGTCTTTAGATTGGATTATTCATTTCTACGCTTCTCTTCATCGGCGGCGATTGCTGTTCTGGTGCGATCCTTTTGAACCTTAGCACGACGACTTCCCGACTGTCTATTACAACAAGGTTTGTCCGGCTCCAGTGAGGGAGGGGCGATGATGACGGCACGCCTTCGGCTTGCTCTAGTGTTTGTAGTCGTCGCTAGGTGGTCTATGAACCTGAATGTAATTTTTACTTCTAGTGTTCTTTCTTCTTTGTACTGCTTTGAAAGATGACGAATAGATTGAAAGTTTATCGTGAAAAAAAAATCTGGGCCTACGCACTGCTCATAGTTGAAGCTCTCTATAATTGGTCCGTTCGATCACGTATCCTTACCGTTTCCCTCCTTTTATAAATGGTTTCATCCTCAAGGCAAGGGCCTGCCACATTTTGGACGTTAAGCCGGCCTTGAGTTTCCTAAATCGCCACCACATGAAATCTCTGGCCCGAAGCAGGGGAGGAACAGCAACTTCTGTTCTTGCCCAGATGTGGCACTATGAGAAAAGTGGCTGCTATACTTTTTTTGAGAAGAAGAATATATTAGTTCGCGAGGATTCAAAATACAGCTAGCCTTTGCATCAACAAGATGTCTGAAGAAATTCTAGGATGCACACATCCAAAAACAAAATAAAAAAGAGATGGAAAAAAAGCCCCTTCGCGGTGTACAACCACTCGCAATATAAGCACTCTAACCACCGCCGAATACAACACCCATACTACATACTAGGCTCTCGAAAAACAACGCCTCCAAAAAGAAAACAATGCTCAAGCTGTGTCGTCACCCGATCGAAGATCTTGGGTTTTCACCCCAGAGAAAGACCGAGTTTCTAGAACAATACCTTTAGAAAGGCCATTGCCAGGTACAAGCAATGAAAGTCAGACCTTAGGTTTTCAGCCTGGAAATCATTGACCGGTACTCGAGGAACACCACCAAAAATGCAGCTCCCCTATGTTGCCACCCCCGCTTGCCAAGGCTGCTGCTGCAAGTTGTCGAACACCCGACACACAGGAAGAATTTGTGTCGCATCGTCTACAACACAACCAACACTTTCTCTGCCAAAAACAAACCTCCGATTGTAGCCGCCATGTGGAAATCTATATGAAGACATGTCTCATGGTGACGACCGAAAGAGGAAGCTTCGTGCCTCGCCCAAAAAGGGTGCGCACGACCGCATCGATTCCGCTCTAGATATCCAGTAGCATCTTGTGACAAACTGTAAATATCTCCAAGAGAAAGAACCAAACTCTACGGCGGCCCAATTGAGCAGGCATATTTTGTGGATCGACGAGTTGGCGCTTGAAGAATAGCAGGGCTAAAACCATCATTATTCTGGTTGATCCAGTAGTCCCCACACTGCCGGCCGACTCCAGGCGATCGGATCGAGTTGGTCAACCTCCAGCCTAGACGAGCCCAAGGTTGAACAGATCAGGCACGAGCGTCACAAAAGCACGCCGGTTTCAGCGCTGCCGCCGTAGGGCTTGGACGCGCCTCCGCCTCTGGCCTACAGCACCGCGCCCGTCGCTTCCTCCACCCCGCCTCATAGCCACACTTCCAACGAGCAGCCAATCCGAGCCATGGAATTCGCACCTACGCAGATCATCGGTAGGATCCAAGTTGGAACCGAGGATCAGCAGCCGCCAAGACTCACGAGCGCCAAATCAGGCGGGGGCCAGGCTGCGGTGGCCCTCGTGTGTGATCCAGGTTCGACGCACAACGGCGACAAAAACCACCGCAAGCCGGCGGTGCATTCACACGCCTGATGAACTACTCAAGCAGCCGCCGCCTCCGTCTCGGAGAACGAACGAGTCTGGCGTCCAGGGCGCAACCGAGCCTCCCACCAACCAAGGAGGGCGCGAGAGGAGGCCTCACCGCCGCCTACCGCTGCACGGGCTTTGCCCATGCCAGCTGCCGGTGGGGGCGAGGGAGAGATCGACAGAGAGAAGGCCTCTGCGGTGGCTAGGATTTCGCCGCCCGTGTCACCCGAGCGGACCACGCTGAGGCAACTGAACGAAGTGGCTGCTACACTGTCAGATCAGCGTACAAGATGATGATCGCGATAAAATTTAGGTGTGAACCTTGGCCTGATGGCTCTTTCACCTCTCCAAGTACTGATGGAGAAGCGTCCTCTTGGAAGCTATTGTGTGGAAAACGGCAGTCCAGATACGATGGTCAGTCGACGAGGGAGATCCGGGCGCCGAGAGGAGGAGGACACACTGAGATGCGGCGCAGAGCGGTAGAGGGGGCTGTGCGGTTCGGTCCCTGTTGTATCCATCCAAAACACGATTGCGACGGTGACTGGGGTGCATCGAATCCGACGCCGCCGGCAGCAAGAGGAGGACCAAATTGATGTGGGGGAGGAGAACGACAGGTCCTACGAGGGGTCAGTGGTTGCGCGTGGTGGCCGGCGGAGGAAAGAAGGGCGGCGTTGGAGTGGATGCGGTGCGTGGCGGGGTAGGTGCTACCGAGGGGAGAGGAGGACATTTTGCCTCTGTGGGTGGGCGGCTGAGTAAATATAGGAGTCTCTGGTGCCAAGGATTATAATTTATTCTCACTTAATGGTTTTACAAGTTCGGCTAGATGCCAGTTAGAGAAGTAAACCGAAATTTTTATGTCTCTAACCGATTATAGAGATCCGTTAGAGTTGCTCTAACAGGCTACTAGCATATGACTGCTCCACGGCATGCCGCGCCTACTGGTAGATAATACTATATATTGATGTATAATGCACAACTATTCTCGCATTGATATAGTTCTTCCCTTTTGATAAGGGATAGCATCCTTCCAATCTTTAATTAATGATCAACGTTGCAAATTTCTTTTGTGGCCCAATGAAGTCAAACATAAAAAAACAGAAATTGCTGCATGAAATTGAGCAATTGCTACTAAAGATATGACAAGGTACAGAAAAGAGCGCCACTCTGCTCTCCAGTGCATCTGGAGAGCCAATCATGGCCATGTCACAGTTGATCTGTTCAATACACTTCTGATAACAATTGAAAATTAAATGGCAAGTTACTGTGCTTATCCTCGTAAAAAAAATTCTTTCACGCTTCATATGCACAACTCACCAGGATGTAATGACATGAACTGAGCATGCAATCTCATTAGCACATAATCTATGCAACCCATTCCTGCCTTGCATATTCACTCTACCAAATCTTCAGACTCTGTTTCCTATCTTCCAACCAAATAAACTTAGATACTTCTGTTTCCTATGTTCCAGCCAAATGAATTTATAAACAACGGCAAAACTCGAGGCTCTCAAGCAAATTGCACATTGCACAAATGTGACAGTGTAACCTGGCTTTTTCCTAGATAAACAAAATTAAACCAATTATGATCGAGATTTGATGGTCCCCTGCAGTGGAAACCGGACTGATTGTTCCATTAGAAGATCGACATATGTGCATGAAAAATGTAAGCACATACCAATCTGTGTCTTTCTGCCCAAGGGCCTCTTCAGGGCAGGAAAAATCACAGGATCACCTATGTGGACGCCATTCAAAATAAAATAAAAATGTCTTTCTTTACCTTGCCGTACTCCAGGAACTATTAAACGACACCTTTAACTTGTTGCGCCCACAGACAAATACCCAGCTCTCACCTCTTGTATATTAATACTACCAAAACTCTCAGTGATCTTGAATGAATAGATAACCTGACTGCTTCAAAGTTGCAAAAACCTCAAAACAGGATCTTAGTTGAATTATAATGAAAGAAATTAAAGCCTGAGAATAGGAAAATCAGTTCCAATGCCGCTGATATAACCATTGTATCCACTCAAATATAAAAATTATATAGAGCCAACCAAAGCATAATCTTGAATGCAACCTATTAACTGAACAACGGAAATATGGCTAAAATGGAAAAAGATAATTCCTTCCAACATCCTGAACATATTTTTCAGCACTAAGTTAATCCAAAAAACAAAATATACCGCTCAAGCATGCATATGCCCATCTTACTCCTACACAACTCGTGCTTCATTTGTATCATGGATTCTTCCAAGTTGCAAGAAAATATTGCACACCATGTTTTGTGAAAAATATATACATGTATTCCACAAAAAAAATAGATAAACATTAGTAAGGACAATTGTGTTCCATTTTCAGGTGCTCAAACTAATTAATCATGTCCATTATCTCACTAGGTAGGTTTCAAGTAATATTACCCGTAAAAGTGTAATGATTTAGTTTACATCCTGAAGGACTCGTTCAATGTGTGTAATCCCAGCTTGCGTAATGTTGTAAAAATTATCTAGGTGTATACAAATAGTAATAGTAGTTGGAAATCACATATATGGATTTATAGATTTAGTTGTTCACCATCAGGATTCACATCGCAGACAATAGCAGAAGCAACAAAGATAGAAAGCACAGCTGACGCCTGCACACAAACGGTACCCCTTATCTTTGCCATCCATTTATGCATCAAGATCCGTGCAGAAACATTTGTCTTTTTTGTTTCTCTCAAACGACACAACATATGAACTTTAACTTTTGCAGAACAACAATACATTCTAACTACAATCTAGGAAAAAAACTTTAAGATTTTTTCATGCATTTTAAATACTTGAAATAATATTTTTAGTCAAAGAAAATCTCATTTTTTATATTTATATCAGACCAAAAAATCTGAAAGTTTTTTCACACATTGATGTTCTAATGTTTGTTCGATCTGCAAAGTTTGAAGTTCATATGTTGTTTCGTTTTCGAGAAACAAAAAAGAGAAATATTCTTGTTGTAAGTTAGTTGGGGAGTACGGATCTCAAAGCAAGGCCGGAGGGTTGAGGATAAGAGGTTCCATGTAGCCTGAGCTACAAAGAAACTTTGTGAAAAAAAAAGCACAGCTGACGGTCCATGAGATCTTGCTTTGTTAATACACAGAGTTGCTTCGACTGATAGATAAAGAATAATGTCAAAAGTTTATGGCAAGCATATATGATACAAGTTTTTACCTTTAACTTGACCGGCAAAGCTTGTTTCCTTCTCCTCTGAAGCTCTTTTCTCTCTCTTTTATCTGTTCTCTTTTATCTGTAAGTAACACATGTGTTCTGCTCTCTTCATAGAGCAAAATAAGAAGATCAATGATCAATATTAGCAGAAACTGGATAACGCATTATCAGCATCGACGATATACGTGTATGTGCTCTCGGCGAAGAGCATGGCATACAGTGAAATTCCAGTAGTGTTGGATCATATATGATTATATGAGTAGACGGCCATCTAGACTATATGCAGACCGAAACAAAAAGCAAGAAGGCACAACAGCCACTGTCTGAAAATATGCAGGGCTAGCTATCTAATCCTTAACAAAAGAAATGCCACCGCCATGTCTGAGACCGGCATGGGAGCCGCGGCAGAAAAGGATGCTGGGACGGGGACGATCGCCGACCGGAGGGCGCCGCCGCCGTCGCTCCAGGAGAGCGAGACGGGGTCACGGCGTGGACAGGAAAACCAAACTCGATGGTGGGGTGGGCAAGGCAGGACAGGTGAGGCAGGAGGAGGAGAGCTTTATAGTTGTGTACGACGATGGAGCGCTGGCGTCGAAGTCACGCGGTGCTTCTGAAAACATCCGAACAAACCGTCACGCACCATCACCGCAGGCCGTTCATGCATGCAACCGACCATGCATGAAGCCCCATATGCAGCGGCAGCATTTCTGGACTAAACGAATTAAGCGGCATTGATTATAACAACGATCACAACTAAGCACCGATGTATTGGAAACATTAGTTGCTAAGCATTTTAATGCACTTAGCACCCGATTTTAGCACTAATGCATTGGAAGAGGGTCTAAAATTTCTGGACTAAGCCTCCTCTATTTAATTGTTTACTAACAAAACTTATTCATGTATTGGTTGGTAGTCTTTTTGCTTAGGTTCACATGCTTAGCATTGGTTTTTATTGGGGTGATCATAATACTCTCTCCTCCTTAATTGCTTTGCCACATCATTTTTTTGCCTATGTGGCACTTTTAGCATCTGTACACCATAGAGCATTGGGCAGGGCCTTAGGCACCCGGTTCAACGGGCAATCCTGCCCCACAAACACCCATAATCGCTAACCGCACCAAGAAGATCGCTACGCTCGTTAAGAAAATTTTGATAGAGTCTGCAGTCATGCGATTTCTATCCCCCAGCCTTCCAAACTAATACACGTGTCTGCTCTTGATAGACCCTCCAGTCCCGATCAACCAAGTGGGTAAACGTGGTATGGTAATCTTCCCCAAATATAGAGGTTTCGATATAAGACATCAAAATTGACAGAAAGAAGTAGGAGTACAAAAGAAGGTATACAATATGTAACTTCTTCTCTCTGGCTGCCGAAGTACCAAACCAATCAAAGCGAAGAACCCCCTAATAATCAATTTCTATTCTGAGCTCCTGACGAGACCTCGCGTTCTTCTCCATTTCCTGCACGGTAGAAGGAAATCAGTCTGAGTTTTCCTTTCTTTTAGCTGACTGAAACTAACATTACCTCACGGTTGAGATCAACTGAATTAAAGGCGAGAGGTAAATACTCCCTCCGTCCGGAAATACTTGTCATCAAAATGGATAAAAGAGGATGTATCTAGATGTATTTTAGTTTTAGATATATCATTTATTTATTTATTTATTTTAATGACAAGTATTTTTGGACGGAGGGAGTAGTTAATAGAGAGAGAGGTAATGAGGAGAGAGGTAAATAGAGTAGTAACATAATATGTTGGGAAACCCTTCCTATCTATAGTCTGATAGGAGATGAGCATCAGACTAGTCAACGGCCGTCGATTCAATTTAAATCGGACGGTGACAACATGCTCTTCATATATGTTAAAAAAGAAGAAGAAAATCCCAACATCTAACCTCTCCCTAAGTCTGGTAGTAATGGGAGTATCATAGGTAGTATTATGCATGTCAGCTTAGCAATTTTGATGAGGTGTCATACAATTAAATGAAGAAAGGGATGGTTGAGTATCATATCATGATACGGTATTATAATAAATGGTATGCATGACAATAAATAAAATAAAATACTATATGATACTAATACGTGTCATGCATGATAATAAATAAAATACTATATGATACTATGCATTAGGGAGGTATCATACACTAGTATATGATACTCCCCATTACAACCAGCCTACTCTCTCACCCCATATGCACCCCCCACCCCCCACCCCCCATTCCATTCGCCGCCAACAGCACGCACGCCCGGCTGGTTGCACATAATGATGCTTCACGTCCTCGGTTAACCTAATTTTAATTTCATATTCAGCTGTCCTACTTTGCAGTAAAGGAGGTCTCGGCTAATGGTTGATCATTGTTGTAGTGCCGCTCCATGCATGCCAATCCTTCTTAGTGCTGCTAACCATGGCGATAGAAGGAAGCACGCCTACCATGCACGGCCAGCAATTGGAAGGACACACGTCCAACATTAAATAGAAGCACGATTACAATCGCAACGAAGCACGCCCAACTTCTCCATACCATGTTCCCTAACGTTGAGTTCCCATATTTTCATGCATATAATTATATGGTGATGAATTTTTGCCATAACCCAGTTCCCATAACATGTTTTTACTCTAGTGTGTTGTTAGACTATGTATAGCTTCTGTATTTGTGTACGTATATTGTACCTACTGTAACACACCCATTATATATATGAGATAAGCAACCCCTAGAGGGTTGTGCTGGTTCCCCCAAACTTATTGTCTTACATGGTAGTACGCTAGGTTACGATCGCTTCCGCTTAAAACCCTAATACCCGCACCGCCGCCGCCGCCGTCTTCAACGCCGCGCCCCCGATCGCGCCGCCGCCATGTCGAGCGCCGCCACGTCCGGTTCCACCACCGCGGGACTCCTCCAGGCCTCCCTCGCGGCCCTGCTGAACCTCCCGTTGGACGCCGTTGATGTACCGCCCCCGCTCGGGACCCGGAGCATCGGCTCCGTCTACTCGACATCGCCGGCGCCCTCGACGCTCGGGCGCGAGCTCGCGGTCCACACCGCGGAGACGCCGTCCGCCACCGATCCCGCGGGCGTTATCCCGCCGCTCATGCCGGCCGCGCCCGAGATTGCCCCGATGGCGGGTCTTGCGGCGTCCGCCCAGGCTGCCTCCATGGTGCTTGCGCCCCAGGCAGCCCCCTCGATGGGATCGTCACCACCTCCGCCGTTTCACTTCGGCCATCTAATCACCATCAAGCTCTCCGCCGACAACTACATCTTCTGGCGTGCGCAGGTTCTCCCGCTCTTGGGGAGCCACTATCCGCTTTCGGCTACGCCGACGGCTCTCTTCCTGCCCCCCCTTTGGTGGACAGCGTGCACGGTCCGGTCTACAATCCGCCCACCGCGTGCCCGGGACGGGCAGGACCAGGCGAACCTCTCCTCCATCCAGGGTCGCTCTCGCCGGCTGTCGCTGGGCTTGTTGTTTTCGCGAAAACGTCTCATGAGGCCTGGACCATCCTTGAGCGCACCTTTGCGGCGCAGTCTCAGGCTCGTGTCTCTGCACTCCGTCGTCAGCTTGGCGAGTGTCAGAAGCTTGACTCCACTGCCACTGAGTTCTACAACAAGGTCAAGGGCCTCGCCGACACGTTGGCCTCCATTGGACAGCCCCTCACCGACTCCGAGTTCAACTCGTTTATTGTCAATGGTCTTGATGAGGAGTATGATGCCTTAGTCGAGATCATCAACGAGCGGGGTAACTCGACACCCATGCTGGCACACGAGGTCTTTTCCCGCCTCCTTCTCACTGAGCAAGGGTCGAGACGCAGCGCGCTCAGGGCAACGGCTCCCTTCGCCAACGCTGCCACCAAGGGTGGCCGCTCTTCTTCATCATCCGGGCTCCTTCGGGGCTGCCACCACCGCCGCCTCGCCCCCCTCCCATCGCGACATTACCGGGGCTGGCGGTCCGTGTGTGTCGACTTTGTGGCCTGATGGGCACTGGGCCTCAAGTGTCACAGCGCTTCCAGTGAGTTTTTGGTCTTGGCAATGATGGCAAGGATACACGCAACCTTGCCCGTCAGGTCGCCATGGCTGATCGTCCGGCGCCGCAGAAGCAACAGGGACACACTCAGTCCTACTCCATCGATCCACACTGGTACATGGACTCTGGGGCGACAGAGCACCTGACAAGCGAGATGGGGAAGCTTCACACTCGTGAACCCTATCATGGCTCCGACAAGATCCACACCGCCAATGGAGCAGGTATGCACATCTCTCATATTGGTCAAGCATCTCTTCTCACTAGACATGCCAATAGGAGTCTTCACCGCAATGTTCTTCGAGTTCCATCTGTGACACGTAATCTTCTTTCAGTTCCTAAACTCACACGTGATAATAATGTGCTTTGTGAATTTCACCCTTTTGATCTTTTTATTAAGGATCGGGGCACGAGGGACATTCTTCTTAGTGGGCGGCTGTGCCAGGGCCTCTACCGTCTGGAGCATCCTGGCGTCGCCCGCGTTTTTAGTGGAGTTCGGGTCTCTCCGTCACAGTGGCATGCTCGTATTGGTCACCCGGCCACACCTATTGTTCGTCATGTTTTGCGTCGTCATGAGCTTCCTAGCCTGTCTAGTAATAAAGATGTAGCAGTGTGTGATGCTTGTCAGCAGGGGAAGAGTCATCAACTTCCTTTTTCGGAGTCCAGTCGCGAGGTGAAACATCCTTTAGAACTTGTGTTTTCAGATGTATGGGGTCCTTCTCAGACTTCTGTCAGTGGTCATAATTACAATATCAGTTTCATTGATTCTTATAGTCGCTTTACCTGGCTTTATCTTATTAAACGTAAATCTGATGTGTTTGACATTTTTGTTCAGTTTCAAAAACATGTTGAACGCCTTCTCAAGCACAAAATTGTTCATGTCCAGTCGGACTGGGGGGGCGAGTATCGCAACCTCAACTCCTTCTTTCAGTCGCTTGGGATAGCTCATCGTTTAGCATGTCCACATACACATCAGCAGAATGGTTCAGTAGAACGTAAGCATCGTCACATTGTTGAAGCTGGTCTTACTCTTTTGGCCCATGCATCTGTTCCATTTCGGTTTTGGAGTGATGCCTTCACCACTGCATGCTTTCTCATTAACCGTACTCCCACTCGTGTTTTAAACATGAAGACTCCCATTGAGGTTCTCCTTAATGAACAACCTGATTATACCTTTTTCAAGGTTTTGGGTGTGCTTGCTGGCCGCACCTTCGTCCATATAACAAGCGCAAGCTTGAGTTCCGTTCTAAGAAGTGTGTCTTTCTTGGCTATAGCTCTCTTCATAAAGGTTACAAATGTCTTCATGTTCCCACAAATCGTGTCTATATATCTCGGGACGTCGTGTTTGATGAGCATGTTTTTCCCTTTGCCAAACTTCCTGTGTCCACCGCTGAACCACCGTCTCTGCATTCATCCTCTGTTGCCTCTGACCAATTTGATGATGTTGCATACTCTCCTGTGCTATTACCTAACCATGGTGCAGGAACCGGACGTGGGGCTCGCTTGGAGTTGTTGGAGGATTCACCATCATCACCTCCGCCCTCTGATGGGCACGTCGATCGCCCTTTGACGTTGCATGGCATTGATCCGTGTGCCCATGCACGGTCGCCCGAAGAGCTCGTCGCGCCGGGCTCGTCCACTGCTCGGCCTGCTACGCCGGAGTCGCCTACGGCTCGGCCTGCCACGCCGCCTTTGCCCGCGGCTCGGCCCGCTACGCCGGTCTCGCCACGGCCCGGTCCGTGGCGCGCCGGCGTCGCCAGTAACCGCTTCGCCTGCCTCGCTGGCATCGCCTGTGGGCCGGCCTGCTACGCCGACCGCGCCCGAGGCCACCGCGTCTGGCTCCTCGTCGTCTGAGCCATCCATGATCAGTCTCTCGCCGACTGACTCGTCTTCATCAATGTCATCCAGCCCATTGCCGGCTGCTCCGTCGACCTCGGTGGCTCCTGTGTCCCGACCACATACACGCAGTCACAGTGGCATTTTTCGACCCAAGGAACGTAAGGATGGTACTGTTGCTTGGTTGGCTGCTTGTCTGGCTGCTGCTGTTGCGGATCCGTCTTCTGAGCCATGCTCATATCAGGCTGCCATGCGCGTTCCTCATTGGCGAGAGGCTATGGAGCAGGAGTTTCATGCTCTTCTTTGCAACAAGACATGGACTCTCGTTCCTCCACCACCATGGGTAAATGTTATTGACTCCAAATGGGTGTTCAAAGTGAAGAAGCATTCGGATGGATCTATTGAGCGTTACAAAGCGCGCCTTGTTGCTCGAGGATTTCGGCAGCGCCATGGTCTTGACTATGAGGACACCTTTAGTCCCGCCGTCAAGCCTACCACCATTCGGCTTCTTCTTTCTCTTGTTGTTACTCGTGGTTGGTCACTTCGTCAACTTGATGTGCAGAATGCCTTTCTCCATGGATTCTTGGAGGAAGAGGTTTATATGAAACAGCCGCCTGGTTTTTCTGATCCTGATCATCCTGACCATATCTTTCGTCTCACCAAAGCACTCTATGGTTTGAAGCAAGCTCCTCGTGCCTGGCATGCCTGCCTTGCCTCTGCCCTTCGTGCTCATGGGTTTGTGTCGTCCACTGCTGACTCTTCATTATTCCTTCTACAGAAGCCATAAGTCACTATGTATCTTTTGGTATATGTCGATGATATTATCCTTGTCAGCTCTTCTCGGTATGCTGCTGATGCTCTTGTCTGCTCTCTTGGTACTGATTTTGCGGTCAAAGATCTTGGGAAGCTTCACTACTTTCTTGGAGTTGAGGTCACTTCTCGTGCTGATGGTCTTGTTCTGACGCAGAAGAAGTACTCCTTGGATTTGTTGCAGCGAGCTGGTATGCTGAAGTGCAAACCGACTACCACACCCATGTCGTCTACCGACAAAATCACAGCTATTGATGGTGAGCTTCTGTCTTCTGCGGATGCCACAGTAGCAGGAGCATTGTTGGTGGGCTTGAGATTTGACGATCACGAGACCAGATATCTCTTTTGCTGTTAACAGGGTTTGTCAGTATCTTCAGGCTCCTAGAGACACTCATTGGGCTGCTGTTAAGCGCATTCTGCGTTATGTCCAGTTCACGGTGACCTTTGGGATGCATATTCGGCTAACTTCCTCTCGGGTTCTTTCGGCCTTCTCAGATGCAAATTGGGCCGGCAGCCCGGATGATAGGCGATCCACGGGGGGTTATGCTGTGTTCTTTGGCTCTAATTTGATCGCCTGGAGTGCTCGGAAACAGGCTACTGTGTCACGTAGTAGTACTGAAGCTGAGTATAAGGCTGTGGCTAATGCTCTGCGCAGAGATCATCAGGTGCAGTCTTTGCTTCAGGAGTTGGGTTTGTCTCAACCTCAGCCTCCTATCCTTTGGTGTGATAACATCGGTGCTACATACCTTTCTGCAAATCCGGTATTTCATGCCCGAACGAAACACATTGAAGTTGACTATCACTTTGTACGGGAACGTGTGTCGCACTCCAGATCAAGTTCATCTCTTCTAAGGATCAACTTGCAGACATCTTCACTAAGCCTCTACCTCTACCACAGTTTGAGGTTCTGAGGCTAATCTTACCCTTCTCAGTTCTTTAGAAAGTGGCTAAGATTGAGGGAGGGTGTTAGACTATGTATAGCTTCTGTATTTGTGTACATATATTGTACCTACTGTAACACACCCATTATATATGTGAGATAAGCCACCCCTAGAGGGTTGTGCTGGTTCCCCCAAACTTATTGTCTTACATGTGTCTTTTACATATGTTGTGAGAAAATGAAGATATTGCTTCCTAGCAACCATGCTTCATAGATTATTGCATATGATTCTATGGTGATGAATTTTTGCTTCCACCATTGTAAGTGTGTGCTACTTTGATTGTACAATTATTTTGCTTCAACAATTATGTGGATACTAGTGTCTCTTCAACCACTACTACTCTCTGCTTCAACCATTTGCTTTTGTTCATGAATTTCATTATACAACCATTTTGCTTTATATAGTGGATTTTTGTACAAGCCACTAAATTTGTGCTTCCTTCTTTCTCACTGAATGCTTCAGTTGTACAGATTCCCAATAATGATGCAATGCGTGTTGATTACTAGACCAACCGGGCTCTTGTCGGTTCTATGACTAGCGACGCAGAGCTTATGGCAAACGCAGACATTTTCAAGACCAGATTGTTGCCCTCCGTTATGACGACTACAACAAAATGAAAATATTGTTGTAATAGTATTTTACTATTGTTGTAAATGAATATGTAAATTTGTTCGCAAAGTATTAGTCTGTTTCAATGCATCATCATTATGTCATGCTGCCACATGGTTTGTGAAGCAGAAAAAATCTTTATAGGAAAAAGATTGTTTTGTTTGCAATTTTGTTACTACTTTGGTTGGATGCAATTTTATAGTTGATGGAAACAAGAGATTGATGCTTTTAAAACTGGTCTAAACAATTTTTGTTTTTGATGGAAGCAAATCACTATTTGGTTGATGAAATCTCTAGTCCATGGAAAAATGCTTCCGACAGAAAATATTTGATACTAGGAGATAGTTTTATATGGAAGCAAATATTACAAACGAAGATGGAAGCAATACGGGAGCGCGGAAGATGCTCAATGTCATACATTATGCTTCCTTGATCGAGGAAACTCTGTTATGCACTAGTAGCAAAATTTCCAGTATCTAAAAAAAGTTGAATATAAGCAAGTGCACGAAGTATATAAAACTGTGTATCGAGCAACTAAAATTATAGTGAACCAAATAAAATGTGCCCACAAAACATAGTTAGGGCCTGTTCGGAGACTTGCTAGCTTCTCAAAAACTTCTCATATCCAGCTTCTAGCCTCACTTCTCACTTCACGTGGAGTGCAGCAAACTGTTCTGGAGCGAGGCAGCTTCTCCCCAGCGCCTGGGTGAGCTGGCAGCCCAACTGGGGCGGTGAAGCCCAGCTTCTTGCCACCTTGGGCCGGTCCATTTCGGGCTAAACTGCAAACATGCCAAAAAAAAAGAGAGAAACGAGCTGGGCGTGGTCGTCCTGATGCCGCTCCTAGCTTGGGAGCGTCGCTCGGGCGTCAATGGCATCGGGGTGTAGCTCCTCTGAGACATGGGGGCGCAGCTCCTTGCAGCAGGCGCGTCGGACGGCGGTGAAGATAGGATCCGGCGGGAAATAGGCCGGGGCGGCCGGATCTGTAGTCACAGGGGGCTATTTGGCCGGCGACGGGGGCTGCCGGGCGTGGCAGCGGGAACGACGGCGCTAGGGTTGCAGAGGAGAACGAGGGGAAGGGGAGTTGTGAGCGAGGGGGTTTCTGCGGGATCGAGCGAGTTGGAGGTGAGGAGTGAACCGTTTTTCTTGGCGGTGGCAATCCAGCTGTAAATATCTGCAGCTTCCGATTCACAAATACATGAAGCTGGGAATCAGTCGCTTCAAAAAAATGAACTGCAACCCATCGTGGCTTCCTGGATTGCAGCTTCGAGAAGCTATTCCATTCGGCCCGGCTTCGGTCAGAATTTTTCAGAAGTTTAGAGTGGGAGGAGATCAAAACAGGCCCTATGGAAGCATAGTTTTTTTTTCCAGGGATGCACGGGAACATACTGTGTTGTGGGCAGATCCTATTTGTTTTTGTTTTGATTTCTTTTTCCTTCATTTTTTGTTTATTTTCTATTATATTTGTCTTCTTCTTTTATCTTTTTTCTTCTCTTTATTGTGTGGTATATATAAAGTTCATCATGTATTATAAAAATGTTCATCGATATTAAGAAAAATGTCATTGTTTTATGAAGAAGTTCACCATGCATTATAAAAACGTTAATCGTGTATTAAAAATGTTCACCGTACATTACCAAAATGTTCAACATATATTAAGAAAATGTTTAACGATTTCAGAAAATGTTCATTGTGTACTTAAAAGTTATTCATCCTATATCACAGGAATGTTCCATGTATGTTTCAAAATTGTTTATTGGAAATCATAAAAATGTTCAATCTGTATCTAAAAGTTATTCAGCGTATATCACAAAAATGTTTAATGGAAAATTTGTTTAAAAACATTTTGATCTGCCGCTGCGTTTAGTTCTTAAATATGTGCACGGCCAGGTAATCATCAACCTGGAGCAGTTCCAGTGGCTGATAATATTAGCTCTCAATCGTGGGTTCGCGAGTTCGATTCCTGGATTAAACATTCTATTTTTGCTATTTTAACGACGGCTTTGTTGTGTCGCTCCGACTGGGCCGGCCCGTTCAGATAGCGCGTCCTGCGCGGAAGCTCGTGGGTTTGACGCTAGCGAGCGTCAGCTAGGAGGTCTCTGTGTTGTGCTGGAAGCAAAAGAACGAAGTAGGAAACGTGGGCATGGATAGAGGACGGACAATACGGTAGATCACACGTGATTGACGGAAGCGGATATCCATGGATCATGCATGTAAGCTAGCTACCAGGCCCACGTTACCTCAACCCCACGTACTACTCACGTAAAAGGCGGAAGTGTGATGGATGCGGAGACATATAATAATTGATAAGATAGTCTTATCTTAAGTCTTGCATTAATCTAGAGATCATTTCTTGTCCTCTCTTAAATAAGAGAAGACAAGCCTTTTCTTATGAGTACTCTCTCCTTTATCTCATCATTTATCATATGTGACACTCGTAAGATAGCACCATTGTACATGCCCTAATGACGAAGCACTCAATTAACGAAACAAATTAGCTAAACTCACGGGCCTGACTAGTACTTACATAGGACGTCTACCATGCTTTGGATCAAACGGACAAGGACTGGTCTCACATGGAGCCAAACATCAGTAGTCTGATCCCTAGCGGTGCCCTAATATGTTACCATCACATAGCGCTTTTCACTACGAGATGATTCTTTAAGATAATAAATGAAGACCTCTATGTTACCATTCCTATAACACTACGCACCATGAAGATAGTAACATATGCATGTTATTGTTAGTTTAAATTACTCTCCACTATGACTAGTCTAAAAGTATGAAGCCACTTTGACCATGGCCAAGATGACCCCTTGGGAGCAGGGTGGGATGGTGAGGGAGCCCACGTAGCGGTAGTACATGCTAGCCCTGCCTCTTGCGCCCCGGGCGTCCACCACGCCCACCTCCTCCTCCCTCTTCGGCTGCTTGGCGATCATGTCCAGGTATGCCTCTAGCTTGTGCAGAAAGGGGTCATGGGCACCTCGAGCCAAGTGGCGCGTTTACCACTAAATCCCGTATCACGCCATTGTAGCTACTCCGGGCCCCATCGAGCTTACGGTCCTATGGGAGATCAAATTGCCACTGAAGATTCGTATCTTCCTGTGGCAATGGATCCGTGGTCGCCTGCCTTCCGGCACAGAAGTTCTTAAGCGGAATGGCCCTTTGATACGTCTCAAACGTGTCTATAATTTATGAAGCATTCTTGTTATTTTATTATCTGTTTTGAATGATTACGGGCTTTATTATACACTTTTATATTACTTTTGGGACAAACCTACTAACCGGAGGCCCAGCCTATATTGCTGTTTTATTGCCTGTTTCAGTATTTCGAAGAAAAGGAATATCGAACGGAGTCCAAACGGAATGAAACCTTCGGCTGCGTGGTTTTTGGAACGAACGTGACCCAGGAGACTTGGAGTTGAAGTAAAGGAAGCTTCGAGGAGGCCACGAGATAGGGGCGTGCCCTCCACTCTCGTGGGCCCCTCGATGCTCCCCGACCGACTTCTTTCGCCTATATATTCCCATATACCCTAAAAACATAGAAGACGAAGATAGATAGGGAGTTCCGCCGCCGCAAGCCTTTGTAGCCACCAAAAACCTCTCGGGAGCCCGTTCCGGCACCCTGCCGGAGGGGGAACCCAACACCGGTGGCCATCTTCATCATCCCGGCGCTATCCATGATGAGGAGGGAGTAGTTCACCCTCGGGGCCGAGGGTATGTACCAGTAGCTATGTGTTTGATCTCTCTCTCTCTCTCTCTCTCTCTCTCTCTCTCTCTCTCTCGTGTTCTCTCTATGGCACGATCTTGATGTATCGCGAGCTTTGCTATTATAGTTGGATCTTACGATGTTTCTCCCCCTCTACTCTCTTGTAATGGATTGAGTTTTCCCTTTGAAGTTATCTTATCGGGTTGAGTCTTTAAGGATTTGAGAACACTTGATGTATGTCTTGTCGTGTTTATCTGTGGTGACAATGGGATATCACGTGCCACTTGATGTATGTTTTGGTGATCAACTTGCGGGTTCCGCCCATGAACCTATGCATAGGGGTTGGCACACGTTTTTGTCTTGACTCTCCGGTAGAAACTTTGGGGCACTCTTTGAAGTACTTTGTGTTGGTTGGATAGATGAATCTGAGATTGTGTGATGCATATCGTATAATCATGCCCACGGATACTTGAGGTGACAATGGAGTACCTAGGTGACATTAGGGTTTTGGTTGATTTGTGTCTTAAGGTGTTATTCTAGTACGAACTCTTGAATAGATTTGTAACGCCCCGGATTCGATGCGCCAGGTGTCTGCCAGTTATTCGTCGTCTTTGCCATGTCATGTGCTTGCGTGTTGCACTTTGCCATGTCATCATCTGCATTTCATATCATGTCATCATGTGCATCTCATTTTGCATACGTGTTCGTCTCATGCATCCGAGCATTTTCCCCGTTGTCCGTTTTGCAATCCGGCACTCCTATGTCTCCCGGCGCCCCCTTTTACCTCTTTTCGTGTGAGGGTGTTAAACGGTCTCGGAATGGACCGAGGTTTGTCAAGCGGCCTTGGTATAGCACCGGTAGACCGCCTGTCAAGTTTCGGATCATTTGGAGGTCGTTTGGTACTCCAACGGTTAACCGGGTAACCGCAAAAGCCTCTTTGTGTGCAGCCCAACACCCTTCCAAAGTGGCCCAAAACCCATCTAACTCCCTCTATGCTCTCGGTCGTTCGATCACGATCGCGTGGTAAAACCGCACCTCATTTGACTCTCCTAGCTCCCTCTACCTATAAATATGTGTTCCTCGCCCAAATTCGGATCATTTCCCCCTAACCCTAGCGTTTTCCCTCTCCGTGCCGGACATGTCCGATCCGCCGGACGATCTGCCGCCCTTGGCCTCCCGCAGACCCTCCGCCGCCCGCGCTCGTCGGCGGCCGCCCGCCGCCGTGCCCGCCGCCCGAACGCGCCGCCCGCCTCGGCTCCGCCCGGGCGGCGCCAGACCGGTCTCGCCGGCCTCCGGCTGCCCCGGCCATCATCGATTCCCGCGCCCCGATCCAGATCTAATCGCAAGGTTGACTTTCCCCTTCCCAAAACTCCACTAAGACCCCAAATTGTTGCATTTTTGTTGCATTTTCCCGTTGTCCGCTTTTGCAATCCGCACTCCTATGTCTCCGGCGCCCCTTTTACCTCTTTTCGTGTGAGGGTGTTAAACGGTCTCAGAATGGACCGAGGTTTGTCAAGCGGCCTTGGTATAGCACCGGTAGACCGCCTGTCAAGTTTCGGATCATTTGGAGGTCGTTTGGTACTCCAACGGTTAACCGGGTAACCGCAAAAGCCTCTTTTGTGTGCAGCCCAACACCCCTTCCAAAGTGGCCCAAAACCCATCTAACTCCCCTCTATGCTCTCGGTCGTTCGATCACGATCGCGTGGCCGAAAACCGCACCTCATTTGGACTCTCCTAGCTGCCTCTACCTATAAATATGTATTCCTCGCCCAACTTCCGGATCATTTCCCCCCTAACCCTAGCGTTTTTCCCCTCTCCGCGCCTGGACATGTCCGATCCGGCCGGACGCATCTGCGCCGCCGCGGCGCCCTCCGCCCGCCAGCGCCGGCTGGGGCCGCCGCGCGCAGCAGCCTCCACTCCGCCGCCGCGCCGGTCGCCAACCGCCCGCCGCCGTGCCCCCGCCCGAACGCGCCGCCCGCCTCGGCTCCGCCGGGCAGCGCCGCCTCGGTCTCGCCGGCCTCCGGCTGCCCCGGCCATCATCGATTCCCGCGCCCCGATCCAGATCTAATCGCAAGGTTGACTTTCCCCTCCCCAAAACTCCACTAAGACCCCAAAATTGTTGCATTTTTGTTGCATTTTCCCCGTTGTCCGTTTTGCAATCCGGCACTCCTATGTCTCCCGGCGCCCCCTTTTACCCCTTTTCATGTGAGGGTGTTAAACGGTCTCGGAATGGAGCGAGGTTTGTCAAGCGGCCTTGGTATAGCACCGGTAGACCGCCTGTCAAGTTTCGGATCATTTGGAGGTCGTTTGGTACTCCAACAGTTAACCGGGTAACCGCAAAGCCTCTTTGTGTGCAGCCCAACACCCTTCCAAAGTGGCCCAAAACCCATCTAACTCCCTCTATGCTCTCGGTCGTTCGATCACGATCGCGTGGCCGAAAACCGCACCTCATTTGGACTCTCCTAGCTCCCTCTACCTATAAATAGGTGTTCCTCGCCCAAATTCCGGATCATTTCCCCCCTAACCCTTAGCGTTTTCCCTCTCCGCGCCGGACATGTCCGATCCGGCCGGACGATCTGCGCCGCCCAGCGCCTCCGCCGCCAGCGCCGGCGGGGCCGCCGCCGCCGCCGCCTCGCGCACCCCCGCCGCCCGCGCGTCGCCGCCGCCCGCCGCCGTGCCCCGCCCGAGTCCGCACCGCCCGCCTCGGCTCCGCCCGGGCAGCGCCGCCGGTCTCGCCGGCCTCCGGCCGCCCCGGCCATCATCGATTCCCGCGCCCCGATCCAGATCTAATCGCAAGGTTGACTTTCCCCTCCCCAAAACTCCACTAAGACCCCGAAATTGTTGCATTTTTGTTGCATTTTCCCCGTTGTCCGTTTTGCAATCCGGCACTCCTATGTCTCCCGGCGCCCCCTTTTACCTCTTTTCGTGTGAGGGTGTTAAATTGTCTCGGAATGGACCGAGATTTGTCAAGCGGCCTTGGTATAGCACCGGTAGACCGCCTGTCAAGTTTCGGATCATTTGGAGGTCGTTTGGTACTCCAACGGTTAACCGGGTAACCGCAAAAGCCTCTTTTGTGTGCAGCCCAACACCCCTTCCAAAGTGGCCCAAAACCCATCTAACTCCCCTCTATGCTCTCGGTCGTTCGATCACGATCGCGTGGCCGAAAACCGCACCTCATTTGGACTCTCCTAGCTCCCTCTACCTATAAATATGTGTTCCTCGCCCAAATTCCGGATCATTTCCCCCCTAACCCTAGCGTTTTTCCCCTCTCCGCGCCCGGACATGTCCGATCCGGCCGGACGCATCTGCGCCGCCGGCGCCTCCGCCGCCTGGCCCGCCCGCGCCTCACAGCCTCCCTCCGCCGCGCGCCGCGCCGCGGGCCCGCCGCCGTGCCCGGCCGCGGGCCGCACCGCCCGCCTCGGCTCCGCCGGGCAGCGCCGCCCGGTCTCGCCGGCCTCCGCCGCCCGGCCATCATCGATTCCAGCGCCCGATCCAGATCTAATCGCAAGGTTGACTTTCCTCCCAAAATTCCACTAAGACCCCGAAATTGTTGCATTTTGTTGCATTTTCCCCGTTGTCCGTTTTGCAATCCGGCACTCCTATGTCTCCCGGCGCCCCCTTTTACCTCTTTTCGTATGAGGGTGTTAAACGGTCTCGGAATGGAGCGAGGTTTGTCAAGCGGCCTTGGTATAGCACCGGTAGACCGCCTGTCAAGTTTCGGATCATTTGGAGGTCGTTTGGTACTCTAACGGTTAACGGGTAACCGCAAAAGCCTCTTTGTGTGCAGCCCAACACCCTTCCAAAGTGGCCCAAAACCCATCTAACTCCCTCTATGCTCTCGGTCGTTCGATCACGATCGCGGGGCAAAACCGCACCTCATTTTGACTCTCCTAGCTCCTCTACCTATAAATATGTGTTCCTCGCCCAAATTCGGATCATTTCACCCCTAACCCTAGCGTTTTCCCCTCTCGCGCGGACATGTCCGATCCGGCTGGACGATCTGCGCCTTGGCGCCTCCGCCGCGCCGCCCGGCGGGAACGCCGCCAGCGCGCCTCCACGCACCCTCTCGCGCAGGCTGTCGTCGCCGCCGCGCGCCCGCCGTGCCCGCCCGCCGAGCCGCGCCGCCCGCCTCGGCTCCGCCCGGCCGGCCGCCTCGGTCTCGCCGGCCTCCGGCCGCCCGCCCATCATCGATTCACGCCCGATCCAGATCTAATCGCAAGGTTGACTTTCCCTCCCAAAATTCCACTAGGTCCCCGAAATTGTTGCATTTTGTTGCATTTGTCTCGAATGGACCGAGATTTGTCAAGCGGCCTTGGTATAGCACCGTCTCAAGTTTCGGACATGTCCGATCCGGTTAACCGGACGAAAAGCCTCTTTGTGTGCAGCCCGGCGCCCAAACCCTCCGCTCCCTCCAGCTCGATCACGATCATGGGTTAAAAACCGCACCTCATTTGACTCTCCTAGCTCCCCCACCTATAAATATGTGTTCCTCGCTAAATTCGGCATTTCCCCGGCCTAGCGCTTCCCTCTCTCCGCCGCCGTGCCCGATCCGCGAACCGCACTGCGCCCGCCTCGGCTCCGCCGGGCAGGCCGCCGTGCGCCCAAGACCGTCTCGCTCGGCCTCCGGCCGCCTGCCATCATCGATTCGCGCCCGATCCAGATCTAATCGCAAGGTTGACTTTCCCCCCAAAATTCCACTAAGACCCGAAATTGTTGCATTTTGTTGCATTTTCCCGTTGTCCGTTTGCAATCCGCACTCCTATGTCTCCGGCGCCCCTTTTACCTCTTTTTCGTATGAGGGTGTTAAACGGTCTCGGAATGGAGCGAGGTTTGTCAAGCGGCCTTGGTATAGCACCGTAGACCGCTTTGTCAAGTTTCGGATCATTTGAGGTCGTTTGGTACTCTAACGGTTAACCGGTAACCGCAAAAGCCTCTTTGTGTGCAGCCCAACACCCTTCCAAAGTGGCCCAAAACCCATCTAACTCCCTCTATGCTCTCGGTCGTTCGATCACGATCGCGGGTCAAAACCGCACCTCATTTTGACTCTCCTAGCTCCTCTACCTATAAATATGTGTTCCTCGCCCAAATTCCGGATCATTTCACCCCTAACCCTAGCGTTTTTCCCCTCTCCGCGCCCGGACATGTCCGATCCGGCTGACGATCTCTTGCGCTTGGCGCCTCCGCCGCCCGCCCGGCCGGGCCGCCGCCAAGCGCCTCACAGACCCTCCGCCCGCATGGTCACGGCCGCCGCTTGGCCGCCCGCCGTGCCCGCTTGCCGAAGCGCGCCGCCCGCTTCTCGCTCGCCTGGGCAGCGCCGCCTCGGTCTCGCCGGCCTCCGGCCGCCCCGCCCATCATCGATTCACGCGCCCCGATCCAGATCTAATCGCAAGGTTGACTTTCCCCTCCCCAAAATTCCACTAGGTCCCCGAAATTGTTGCATTTTTGTTGCATTTGCATCATGCCATAACTCTGCATCCGTAGGTCCGTTTCGTGCGTGTAATATGTCAAATTGTTCGCCGCAGAGAGTAGATCATTTCATCTCATTGCATCATTTTCATGTGAGCTCATCTTGATGCCCGAAATGCCGTTGGAAGAGTGCTATGTGATGTTAGTTTCTGTTTCTTAACAGAACATGCACTTTTGTCATTTTTGCCATGATTGATGTGTGCACCCTATAAACTTGATTCCTACATGTGTTTTGTAATATGTCATGCCATCTTTCCAGGGGTGTATGACATGTATTTTTGTGATCTCTGTGGTGACTAGCACAAGCATGCAAACTAGGCTTCATGATGTTGCTGATTTCAGCCCTGTTTTGCTGATATTTTCATGCCATGTAAACTTGATGCTACCGAGAGATCCATGCTTATTTTAAGATACTTCAGTAAGGATGTTTTGAACATATGGTTATGCTCTATCCATCCATGCCCTTGTTTGCAATTATGGAGTGCCATAGCTTGAGTCAATCGAGCTCTACTTTTGCTATAAAATGTTTCCTGGCAGATTGTTTACATGTTATTCAATTTTGCCAAGGTTGTTCTAGTTGATCCGTGTATGCTATGTTGTTGTTCTTGCCATGTATAGCTTCTATATAATGTCTTATTACTGTTGGTTGCCTTGACATGCCATGTATTGCTCTGTGGTGAGTGGTTCAAGCTCACCAACATGCCTACTTATAGTTGTTCCTGCCATGTATGAATCTGTAATATAACTTGCTATGTTTATGTGGGTACCATCATATTTTCTGATCCTTTTTGGCCCATGGTCAGTAAGGGACTTTTGTTCTATGCAATTAGTAGATTCATGCCATGCCTTTGTTTGCCATGATAAGTTCCTGTAGCATGTTGTTTGATAGCTCTAAACATTGCAACCTGATGTTATTTCCTGATAAGTCTGAAACTGTTATTATTTGCAATCTTGCCAAGTGTTTTTGAGCATGTTCTAGTTGTTTCTGGAGATAGCTCTGTGATCATGTTTTGTAATGCTTTACCTGTACATCATGCCCATGCCTTTTGTTATTGTGTTGAGGTCCTGTAGCATGTTGTTTTGATGCTTGCAATATGCCTAGTTGCTGTTTTGGACAGATTGTTGTCATGACTTGTATAGGGTGTATGTGTTGAACCGTTGCTCCGTTTTGAGTGTGCTCTATATGAAACTTGCTTAGAATTGCATGTAGATTCATATTATCATGTTGCATCCTTGTTTTGAGGTGTTTGCTTGATGTTTGTATGCATTTTGCATCAATGCCATGTTTATCTTGTTTTGCTCATATCTTCTAGGCCGTAGCTCCGAATCTAATGAACTTTATATGTAACTTGACTAGAATTTCGTGTAGATCATCGTGGTGCATCTTAACTTGCTGTTTAAAAACTTGAACATAAGGTTTATTCAGATCTGGACCAATTTCGAAATTTGCATATGAGGACTTACCGGAATTGTTCTATGTTGTTTTCGGCCTCATTTAAACTTGCTTTGATGTGTTGCTCTTGTTTGCATCATCTCTTGTCATGAGTAGCTTCATGTAGTCTTGTCATGCATCATGCTTGTTTGTGCATCATGCCTTGTTCATGTGTGGTGCGTTTACTATGTTGTGTGCTTCTTCTTGTTAGTTCCTGTTTGCTATGATCGTGAGGATCCGTTCGTCTATGCTTGGTTCGGCTTCTTCCGTTCGCCTTCTTCATGGACTCGTTCTTATTCCTTGAGGGATTTCAGGCAAGATGACCGCTACCCTGGATCTCATTACTATCATTGCTATGCTAGTTGCTTCGTTCATCGCATTGCTGCGCTACCTATCACTTGTTCCTCAAGCCATCCCAAATTGCCATGTCGGTCTCTAACCTTTGCACCCTTCCTAGCAAACCGTTGTTTGGCTATGTTACCGCTTTGCTCAGCCCTCTTATAGCGTTGTTAGTTGCAGGTGAAGATGAAGTTTGTTCCTTGTTGAACATGGAGATGTTGTTCCTTGTTGGAACATGTTTACTTGTTGGGATATCACAATATATCTTATTTAATTAATGCATCTATATACTTGGTAAAGGGTGGAAGGCTCGGCCTTATGCCTGGTGTTTTGTTCCACTCTTGCCGCCTAGTTTCCGTCATATCGGTATTATGTTCCCGGATTTTGCGTCCCTAACGCGGTCGGGTGATTTATGGGACCCCCTTGACAGTTCGCTTTGAATAAGACTTTTCCGGCAAGGCCCAACATTGGTTTTACCATTTGCCTCACCACCACCTACTTTTCCCTTGGGAGTCGCTCTCTCGAGGGTCATCTTTATTTAGCCCCCCCGGGCCAGTGCTTCTCTAAGTGCTGGTTCGGACCGAGCCGCCTGCGGGGCCACCTTGAGGCAACTTGAGGATTGGTTTTACTCGTAGCCTGTCTCATCCGGTGTTGCCACGAGAACGAGATATGTGCAGCTCCTATCGGGATTGTCGGCGATCGGGCGGTCTTGCTGGTCTTGTTTTATTCTGTCGAAATGTCTTGTAGCCGGATTCCGAGACTGATCGGGTCTTCCCGGGAGAAGGAATATCCTTCGTTGATCGCGAGAGCTTATCATGGGCTTGTTGGGACACCCCTGCAGGGTTTGAACTTTCAAAGCCGTGCCTGCGGTTATGTGGCAGATGGGAATTTGTTAATATCCGGTTGTAGTAAACTTGAAGCAAACTCTTCTAAAATACACCAACCGTGTGTGTAACCGTGAGTGTCTCTTTTCGGGGTTGATCGAGAGGAGAACACGGTTTCTTGTGTTATGTTTGACGTAAGTGGGAGTTCAGGATCACTTCTTGATCATTACTAGTTGACGACCGTTCCTTTGTTTCTCTTCTCGCTCTCATTTGCGTATGTTAGCCACCATATATGCTTAGTCGCTGCTGCAACCTCACCACTTTACCCCTTCCTTTCCCATTAAGCTTTGCTAGTCTTGATACCCATGGTAATGGGATTCTGAGTCCTCGTGGCTCACAGATTACTACACCACCAGTTGCGGTACAGGTTTGCGATGATCATGACGTGAGAGCGAGGCTTGCTTGTCTTGAGTTCTTCTTCCGCTTCGCTTCGATCGGGGATAGGTTCCGGTCGGCAGCCTGGGCTAGCAGTGGTGGATGTTGTTTGAGTTTTGTTTATGTTTCATCCGTAGTCGGATGTTGATCTTGTATATGATGTTGTTGTATTCTTGTGGCATTTGTGCCTTATGTATGTATCCCCATCTATTATGTAATGTTGATGTAATGATATCCACCTTGCAAAAGCGTTTCAATATGCGGGTCTATCCTTGGTGGGACCGTCGAGTTCCTTTTGGATAGGGTCGCATATTGGGCGTGACAAGTTGGTATCAGAGCCTCGACCGACCCTAGGAGCCCCCTTGATTGATCGTGTAGTTTGGCCGATGTTGAGTCTAGAATAAACTGTTTTCGGAGTCTAGTTATATCGGAGAGTAGGACTTCTTTGTACTCCTCTGCCCCTTTGTCGCTCTGGTAAGGAATCTTGACGTAGGTGTTTTGAATTACTCCTCTTCCCATTCAAATTTTTCCTTAGGATCACACAGTTGGTTTTCCGGTAGTTGTTCCTCAGCTCTTTTTATCCGGTGCATTTCTCGTCATGTTGACTCGAGCCTCTGCATCTTTGAGTTCAATCCTCAGTTGTTTTCTTTTCCCACCCGCCCTCCCTTCTTCTTCTCGAAACCGGAGTCCGTAATCGAGCATCCATCCTAATCGTGCAAAGTCTTTTCCTTCTTTCCTCCATGGTTTCAATCGGTGTTTTCCATTCAAGATTATTTGTTGATTTTCCCCTTCCAAGTTGCCTTTGTTTTCCCGCCCTCCCACCCTTTTTCTTCCCGGAGTCTGACTCTTTCTCGACCAGCTATCTCATTCGTGCGGAACCTCTTCAGTCTTTTGTAAATTATCTCAACCGGTGAATTCTTGTCTCGTTCGTCATTCTTCATCTCTTTTTCTTTTCCGGCGGATTCAATTCAAGTTTTTCGTTGCCGATTATATTCTTTTCCTCGAAGTGTTCTCTTTGCTCGTTCGTCTCTCGCCAGTTTATCATTCCGGAGTTCCAAAGTCATCTCAGGAGATTAAATGCGTGTTCAAATTAATTCGAGGTTTTCACCTCATTCAAATATTTCAATTATTCCGGTGCATCATCTATCTGTTCAACAATCCTTTCCGACGGTGTTTTCTTTAGTGGGCCCTAACCCACAGGTCTTTTCCCAGGATCTTACCTGACTCCTCTAATTGCCCGGAGTTATTCTCAAATTCTTTTCGAAGTTTGACGTAAGAATGAATTTCATCAGTCAGATGCCTTATCCAAGATCCCATTCAAATTCTTTTCATTGTTGGCTCAACCTCTTCGCTTTTCATTCTACCGGAGTACCTCAGTTAATTTTGGTGGTGTTTATCGTCGTCTTTGAAGATTGAAGTAGAGTTTTTCTTAAAACTATTCCGTTCTCTCGAAGTTTCGTGGTTCTAGCTTCATGCTATCCTCTTGAATTATTCCGTTTATCAGAGATTCTTTTCTTACCCATCCGGAGTATTTCAGGAGTTGCTTTTCTGTTCCGATCATTCGGAGGCCATCTTTTCGGAAGATTTCTTCATTCTAAGTTTTCAGATTCATTTCCCAATTATTCTATATCCGTGCCTCTTCGTTCATCTCAATATTCTTCCAGTGCTTCGTTCAAGTATTCTTCTATCAGTTCGCGATCTCTTTGTTCACTTGCATTTTAATTCCCTCAAGTATCTCCGTGCTTTTCTAATTCTGTCCGGTGATTCATTCTTTTTCGTCAGTCATTTCCGAATTCTTACGGTGGTTCGTTCAAGATTCTTTTTTTTTTCTTTTCCTTGATTATCATTTTAATCCATTCGTTCTTTTGAATCCTACCGGTGGTTCATGAAGACTCTCTCAAGTTTTGTGCCTTACCCCTTAATCCTTTTTCAAGATGAATAAGTAATATGCGAAATCCATTGCTTCTCATCAATTTAATTAATGAAGGATAAGCATACAATAAATCTTATTCTTATTTCATCCAAGTGATTTCCTTCGGAGTTTGTTCTTGAGGAATAAATTCTAGTTCCAAGTGTTTTTCATCGTTTCTTTTCCGGAGTTCAATTTCCTCAGCCATTTCGTCGGAATACTCCATCTAATTCATCGCAGGCTCATCTTATTCTTTCTTCCTTCATTCTATCTCATCATCCTTTTGTTACCGGAGTTCTTCATGGTGGTTCTTCATGATTTAATCTTTTCTTCAAGAGTTCATCAAGATTTTGTTGGAGGAGTTCAAGAATCTTTTCTTCTCGCGTCTCGAAGCGCAAGTAATTCTCCACTTTCTTTTGAAGTGGAGTTTTGCATTTCTTCGTTATTCTCAGCTATCCAATCATTTCAATTTGTGGCCGGTTATCACCTTATGATCTTGAGATGTCATCCATAAGTCCACAACAAGATTATTCTTTCGTTGTTGATTTTCTCAACAACTCCAGTCAATCCTTCCTTCTAAATTCTTTTCATTCAATTCTTTCAATTCTTCCGGAGGCATTGTGTTGTTCCTCTCGTCAACTATCGTTCCATTGTGTCAAACTCAGCTCCAACTCCTTCCATGTTTTAGCCGGAGTGCTGCCTAAATCCTTTCAGTCTTATTCGTTTCTTTTCTCATTCTAACCACTCCGGTTAGAACGAGTGGTTTCATAGTCTATCTGATTCTGTGAGCTTTCCATTCTCATCATTCTCGTCATTCCTCTCTTCTTCTCAAGTGTTCTCGATTCTTTGCTTCTTCTCTTGAGTTCTTGTTTCACCTCATCCTTTTTCTCTTCCGTCTCGGTCCTAAGATCTCGGGACGAGATCGCTTGTTAGTGGAGGAGTGTTGTAACGCCCCGGATTCGATGCGCCAGGTGTCTGCCAGTTATTCGTCGTCTTTGCCATGTCATGTGCTTGCGTGTTGCACTTTGCCATGTCATCATCTGCATTTCATATCATGTCATCATGTGCATCTCATTTTGCATACGTGTTCATCTCATGCATCCAAGCATTTTCCCCGTTGTCCGTTTTGCAATCCGGCACTCCTATGTCTCCGGCGCCCCTTTTACCTCTTTTTCGTGTGAGGGTGTTAAACGGTCTCGAATGGACCGAGGTTTGTCAAGCTGCCTTGGTATAGCACCGTAGACCGCCTGTCAAATTTCGGATCATTTGGAGGTTGTTTGGTACTCCAACAGTTAACAGGGTAACCGCAAAAGCCTCTTTGTGTGCAGCCCAACACCCTTCCAAAGTGGCCCAAAACCCATCTAACTCCCTCTATGCTCTCGATCGTTCGATCACGATCACGTGGTGGCAAAACCGCACCTCATTTGGACTCTCCTAGCTCCCTCTACCTATAAATATGTGTTCCTCGCCCAAATTCGGATCATTTCCCCCTAACCCTAGCGTTTTTCCCTCTCGCGCCCGGACATGTCCGATCAGGCGGACGATCTGCGCCGCCTGGGCGCCTCCGCCTCCCAGCACCCTCCGCCGCCGCCCGATCGCCGGCTTCGCCCGCCGCCGTGCCCGCCGCCGAACGCGCCGCCCGCCTCGCTCGCCGGGCAGCGCCGCCCTGTCTCGCCGGCCTCCGGCCGCCCGCCCCTCCGGCCGCCCGGCCATCATCGATTCAGCGCCCGATCCAGATCTAATCGCAAGGTTGACTTTCCCCTCCCCAAAATTCCACAGTCCCCGAAATTGTTGCATTTTTGTTGCATTTTCATCATGCCATAACTCTGCATCCGTAGGTCCGTTTCGTGCGTGTAATATGTCAAATTGTTCGTCTCGAAGAGTTGATCATTTCATCTCATTGCATCATTTTCATGTTAGCTCATCTTGATGCCCGAAATGCCGTTGGAAGAGTGCTATGTGATGTTAGTTTCTGTTTCTTAACAGAACATGCACTTTTGTCATTTTTGCCATGATTGATGTGTGCACCCTATGAACTTGAGTCCTACATGTGTTTTGTAATATGTCATGCCATCTTTCCAGGGGTGTATGACATGTATTTTTGTGATCTCTGTGGTGACTAGCACAAGCATGCAAACTAGGCTTCATGATGTTCTGATTTCAGCCCTGCTTTTCTTGATATTTTCATGCCATGTAAACTTGATGCTACCGAGAGATCCATGCTTATTTTAAGATACTTCAGTAAGGATGTTTTGAACATATGGTTATGCTCTATCCATCCATGCCCTTGTTTGCAATTATGGAGTGCCGTAGCTTGAGTCAGTCGAGCTCTACTTTTGCTATAAAATGTTTCCTGGCAGATTGTTTACATGTTATTCAATTTTGCCAATGTTGTTCTAGTTGATCCGTGTATGCTATGTTGTTGTTCTTGCCATGTATATCTTCTATATCATGTCTTATTACTGTTGATTGCCTTTCCATGCCATGTATTGCTCTGTGGTGAGTGGTTCAAGCTCACCAACATGCCTACTTATCGTTGTTCCTGCCATGTATGAATCTGTAATATAACTTGCTATGTTTACGTGGGTGCCATCATATTTTCTGATCCTTTTTGGCCCATGGTCAGTAAGGGACTTTTGTTCTATGCAATTAGTAGATTCATGCCATGCCTTTGTTTGCCATGATAAGTTCTTGTAGCATGTTGTTTGATAGCTCTAAACATTGCAACCTGATGTTATTTCCTGATAAGTCTGAAACTGTTATTATTTGCAATCTTGCCAAGTGTTTTTGAGCATGTTCTAGTTGATTCTGGAGATAGCTCAGAGTTCATGCTTTGTAATGCTTTACCTGTACATCATGCCCATGCCTTTTGTTATTGTGTTGAGGTCCTGTAGCATGTTGTTTTGATGCTTGCAATATGCCTAGTTGCTGTTTTGGACAGATTGTTGTCATGACTTGTATAGGGTGTATGTGTTGAACCGTTGCTCCGTTTTGAGTGTACTCTATATGAAACTTGCTTAGAATTGCATGTAGTTTCATATTATCATGTTGCATCCTTGTTTTGAGGTGTTTGCTTGATGTTTGTATGCATTTTGCATCAATGCCATGTTTATCTTGTTTTGCTCATATCTTCTAGGCCGTAGCTCCGAATCTAATGAACTTTATATGTAACTTGACTAGAATTTCGTGTAGATCATTGTGGTGCATCTTAACTTGCTGTTTAACAACTTGAACATAAGGTTTATTCAGATCTGGACCAATTTCGAAATTTGCATATGAGGACTTACCGGAATTGTTCTATGTTGTTTCCGGCCTCATTTAAACTTGCTTTGATGTGTTGCTCTTGTTTGCATCATCTCTTGTCATGAGTAGCTTCATGTAGTCTTGTCATGCATCATGCTTGTTTGTGCATCATGCCTTGTTCATGTGTGGTGCGTTTACTATGTTGTGTGCTTCTTCTTGTTAGTTCCTGTTTCGTTGCGATCGTGAGGATCCGTTCGTCTATGCTTAGTTCGGCTTCTTCCGTTCGCCTTCTTCATGGACTCGTTCTTCTTCCTTGTGGGATTTCAGGCAAGATGACCGCTACCCTGGATCTCATTACTATCATTGCTATGCTAGTTGCTTCGTTCTATCGCATTGCTGCGCTACCTATCACTTGTTCCTCAAGCCATCCCAAATTGCCATGTCAGTCTCTAACCTTTGCACCCTTCCTAGCAAACCGTTGTTTGGCTATGTTACCGCTTTGCTCAGCCCCTCTTATAGCGTTGTTAGTTGCAGGTGAAGATGAAGTTTGTTCCTTGTTGGAACATGGAGATGTTGTTCCTTGTTGGAACATGTTTACTTGTTGGGATATCACAATATATCTTATTTAATTAATGCATCTATATACTTGGTAAAGGGTGGAAGGCTCGGCCTTATGCCTGGTGTTTTGTTCCACTCTTGCCGCCCTAGTTTCCGTCATATCGGTATTATGTTCCCGGATTTTGCGTCCCTAACGCGGTCGGGTGATTTATGGGACCCCCTTGACAGTTCGCTTTGAATAAGACTTTTCCGGCAAGGCCCAACATTGGTTTTACCATTTGCCTCACCACCACCTACTTTTCCCTTGGGAGTCGCTCTCTCAAGGGTCATCTTTATTTAGCCCCCCCGGGCCAGTGCTTCTCTTAGTGCTGGTTCGAACCGAGCCGCCTGCGGGGCCACCTAGAGGCAACTTGAGGATTGGTTTTACTCGTAGCCTGTCTCATCCGGTGTTGCCCTGAGAACGAGATATGTGCAGCTCCTATCGGGATTGTCGGCGCATCGGGCGGTCTTGCTGGTCTTGTTTTATTGCTGTCAAATGTCTTGTAGCCGGATTCCGAGACTGATCGGTCTTCCGGGAGAAGGAATATCCTTCGTTGATCGCGAGAGCTTATCATGGGCTGTTGGGACACCCTGCAGGGTTTGAACTTTCAAAGCCGTGCCTGCATGTTATGTGGCAGATGGGAATTTGTTAATATCCGTTGTAGTAAACTTGAAGCAAACTCTTCTAAAATACACCAACCGTGTGTGTAACCGTGAGTGTCTCTTTTCGGGGTTGATCGAGAGGAGAACACGGTTTCTTGTGTTATGTCTGACGTAAGTAGGAGTTCAGGATCACTTCTTGATCATTACTAGTTGACGACCGTTCCTTTGTTTCTCTTCTCTCTCTCATTTGCGTATGTTAGCCACCATATATGCTTAGTCGCTGCTGCAACCTCACCACTTTACCCCTTCCTTTCCCATTAAGCTTTGCTAGTCTTGATACCCATGGTAATGGGATTGCTGAGTCCTCGTGGCTCACAGATTACTATACCACCAGTTGCAGGTACAGGTTTGCGATGATCATGACGTGAGAGCGAGGCTTGCTTGTCTTGAGTTCTTCTTCTGCTTCTTCTTCGATCAGGGGATAGGTTCCAGGTCGGCAGCCTGGGCTAGCAGGGTGGATGTTGTTTGAGTTTCTGTTTATGTTTCATCCGTAGTCGGATGTTGATCTTGTATATGATGTTGTTGTATTCTTGTGGCATTTGTGCCTTATGTATGTATCCCCATCTATTATGTAATGTTGATGTAATGATATCCACCTTGCAAAAGCGTTTCAATATGCGGGTCTATCCTTGGTGGGACCGTCGAGTTCCTCTTGGATAGGGTCGCATATTGGGCGTGACAAGTTGGTATCAGAGCCACGACCGACCCTAGGAGCCCCCTTGATTGATCGTGTAGTTTGGCCGATGTTGAGTCTAGAATAAACTGTTTTCGGAGTCTAGTTATATCGGAGAGTAGGACTTCTTTGTACTCCTCTACCCCTTCGTCGCTCTGGTAAGGAATCTTGACGTAGGTGTTTTGAATTACTCCTCTTGCCATTCAAATTTTTCCTTAGGATCACGCAGTTGGTTTTCCGGTAGTTGTTCCTCAGCTCTTTTTATCCGGTGCATTTCTCGTCATGTTGACTCGAGCCTCTGCATCTTTGAGTTCAATCCTCAGTTGTTTTCTTTTCCCACCCGCCCTCCCTTCTTCTTCTCGAAACCGGAGTCCGTAATCGAGCATCCATCCTAATCGTGCAAAGTCTTTTCCTTCTTTCCTCCATGGTTTCAATCGGTGTTTTCCATTCAAGATTATTTGTTGATTTTCCCCTTCCAAGTTGCCTTTGTTTTCCCGCCCTCCCACCCTTTTTCTTCCCGGAGTCTGACTCTTTCTCGACCAGCTATCTCATTCGTGCGGAACCTCTTCAGTCTTTCGTAAATTATCTCAACCGGTGAATTCTCGTCTCGTTCTTCATTCTTCATCTCTTTTTCTTTTCCGGCGGATTCAATTCAAGTTTTTCGTTGTCGATTATATTCTTTTCCTCGAAGTGTTCTCTTTGCTCGTTCGCCTCTCGCCAGTTTATCATTCCGGAGTTCCAAAGTCATCTCAGGAGATTCGGCTGTGTTCGAATTAATTCGAGGTTTTCACCTCATTCAAATATTTCAATTATTCCGGTGCATCATCTATCTGTTCAACAATCCTTTCCGACGGTGTTTTCTTTAGTGGGCCCTAACCCACAGGTCTTTTCCCAGGATCTTACCTGACTCCTCTAATTGCCCGGAATTATTCTCAAATTCTTTTCGAAGTTTGACGTAAGAATGAATTTCATCAGTCAGATGCCTTATCCAAGATCCCATTCAAATTCTTTTCATTCTTGGCTCAACCTCTTCGCTTTTCATTCTACCAGAGTACCTCAGTTAATTTTGGTGGTGTTTATCGTCGTCTTTGAAGATTGAAGTAGAGTTTTTCTTAAAACTATTCTGTTCTCTCGAAGTTTCGTGGTTCTAGCTTCATGCTATCCTCTTGAATTATTCCGTTTATCAGAGATTCTTTTCTTACCCATCCGGAGTATTTCAGGAGTTGCTTTTCTGTTCCGATCATCCGGAGGCCATCTTTTCGGAAGATTTCTTCATTCTAAGTTTTCAGATTCATTTCCCAATTATTCTATATCCGTGCCCCTTCGTTCATTTCAATATTCTTCCAGTGCTTCGTTCTAGTATTCTTCAATCAGTTCGCGATCTCTTTGTTCTCTTGCATTTTAATTCCCTCAAGTATCTCCGTGCTTTTCTAATTCTGTCCGTGATTCATTCTTTTCGTCACCATTTCCAATTCTTACGGTGGTTCGTTCAAGATTCTTTTTTTTTTCTTTTCCTTGATTATCATTTTAATCCATTCGTTCTTTCGAATCCTACCGGTGGTTCATGAAGACTCTCTCAAGTTTTGTGCCTTACCCCTTAATCCTTTTTCAAGAAGAATAAGTAATATGCGAAATCCATTGCTTCTCATCAATTTAATTAATGAAGGATAAGCATACAATAAATCTTATTCTTATTTCATCCAAGTGATTTCCTTCGGAGTTTGTTCTTGAGGAATAAATTCTAGTTCCAAGTGTTTTTCATCTTTTCTTTTCCGGAGTTCAATTTCCTCAGCCATTTTGTCGGAATCCTCCATCTAATTCATCGCAGGCTCATCCTATTCTTTCTTCCTTCATTCTATCTCATCATCCTTTTGTTACCGGAGTTCTTCATGGTGGTTCTTCATGATTTAATCTTTTCTTAAAGAGTTCATCAAGATTTTGTTGGAGGAGTTCAAGAATCTTTTCTTCTCGCGTCTCAAAGCGCAAGTAATTCTTCACTTTCTTTTGAAGTGGAGTTTTGCATTTCTTCGTTATTCTCAGCTATCCAATCATTTCAATTTGTGGCCGGTTATCACCTTATGATCTTGAGATGTCATCCATAAGTCCACAACAAGATTATTCTTTCGTTGTTGATTTTCTCAACAACTCCAGTCAATCCTTCCTTCTAAATTCTTTTCATTCAATTCTTCCAATTCTTCCGGAGGCATTGTGTTGTTCCTCTCGTCAACTATCGTTCCATTTTGTCAAACTCAGCTCCAACTCCTTCCATGTTTTAGCCGGAGTGCTGCCTAAATCCTTTCAGTCTTATTCGTTTCTTTTCTCATTCTAACCACTCCGGTTAGAACGAGTGGTTTCATAGTCTATCTGATTCTGTGAGCTTTCCATTCTCATCATTATCGTCATTCCTCTCTTCTTCTCAAGTGTTCTCGATTCTTTGCTTCTTCTCTTGAGTTCTTGTTTCACCTCATCCTTTTTCTCTTCCGTCTCGGTCCTAAGATCTCGGGACGAGATCTCTTGTTAGTGGAGGAGTGTTGTAACGCCCCGGATTTGATGCGCTAGGTGTCTGCCAGTTATTCGTCGTCTTTGCCATGTCATGTGCTTGCGTATTGCACTTTGCCATGTCATCATCTGCATTTCATATCATGTCATCATGTGCATCTAATTTTGCATACGTGTTCGTCTCATGCATCCGAGCATTTTCCCCGTTGTCCGCTTTTGCAATCCGCACTCCTATGTCTCCGGCGCCCCTTTTACCTCTTTTTCGTGTGAGGGTGTTAAACGGTCTCGGAATGGACCGAGGTTTGTCAACTGCCTTGGTATAGCACCGTAGACCGCCTGTCAAGTTTCGGATCATTTGAGGTCGTTTGGTACTCCAACGGTTAACGGGTAACCGCAAAAGCCTCTTTGTGTGCAGCCCAACACCCTTCCAAAGTGGCCCAAAACCCATCTAACTCCCTCTATGCTCTCGGTCGTTCGATCACGATCGCGTGGCGAAAACCGCACCTCATTTGACTCTCCTAGCTCCCTCTACCTATAAATATGTGTTCCTCGCCCAAATTCGGATCATTTCCCCCTAACCCTAGCGTTTTTCCCTCTCCGCGCCGGACATGTCCGATCCGCCGGACGCATCTCGCGCTGGCGCCTCCGCCGGCCGGGGGCCGCCCAGTGCCTCCGCGCACCCTCTCCGCGCGCGCTGATCGCCCGGCTTACCGCGCCGCCCGTGCCCCGCCGCCGGAGCGCCGCCCCGCCTCGGCTCCGCCCGGGCAGGCGCCGCCCTGTCTCGCCGGCCTCCGGCCGCCCCGGCCATCATCGATTCCCGCGCCCCGATCCAGATCTAATCGCAAGGTTGACTTTCCCCTCCCCAAAATTCCAGTCCCCGAAATTGTTGCATTTTTGTTGCATTTTCATCATGCCATAACTCTGCATCCGTAGGTCCGTTTTGTGCGCGTAATATGTCAAATTGTTCGTCTCGAAGAGTAGATCATTTCATCTCATTGCATCATTTTCATGTGAGCTCATCTGGATGCCCGAAATGCCGTTGGAAGGGTGCTATGTGATGTTAGTTTCTGTTTCTTAACAGAACATGCACTTTTGTCATTTTTGCCATGATTGATGTGTGCACCCTATGAACTTGAGTCCTACATGTGTTTTGTAATATGTCATGCCATCTTTCCAGGGGTGTATGACATGTATTTTTGTGATCTCTGTGGTGACTAGCACAAGCATGCAAACTAGGCTTCATGATGTTGCTGATTTCAGCCCTGTTTTGCTGATATTTTCATGCCATGTAAACTTGATGCTACCGAGAGATCCATGCTTATTTTAAGATACTTAAGTAAGGATGTTTTGAACATATGGTTATGCTCTATCCATCCATGCCCTTGTTTGCAATTATGGAGTGCCATAGCTTGAGTCAATCGAGCTCTACTTTTGCTATAAAATGTTTCCTGGCAGATTGTTTACATGTTATTCAATTTTGCCAAGGTTGTTCTAGTTGATCCGTGTATGCTATGTTGTTGTTCTTGCCATGTATAGCTTCTATATCATGTCTTATTACTGTTGGTTGCCTTGCCATGCCATGTATTGCTCTGTGGTGAGTGGTTCAAGCTCACCAACATGCCTACTTATCGTTGTTCCTGCCATGTATGAATCTGTAATATAACTTGCTATGTTTACGTGGGTGCCATCATATTTTCTGATCCTTTTTGGCCCATGGTCAGTAAGGGACTTTTGTTCTATGCAATTAGTAGATTCATGCCATGCCTTTGTTTGCCATGATAAGTTCCTGTAGCATGTTGTTTGATAGCTCTAAACATTGCAACCTGATGTTATTTCCTGATAAGTCTGAAACTGTTATTATTTGCAATCTTGCCAAGTGTTTTTGAGCATGTTCTAGTTGTTTCTGGAGATAGCTCAGTGTTCATGTTTTGTAATGCTTTACCTGTACATCATGCCTTTGCCTTTTGTTATTGTGTTGAGGTCCTGTAGCATGTTGTTTTGATGCTTGCAATATGCCTAGTTGCTGTTTTGGACAGATTGTTGTCATGACTTGTATAGGGTGTATGTGTTGAACCGTTGCCCCGTTTTGAGTGTGCTATATATGAAACTTGCTTAGAATTGCATGTAGTTTCATATTATCATGTTGCATCCTTGTTTTGAGGTGTTTGCTTGATGTTTGTATGCATTTTGCATCAATGCCATGTTTATCTTGTTTTGCTCATATCTTCTAGGCCGTAGCTCCGAATCTAATGAACTTTATATGTAACTTGACTAGAATTTCGTGTAGATCATCGTGGTGCATATTAACTTGCTGTTTAACAACTTGAACATAAGGTTTATTCAGATCTGGACCAATTTCGAAATTTGCATATGAGGACTTACCGGAATTGTTCTATGTTGTTTCCGGCCTCATTTAAACTTGCTTTGATGTGTTGCTCTTGTTTGCATCATCTCTTGTCATGAGTAGCTTCATGTAGTCTTGTCATGCATCATGCTTGTTTGTGCATCATGCCTTGTTCATGTGTGGTGCGTTTACTATGTTGTGTGCTTCTTCTTGTTAGTTCCTGTTTCGTTGCAATCGTGAGGATCCGTTCGTCTATGCTTGGTTCGGCTTCTTCCGTTCGTCTTCTTCATGGACTCGTTCTTCTTCCTTGCGGGATTTAAGGCAAGATGACCGCTACACTGGATCTCGTTACTATCATTGCTATGCTAGTTGCTTCGTTCTATCGCATTGCTGCGCTACGTATCACTTGTTCCTCAAGCCATCCCAAATTGCCATGTCAGTCTCTAACCTTTGCACCCTTCCTAGCAAACCATTGTTTGGCTATGTTACCGCTTTGCTCAGCCCCTCTTATAGCGTTGTTAGTTGCAGGTGAAGATGAAGTTTGTTCCTTGTTGGAACATGGAGATGTTGTTCCTTGTTGGAACATGTTTACTTGTTGGGATATCACAATATATCTTATTTAATTAATGCATCTATATACTTGGTAAAGGGTGGAAGGCTCGGCCTTATGCCTGGTGTTTTGTTCCACTCTTGCCGCCCTAGTTTCCGTCATATCGGTATTATGTTCCCGGATTTTGCGTCCCTAACGCGGTCGGGTGATTTATGGGACCCCTTGACAGTTCGCTTTGAATAAGACTTTTCCGCAAGGCCCAACATTGGTTTTACCATTTGCCTCACCACCACCTACTTTTCCCTTGGGAGTCGCTCTCTCGAGGGTCATCTTTATTTAGCCCCCGGCCGTTGCTTCTAAGTGCTGGTTCGACCGAGTCCCTGCTTGGGGCCACCTTGAGGCAACTTGAGGATTGGTTTTACTCGTAGCCTGTCTCATCCGGTGTTGCCTCGAGAACGAGATATGTGCAGCTCCTATCGGGATTGTCGGCAGATCGGGCGGTCTTGCTGGTCTTGTTTTATTCTTTGTCGAAATGTCTTGTAGCCGGATTCCGAGACTGATCGGTCTTCCGGGAGAAGGAATATCCTTCGTTGATCGCGAGAGCTTATCATGGGCTGTTGGGACACCCTGCAGGGTTTGAACTTTCAAAGCCGTGCAGCGGTTATGTGGCAGATGGGAATTTGTTAATATCCGGTTGTAGTAAACTTGAAGCAAACTCTTCTAAAATACACCAACCGTGTGTGTAACCGTGAGTGTCTCTTTTCGGGTTGATCGAGAGGAGAACACGGTTTCTTGTGTTATGTCCGACGAAGTAGGAGTTCGGGATCACTTCTTGATCATTACTAGTTGACGACCGTTCCTTTGTTTCTCTTCTCGCCTCATTTATGTATGTTAGCCACCATATATGCTTAGTCGCTGCTGCAACCTCACCACTTTACCCCTTCCTTTCCCATTAAGCTTTGCTAGTCTTGATACCCATGGTAATGGGATTGCTGAGTCCTCGTGGCTCACAGATTACTACACCACCAGTTGCAGGTACAGGTTTGCGATGATCATGACGTGAGAGCGAGGCTTGCTTGTCTTGAGTTCTTCTTCTGCTTCTTCTTCGATCAGGGGATAGGTTCCAGGTCGGCAGCCTGGGCTAGCAGGGTGGATGTTGTTTGAGTTTCTGTTTATGTTTCATCCGTAGTCGGATGTTGATCTTGTATATGATGTTGTTGTATTCTTGTGGCATTTGTGCCTTATGTATGTATCCCCATCTATTATGTAATGTTGATGTAATGATATCCACCTTGCAAAAGCGTTTCAATATGCGGGTCTATCCTTGGTGGGACCGTCGAGTTCCTTTTGGATAGGGTCGCATATTGGGCGTGACAAGATTGATCCAAAAGAATAACTTTGAGGTGGTTTCGTACCCTACCATAATCTCTTCGTTTGTTCTCCGCTTTTAGTGCCTTTGGAGTGACTCTTTGTTGCATGTTGAGGGATTTTTATATGATCTATCTATGTTATTATTGTTGAGAGAACTTGCACTAGTGAAAGTATGAACCTTGTGCCTTGTTTCCTACCATTGCAATACCGTTTACGCTCACTTTTATCATTGGTTATCTTGCTGTTTTTATATTTTCAGATTACAAATACCTATATCTACTATCCATATTGCACTTGTATCACCATCTCTTCGCCGAACTAGTGCACCTATTCAACCATTGTATTGGGTGTGTTGGGGACACAAGAGACTCTTTGTTATTTGGTTGCAGGGTTGTTTGAGAGAGACCATATTCATCCTACGCCTCCTACGGATTGATAAACCTTAGGTCATCCACTTGAGGGAAATTTGCTACTGTCCTACAAACCTGTGCACTTGCAGGCCCAACAACATCTACAAGAAGAAGGTTGTGTAGCAGACATCACCCTTTGTGTGGAATCCCGAAAGACTCCAACCATATTTTCTTCCGGTGTTCGGCAGCAAGGTTCCTCTGGACTTGCTTCGGGGAGGTAGTTGGAGAGGTATGGTGCCATGATAATCTCCCGGACATGTTTCGGGAAATCCTTAATTTCCCTTGTACGTATAAGGCGCCCCTCCCTATGGGTGGCCATGGGTGCCCTTGCCTGGACCCTCTGGAACGTGCGCAATAAACTAGTCATCGAGCACATGATACCTTGCCGTGCGACTGACACCGCCTTCAAATTGTGTGGATTCTTACAGCTATGAAGACCGCTTAGCAATGCGGCGTGACCAGGACAACACTGACATCATCATCACGGGTCTTTGCTACACTGCAGCCACGATGACACCGCCGTCTCCACCACCACCCCAGAGCCGGATTAGCTCTTAGTTTTCTTATTTTGTATTGGGGCTCGTTCCGCTGTGCCCCCATGCCCCAGCTGAATCTTCCTTATCTCCTTGCTGCTACCATTGCTGTTTTCTGCTTTACATTTGAACCTCTATATTGTCAGATGCTTGGTGGTCGTGCTTTATTATGATATAAAGTGGGGGGGGGGGCAAACCCTTTTTCAAAAAAAGAAGAAGAAGACGCTCATGACAGTGGCCTTGTTGTGGGTGTTCTGGTGCACCATGTGCAGCTCCATGTCGTACTGGCGGCTGTTGACGCTGTGCTCTATGGGCGCGCGTGCCAGGGCAGCTGCCGGGAGGTGGTATGCTGTGCGGTTGATTGACACGCTGCCGGCGTCGCCCTCGAACCGCACCTGCATTTTCATGCAGGCAAGGTCACGTGCACCGGTAATCAATTGAGCAGCCATTGTCCATTACTACTTTGATTAGAAACGCTTCGATCCGATCCAGTTCCCTACCATGATGTCGTGGCCGTGGTTGACGATGGAGTCATTGGCGGGGGGCGTAGGAGACTAGGAGTGGTTGAGGAGATGAACTCCCCCTCGTGCTCTGCAATCAAGACATCATACTAGGAGTGGTTGAGGAGTGATTTTTTTTCCGAAAAGGAGGTTATCCCCGCCTCTGCATCAGAACGTGCATGCGGCCATCTTATTAAAAGCAAAAGGATCAACAAAGTCTCCATGCCTCAAAATGGTAAAAAGGCTCACAAAGAGCAAGAAGAACATGAAACAGGATAGCCACAACCGGCGGAATGAAAGTAGATAGGTGATACGTCTCCAACATATCTACTTTTCCAAACACTTTTGCCCTTGTTTTGGACTCTAACTTGCATGATTTGAATGAAACTAACCCGGACTGACGCTGTTTTCAGCAGAACTGCCATGATGTTGTTTAATGTGCAGAAAACAAAAGTTCTCGGAATGACCTCAAAATCCATGGAGATAAGTTTTGGAAAATATAAAAAATATTGGCGAAAGAATCAAGACCAGGGGGCCCACACCCTGTCCACGAGGGTGGGGGGCGCGCCCTCCCCCTTGGGCGCGCCTGTTGGGGAACGTAGTAATTTCAAAAATTTCCTACGATCACGCAAGACCATGGTGATGGCATAGCAACGAGAGGGGAGAGTGTCCGTCCACGTACCCTCGAGACCGAAAGCGAAGCGTTATAACAACGCTGTTGATGTAGTCGACGCCTTCACGATCCGACCGATCCAAGCACCGAACGACGGCACCTCCGAGTTCGCACACGCTCAGCTCGATGACGATCCCGGACTCGATCCAGCAAAGTGTCGGGATGAGTTCCACAAGACGACGGCGTGGGACGATGTTGATGCTCCACCGACGCAGGGCTTCGCCTAAGCTCCATGACGATATGACTTCTCCGGCGCAGGGCTTCACTTAAGCCCATGACGATATGACCAAGTGGAATATGGTGGAAGGGGCACCGCACACGGCTAAGGAAAGATCCGAGATCAACTTGTGTGTCATGGGTGCCCCTGCCCTCAGATATAAAGGAGACAAGGAGGAGGTGGCCGCCCAAGGGGGCGCGACTAAGGAGGAGTCCTACTCCCACCGAGTAGGACTCCCCTCTCCTAGTTGGAGTAGGATTGGGGAGGGAAAGAGGAAGGCGCCCCCCTCTCCTTGTCCTATTCGGACTGGAAGGGGAGGGGGCGCAGCCCACCTTGGCCGGCCCTTCTCCTTCTCCCTTGAGGCCCATGAAGGCCCATATACCCCGGGGTTCCGTAACCTCTCGTTCGGTAACATCCTGCTTTCACTCGGAACCATTCCGAAGTCCAAACTTAGGCTTCCAATATATCAATCTTTATGTCTCGACCATTTCGAGACTCCTCGTCATGTCCGTGATCACATCCGGGACTCCGAACAAACTTCGGTGCATCAATACTTATAAACTCATAATGAACTGTCATCGAAACGTTAAGCGTGCGGACCCTACGGGTTCGAGAACTATGTAGACATGACCTAGAACCATTCTCGGTCAATAACCAATAGCGGAACCTGGATGCCCATATTGGTTCCTACATATTCTACGAAGATCTTTATCGGTCAAACCGCATAATGACATACGTTGTTCCCTTTGTCATCGGTATATTACTTACCCGAGATTCGATCGTCGGTATCCAATACCTAGTTCAATCTCGTTACCGGTAAGTCTCTTTACTCGTTCCGTAATACATCATCTTCACAACTAACTCATTAGTTGTAATGCTTGCAAGGCTTAAGTGATGTGCATTACCGAGAAGGCTCGAGATACCTCTCCGACAATCGGAGTGACAAAACCTAATCTCAAATACGCCAACCCAACAAGTACCTTTGGAGACACCTGTAGTACTCCTTTATAATCACCCGATTACGTTGTGACGTTTGGTAGTACCAAAGTGTTCCTCCGTAAACGGAGTTGCATAATCTCATAGTTATAGGAACATGTATGGGTCATGAAGAAAGCATTAACATACTAAATGATCAAGTGTTAAGCTAACGGAATGGGTCATGTCAATCAGATCATTCAACTAATGATGTGACCTTGTTAATCAAATAACAACTCCTTGTTCATGGTTAGGAAACATAACCATCTTTGATTAACAAGCTAGTCAAGTAGAGGCATACTAGTGACATACTGTTTGTCTATATATTCACACATGTATTATGTTTCCGGTTAATACAATTCTAGCATGAATAATAAACATTTATCATGATATAAGGAAATAAATAATAACTTTTATTATTGCCTCTAGGGCATATTTCCTTGATCTCCCACTTGCACTAGAGTCAATAATCTAGATTACAAAGTAATGATCCTAACACCCATGGAGTCTTGGTGCTGATCATGTTTTGCTCGTGGAAGAGGCTTAGTCAACGGGTCTGCAACATTCAGATCCGTATGTATTTTGCAAATCTCTATGTCTCCCACTTGGACTTGGTCCCGAATGGAATTGAAGCGTCTCTTGATGTGCTTGGTCCTCTTGTGAAATCTGGATTCCTTTGCCAAGGCAATTGCACCAGATTGTCACAGAAGATCTTCATCGGTCCCGATGCACTAGGTATGACACCTAGATCGGAAATGAACTCTTTCATCCAGACTCCTTCATTCGCTGCTTCCAAGCAGCTATGTACTCCGCTTCACATGTAGATCCCGCCACGACGCTTTGTTTAGAACTGCACCAACCGACAGCTCCACCGCTTAATAAAAACACGATCCGGTTTGCGATTTAGAATCGTCCGGATCAGTGTCAAAGCTTGCATCGACGTAACCATTTACGACTAGCTCTTTGTCACCTCCATATACGAGAAACATATCCTTAGTCCTTTTCGGTATTTCAGATGTTCTTGACCGCTGTCCAAATGATCCACTCTGGATTACTTTGGTACCTTCCTGCCAAGCTTACAGCTAAGCATACGTCAGTCTGGTACACAGCATTGCATACATGATAGAGCCTATGGCTGAAGCATAGGAACATCTTTCATTTTCTCTCTATCTTCTGCTGTGGTCGGGCATTGAGTCCGACTCAATCTTACACCTTGCAACACAGGTAAAAACCTTTCTTTGCTCGATCCATTTTGAACTTTTTCAAAACTTTATCAAGGTATGTGCTTTGTGAAAGTCCAATTAAGCGCCTTGATCTATCTCTATAGATCTTGATGCCCAATATGTAAGCAGCTTCACCGAGGTCTTTCATTGAAAAACTTTTATTCAAGTATCCTTTATGCTATCCAGAAATTCTATATCATTTCCAATCAATAATATGTCGTCCACATATAATATCGAAATGCTACAGAGCTCCCACTCACTTTCTTGTAAATACAGCTTCTCCAAAAGTCTGTACAAACCCATATGCTTTGATCACACTATCAAAGCGCTTATTCCAACTCCGAGAGGCTTGCACTGCACCATAAATTGATCGTTGAGCTTGCACACTTTGTTAGCACCCTTTGGATCGACAAAACCTTCTGGTTGCATCATATACAACTCTTCTTCTAGAAATCCATTCAAGAATGCGGTTTTACATCCATTTGCCAAATTTCATAATCATAAAATGCGGCAATTGCTAACATGATTCGGACAGACTTAAGCATCGCCACGGGTGAGAAAGTCTCATCGTAGTCAACCCCTTGAACTTGTCGAAAACCTTTTGCAACAAGTCGAGCTTTGTAGACAGTTACATTACCATCGGCGCCATCTTCTTCTTAAAAATCCATTTATTTTCAATGGCTTGCCGATCATCGGGCAAGTCAACCAAAGTCCATACTTTGTTCTCATACATGGATCCCGTCTCAGATTTCATGGCTTCTAGCCATTTTGCGGAATCTGGGCTCACCATCGCTTCTTCATAGTTCGTAGGTTCGCCATGGTCAAGTAACATGACTTCCGAATAGGATTACCGTACCACTCAGTGCGATCTTACTCGCTTGACCTCACGAGGTTCAAGAGTAACTTGATCTCAAGCTTCATGATCATCATCATTAGTTTCTTCACTAATTGGTGTAGTTGTCACAGAACCATTTCTTGTGATGAACTACTTTCCAATAAGGGAGCAGATCTGATTATCTCATCAAGTTTTACTTTCCTCCCACTCACTTCTTTCGAGAGAAACTCCTTCTCTAGAAAGGATCCGAATTTAGCAACGAAAATCTTGCCTTCAGATCTGTGATAGAAGGTGTACCCAACAGTCTCCTTTGGGTATCCTATGAAGACACATTTTCCGATTTGGGTTCGAGCTTATCTGGTTGAAGTTTCTTTACATAAGCATCGCAGCCCCAAACTTTAAGAAACGACAACTTTGGTTTCTTGCCAAACCACAGTTCATAAGGCGTCGTCTCAACGGATTTTGACGGTGTCCTATTCAACGTGAATGCGGCCGTCTCTAAAGCATAACCCCAAAACGATAGCGGTAAATCGAAATAGACATCATAGATCGCACCATATCCAGTAAAGTACGACACGACGCTCGACACACCATTTCTCTGTGGTGTTCGGGTGGCGTGAGTTGCTAAACTATTCCACATTGTTTCAAATGTAAACCAAACTCAGAACTCAAATATTCTCCTCCACGATCAGATCGTAGAAACTTTATTTTCTTGTTACGATAATTTTCCACTTCACTCTGAAATTCTTTGAACTTTTCAAATGTTTCAGATTTGTGTTTCATTAAGTAGATATACCCATATCTGCTCAAATCATCTGTGAAGGTGAGAAAATAACGATACCGCCGCGTGCCTCAATATTCATTGGACCACAAACATCAGTATGTATGATTTCCAACAAATCAGTTGCTCGCTCCATAGTTCCGAGAACGGCGTTTTGGTCATCTTGCCCATGAGGCACGGTTCGCAAGTACCAAGTGATTCATAATCAAGTGATTCCGAAGTCCATCAAGATGGAGTTTCTTCATGCGTTTTACATCGATATGACCTAAACGGCAGTGCCACAAATAAGTTGCACTATCATTATCAACTCTGCATCTTTTGGCTTCAACATTATGAATATGTGTATCACTACTGTCGAGATTCAACAAGAATAGACCATTCTTCAAGGGTGCATGACCATAAAAGATATTACTCATATAAATAGAACAACCATTATTCTCGATTTAAATGAATAACCGTCTCGCAATAAACAAGATCCAGATATAATGTTCATGCTCAACGCTGGCACCAAATAACAATTATTTAGGTCTAAAACTAATCCCGAAGGTAGATGTAGAGGTAGCGTGCCGACTGCGATCACATCGACTTTGGAACCATTTCCAACGCAAGATCGTCACCTCGTCCTTAGCCAATCTTCGCTAATCCGTAGTTCCTGCTTTGAGTTGCAAATATTAGCAATGTAACCAGTATCAAATACCGGTACTACTGCGAGTATTAGTAAGGTACACATCAATAACATGTATATCACATATACCTTTGATCACCTTGCCATCCTTCTTATCCGCCAAATACTTGGGGCAGTTCCGCTTCCAAGTGTCCATCTGCTTGCGGTAAAACACTCGATTTCAGGCTTAGGTCCAGACTTGGGTTTCTTCTCTTGATCAGCAACTTTCTTGCTGTTCTTTTGAAGTTTCCTTCTTCTTCCCTTCGCCCTTTTCTTGAAACTAGTGGTCTTGCTGACCATCAACACTTGATGCTCTTTCTTGATTTCTACCTCCATGCTTTTAGCATTGCGAAGAGCTCAGGAATTGTCTTAGTCATCCCTTGCATATTATAGTTCATCACGAAGCTCTTGTAGCTTGGTGGCGTGATTGGAGAATTCATCAATGACACTATCATCCGGAAGATTAACTCCCAGCTGAATTAAGTGATTGTTATACCCGGACATTTTGAGTATGTGCTCACCGATGTAACTATTCTCCTCCATCTTGCAGCTATAGAACTTATTGGAGACTTCATATCTCTCAATCCGGGCATTTGCTTGAAATATTAACTTCAACTCCTGGAACATCTCATATGCTCCATGACGCTCAAAACGTCGTTGAAGACCCGGTTCTAAGCCGTAAAGCATGGCACACTGAACTATTGAGTAGTCATCAGCTCGCTTTGCGACGCTCACAACTTCGCTCAAGATCTCGCAGCAGTTCTGTCACCCAGCGGTGCTTCCGGGACGTAATTTTTCGTGCAGCAATGAGGATAATCCTCAAGTTACAGACCCAGTCCGTGTAATTGCTACCATCATCTTTCAACTTTGCTTTCTCAAGGAACGCATTAAAATTCAACGGAACAACAGACGAGCCATCTATCTACATCAAACATAGACAAGCAAAATACTATCGGTACTAAGTTCATGATAAATTTAAGTTTGATTAATCATATTAAAACCTCCCACTTAGACAGACATCTCTCTAGTCATCTAAGTGATCACGTGATCCAAATCAACTAAACCATGTCCGATCATCACGTGAGATGGAGTAGTTTCAATGGTGAACATCACTATGTTGATCATATCTACTATATGATTCACGCCGACCTTTCGGTCTCTCGTGTTCCGAGGCCATATCTGTTATATGCTAGGCTCGTCAAGTTTAACCTGAGTATTCCGCGTGCGCAACTGTTTTGCACCCGTTGTATTTGAACGTAGAGCCTATCACACCCGATCATCACGTGGTGTCTCAAACGAAGAACTTTCGCAACGGTGCATACTGTGGAGAACACTTCTTGATAATTTTAGTGAGAGATCATCTTATAATGCTACCGTCAATCAAAGCAAGATAAGATGCATAAAGGATAAACATCACATGCAATCAATATAAGTGATATGATATGGTCATCATCATCTTGTGCTTGTGATTCCATCGCCAAGCACCGCCATGATCACCATCGCCACCGGCGCGACACCTTGATCTCCATCGTAGCATCGTGGTCGCCTCGCCAACTATTGCTTCTACGACTATCGCTACTCCTTAGTGATAAAGTAAAGCAATTACATGGCGTTTGCATTTCATACAATAAAGCGACAACCATATGGCTCCTGCCAGTTGCCGATAACTTGGTTACAAAACATGATAATCTCATACAATAAAATATAGCATCACGTCTTGACCATATCACATCACAACATGCCCTGCAAAAACAAGTTAGACGTCCTCTACTTTGTTGTTGCAAGTTTTACGTGGCTGCTACGGGCTGAGCAAGAACCGTTCTTACCTACGATCAAAACCACAACGATATTTCGTCAAATAGACTCCGCTTTAACCTTCTCAAGGACCGGGCGAGCCACACTCGATTCAACTAAAGTGAGAGAGACAGACACCGCGGTCACCTTTAAGCAACGAGTGCTCGGAGCGGTGAAACCAGTCTCGCGAAGCGACGCGTAATGTCGGTCCGGGCCGCTTCATCTCACAATACCGCTGAACCAAAGTATGACATGCTGGTAGGCAGTATGACTTGTATCGTCCACAACTCACTTGTGTTCTACTCGTGCACATGACATCAACGCATAAAACCAGGCTCGGATGCCACTGTTGGGGAACGAGTAATTTCAAAAATTTCCACGATCACGCAAGACCATGGTGATGGCATAGCAACGAGAGGGAGAGTGTCCATCCACGCCTCGTGAGACCGAAAGCGAAGCGTTATAACAACGCTGTTGATGTAGTCGACGTCTTCACGATCCGACCGATCCAAGCACCGAACGACGGCACCTCCGAAGTTCTGCACACGCTCAGCTCGATGACGATCCCGGACTCCGATCCAGCAAAGTGTCGGGATGAGTTCCACAAGACGACGGCGTGGGACGATGTTGATGCTCCACCGACGAGGGCTTCGCCTAAGCTCATGACGATATGACTTCTCCGGCGCAGGGCTTCGCTTAAGCTCCGCGACGATATGACCAAGTGGAATATGGTGGAAGGGGCACCGACACGGCTAAGGAAAGATCCGAGATCAACTTGTGTGTCATGGGGTGCCCCTGCCCCAGATATAAAGGAGACAAGGGGAGGTGGCGGCCCAAGGGGGGCGACAAGGAGGAGTCCTACTCCCACCGAGTAGGACTCCCCCTCCCAGTTGGAGTAGGATTGGGGAGGGGAAGAGGGAAGGCGCCGCCCCCTCTCCTGTCCTATTCGGACTGGAAGGGGAGGGGGCGCAGCCCACCTTGGCCGCCCTTCTCCTTCTCCCTTGAGGCCCATGAAGGCCCATATACCCCGGGGTTCCGTAACCTCCCTGTTCGGTAACATCCTGTTTTCACTGAACCATTCCAAGTCCAAACTTAGGCTTCCAATATATCAATCTTTATGTCTCGACCATTTCGAGACTCCTCGTCATGTCCGTGATCACATCCGGACTCAACAAACTTCGTGCATCAATACTTATAAACTCATAATGAACTGTCATCGAAGCGTTAGCGTGCGGACCCTACGGGTTCGAGAACTATGTAGACATGACCTAGAACCATTCTCGGTCAATAACCAATAGCGGAACCTGGATGCCCATATTGGTTCCTACATATTCTACGAAGATCTTTATCGGTCAAACCGCATAACGACATAACGTTGTTCCCTTTGTCATCGGTATATTACTTACCCGAGATTCGATCGTCGGTATCCAATACCTAGTTCAATCTCGTTATCGTAAGTCTCTTTACTCGTTCCGTAATACATCATCTTCACAACTAACTCATTAGTTGTAATGCTTGCAAGGCTTAAGTGATGTGCATTACCGAGAAGGCTCGAGATACCTCTCCGACAATCGGAGTGACAAAACCTAATCTCAAATACGCCAACCCAACAAGTACCTTTGGAGACACCTGTAGTACTCCTTTATAATCACCCGATTACGTTGTGACGTTTGGTAGTACCAAAGTGTTCCTCCGTAAACGGAGTTGCATAATCTCATAGTTATAGGAACATGTATGGGTCATGAAGAAAGCATTAACATACTAAACGATCAAGTGTTAAGCTAACGGAATGGGTCATGTCAATCAGATCATTCAACTAATGATGTGACCTTGTTAATCAAATAACAACTCCTTGTTCATGGTTAGGAAACATAACCATCTTTGATTAACAAGCTAGTCAAGTAGAGGCATACTAGTGACATACTGTTTGTCTATATATTCACACATGTATTATGTTTCCGGTTAATACAATTCTAGCATGAATAATAAACATTTATCATGATATAAGGAAATAAATAATAACTTTTATTATTGCCTCTAGGGCATATTTCCTTCAGCGCCCCCCTGTCTCGTGGGCCCCCTGGAGCTCCGCCGACCTCAACTCCAACTCCATGTATTCTGTTTCGCGGAGAAAAAATCAGAGAGAAAGTTTCATCGCGTTTTACGATACGGAGCCGCCGCCAAGCCCTAATCTCTCTCGGGAGGGCTGATCTAGAGTCCGTTCGGGGCTCCAGAGAGGGGGATTCGTCGCCGTCGCCATCATCAACATCCTCCATCACCAATTTCATGATGCTCACCGCTGTGCGTGAGTAATTCCATCGTAGGCTTGCTGGACGGTGATGGGTTGGATGAGATTTACCATGTAATCAAGTTAGTTTTGTTAGGGTTTGATCCCTAGTATCCACTATGTTCTGAGATTGATGTTGCTATGACTTTGCTATGCTTAATGCTTGTCACTAGGGCCCAAGTGCCATGATTTCAGATCTGAACCTATTATGTTTTCATGAATATATGTGTGTTCTTGATCCTATCTTGCAAGTCTATAGTCACCTATTATGTGTTATGATCCGACAACCGCGAAGTGACAATAATCGGGATACTTCTCGGTGATGACCATAATTTGAGGAGTTCATGTATTCACTATGTGTTAATGCTTTGGTCCGGTTCTCTAGTAAAAGGAGGCCTTAATATCCCTTAGTTTCCACTAGGACCCCGCTGCCACAGGAGGGTAGGACAAAAGATGTCATGCAAGTTCTTTTCCATAAGCACGTATGACTATATTCGGAATACACGCCTACATTACATTGATGAACTGGAGCTAGTTCTGTGTCACCCTATGGTATAGCTATTACATGAGGAATCGTATCTGACATAATTATCCATCATTGATCCAATGCCAACGAGCTTTTCACATATTGTGCTTTGCTTATTTACTTTTCCGTTGCTACTGTTACACTTACTACAAACTGCTATCTTTACTTTTGCCACTGTTACCATTACTATCATACTACTTTGCTACTAAATAATGTGCTGCAGATATTAAGTTATCTAGGCGTGGTTGAATTGACAACTCAACTGCTAATATTTAAGAATATTCTTTGGTTCCCCTTGTGTTGAATCAATAAATTTGGGTTGAATACTTTACCCTTGAAAGCTGTTGCGATCCCCTACACTTGTGGGTTATCAAGAATAATTTCTGGCGCCGTTGCCGGGGAGCTAGCTCTATTCTTTGAGTCACTTGGGATTTATATCTGTTGATCACTATGAAGAACTTGAAAGACACGAAAACTACGATTTATCCCTCAACTACGAGGGGAGGTAAGGAACTGCCATCTAGCTCTGCACTAGATTCTCCTTCTGTTTTGAGTAAGCTTGCGACACCTAAACCTGCTACTACTATGAATTCTGATATGTTGCATGTTATTGATGATGCCACTTCTACTATGCATGATACTTATGATGAAACTACTTCTGTGCGTGATACTACTGTGCCATTAGGTGAATTTCTTGATGAACAACTTGCTAGGGTTAGAGAGAATGAAATTATTGAAGATGCTATTATTGATGATGGTGATGATGAAAGTTCTCCCCCTGATTATGAATTACCTGTTGTTCCTGAGGGTTATGTTATGGATGAGGAAGCTGCTAGAGCTATCTTTCCTTGCAAAGATAGATATGATCTTAAGAAGTTATTTGCTAAATGGAAGCAACAATCTCTTAATGTTAGAATGAAACCTGACCCCGCTTTTGCTACTTCACCTATCTGTGTTACTGATAAAGTTTATGAATTCTCTGTTGATCCTGAGATTATTACTTTAGTTGAATCTGATCCTTTTTATGGCCTTGAATCTGAAACTGTTGTGACACATCTTACCAAGTTAAATGATATAGCCACCCTGTTTACTATTAATGAGAAGTCTCGCTATTATTATATCCTTAAGATATTTCCATTCTCATTAAAGGGTGATTCTAAGACTTGGTTTAATTCTCTTGATCCTGGTTGTGTGTGTAGTCCCCAGGATATGATTTATTACTTTTCTGCTAAATATTTCCCAGCTCATAAGAAACAGGCTACCTTGCGGGAAATATATAATTTTGTGCAAATCGAAGAAGAGAGTCTCCCACAAGCTTGGGTGAGGCTTCTCTGATTACTTAATACTTTGCCTGATCATCCTCTTAAGAAAAATGAAATACTTGATATCTTTTATAATGGACTAACCGATGCTTCCAAGGACTACTTGGATAGTTGTGCTGGTTGTGTTTTCAGGGAAAGAATAGTCGACGAAGCTGAATTACTACTGAATAATATGTTGACTAATGAAAATAATTGGACTCTTCCTGAGCCAATTCCTGAGGCAATCCCTGAGCCAATTGAGCCAACTCCTGAGCCTATTCCTAAACCCACTCCGAAGAAGAGGGGCGTTCTATTTCTTAGTCCTGAAGATATGCAAGAGGCAAAGTAATCTATGAAAGAAAAAGGTATTAAAGCTGAAGATGTTAAGAATTTACCTCCTATTGAAGAAATACATGGTCTTAATATACCGTCTGTTGAAGAAACACATTGTCTTGATAACCCGACACAGGTAGTAAAGGTAAATTCTCTCTATAGATATGATAAAGTTGAAATTCCCTCTTCCAAATTTCATAGCCCATGCCTAGATGAATTTGATGACCTTATGGCTAGACAAGAAAGTTTTAATGCTTATGTTGGTAGAGAATTAAAGAATAATGCTTTCAAGATAGGACGCTTGAGTGATTATATGGCTAGAGCTAAAGGTGAACTGAAACTCATTAGCAAATATGCTTCTATGGTTGCCACTCAAGCTGAGCAAGTACTTAAAGCTCAAAGTGATTTGCTCGATGAATTAAATAATAAAAATGACTTTGCTGTTAGAGTGGCTACTAGAACTGGTAGAATGACTCAGGAACCTTTGTATCCTGAAGGCCACCCTAATAGAATCGAGCAAGATTCTCAGAGAAGTAATTTAGAGGTACCTAGTTCTTCTAAAAAGAAGGAAAATAAAAATGATAGGACTTTGCATGCTTCTAGTGAACCTGTTGTAGACACGCCTGAGAATCCCAATGATATTTTTATTTCTGATGCTGAAACACAATCACGTGATGAACATGAACCTAGTGATAATGTTAATAATAATGGTCATGTTGATGCTCAACCTAGCAATAATAATGAAGTAGAGGTTGAACCTGTTGTTGATCTTGATAACCCACAATCAAAGAATCAACGTTATGATAAGAGAGATTTTGTTGCTAGGAAGCACGGTAGAGAAAGAGAACCATTGGTTCAGAAACCCATGCCCTTTCCTCCTAAACCATCCAAGACAAAGGATGATGAGGATTTTGAGCGCTTGCTGAAATGATTAGACCTATCTTCTTACGTATGCGCTTAACTGATATGCTTACAGTAAATCCTTATGCTAAGTATATGAAGGATATCATTACTAATAAAAGAAAGATACCGGAAGCTGAAATTTCCACCATGCTTGCTAATTACACTATTAAGGGTGGAATACCAAAGAAACTTGGAGATCCGGCGGTACCAACTATACCATGCTCCATTAAAAGAAATTATGTTAAAACTGCTTTATGTGATCTTGGAGCCGGTGTTAGTGTTATGCCTCTCTCTTTATATCATAGACTTGAATTGAATAAGTTGACACCTACTGAAATATCTTTGCAAATGGCCGATAAATCAACTGCCATACCTGTCGGTATTTGTGAGGATGTGCATGTTGTGGTTGCAAATGTCACTATCTTAACGGACTTTGTTATACTTGATATTCCCGAGGACGATAGTATGTCGATTATCCTTGGTAGAGCCTTTTTGAATACTGCAGGGGCTGTTATTGACTGCAACAAAGGCAATGTCACTTTTCATGTTAATGGTAATGAGCATACGGTACACTTTCCGAGGAAACAACCTCAAGTTCATCGCATCAATTCTATTGGAAAAGTTCCAACTATCATTATTGGAGGTTTTGAATTTCCTCTTCCTACTGTCAAGAAAAAATATGATATTCTTATTGTTGGGGATGTTCATATCCCCGTTGAGATAACTTAGTGTTATTCAAAATTTCTCCGGTTCCATGTTATTCGGAATGAGTTTGTTAACAAGACTTGATCAACCTTGTTAGTAGATTCATTCTGATGATCATGAGATGGATGAAACTAGAAGGCACAACCTTCTGTACCCTCTTTTTACTTTCTGTTATTTAGAATAAATAAAGCAAACATAGTATTATCTGTCTGTTTTCTGAATTATCCGTGCAATAAAAAATATCCCGAAAATAAAAGTGCTCCAAATGCCTGCAAATTTAGTATGATTTTTTATGGATTATTTGAGGATTTTAGGCACTGAAAACACTGCAGGAGGGGCAAGCACCTGGCCACGAGGGTGGAGGGCGTGCCCCTGTCTCGTGGGCCCATGGTGGCCCCCTCCACTTATTCCTGCACCCACACACTCCATCTTCTTCCCAAAAAATCCCCATCCAGCTCAAGCATGAGTTCTAGCTCATTTTGCGATTTTCGATCTCCTTGCTCAAAGCTCCATTCACAAAACTTCTTTGGGAGATTGTTGCTTGGTATGTGACTCCTCCATTGGTCCAATTAGTTTTTGTTCTAGTGCTTTATTCATTGCAAATTTTTTCTGCATAGGTGACCCTGTTCTTGAGCTTGCATGTTAAATTTATGAGGTCCCAAGTAATTCTAATGCATGATATATGCTCTAGGTACTTGTAAGAGTAGTTGCTATCAATCTTCTCTAGTTTTATTCACTTTTATTTTGAAGTTACTAAAATTTAAGAAATTTTCAGAAAATGTTAAGGAGATTTTTGAGGGGCTCTTCTAGCCAAGGCTCCGAGGAAAAAGAAGCTAAAGAGAAGGAAAAGGCCAAGTATAATCTTCCTCGAGTAGCGGAAGTACGACCGTGTGAATGTCCATGTGATAATTTCTTGAGAGAAGCCGGGATTTATGAAGACTTTTATTCCTTGATTGAAAATGCAGGCCTCATCGACTTCCTCCACGACCGGATCGATCAGTATCTCTTACTCACCAATACTTTCGTGCAAAACTTTTATTTTTATCCTAAGAATTCACCAGCATCAGTGTCATTTCATTTATATGATGAATTCAAGGAAATGTCTTTACGTGATTTTTGCGCGGTATGTAGAATACCCTTTGCGGGAAAATTAGATGAACCACATCGTAAAGATGTGGATGGCTTTGTTAACACCATTACTGTAGGGGATCCAAAGAAGGGTTCCGATGCGAGAATCTCTAGCATACATTTTCCTGTATTACGCTACTTTGCCTTATTTGCTAGTAGATGCTTAATTGGTCGTGGAAATAGTGGAAACTTCAGTGTTCCTGATATTATTATTCTATTCCATGCCTTGTTTAATGATAATAGTTTTAGTATGGGTGCCGTTATTGCTAAACGGCTAAGCCTGAACCGTACAAAAGGCCCCATCTTTGGAGGTATCTATGCTGCACGTCTTGCTAAACATTTTCGGATACCTATTAGGCACCATGAGAAAGAGGAGATAATATTGCCTCCTTACATTTTAGATTACAAGAGCATGGTAGCGCATGAGTTTATTGTTGACAACGAAGATAAGATGCTTCTGTATAACCTGAGATTTAATAAGAAACACATTGAGACTATTATTCTGCCTGTGCCTCTGTTGTTTGATTTGACTGCAGTTGATTATCTTGTACAGCGGAAGCGGTGTACACTCATGGAGGCCAAGAATCCACTCCCGAGCCAGAGCCTGAGCCGGAACCTTCACTGGACCCTTATCGTGCATCATCTTACCAGTGGGATCCGGAGGAGATGGCTAGCCAGTGGTATCCTGATTTCACTCCTCAATACACCGGGGAGAGTAGCCGCGGTCCTTGGCAATAGACCAACTTAGGCCAAAAGCCTAAGCTTGGGGGAGTACGTATTTCTCACCGACTTTACATTCATGTTCACACAGTATTCTAGTCGCCAGTGTTCATACCCTTTCATTGTATTATCCATGCTAGTTTAATTTCTTTTTCTAGCTTTCTTATCATATGTTTGTTAAACCTTAAGAAAACCAAAAAAAATTAGTTAGTTTAATTTCCATGCTTGTAGTAGAATTAAAATGGAAACACAAAAAGATTTTCGTTCTTCTTCTTGCTTGTTGGGAGCTTTCCCGTGTAAATAGTTTTATTTTCTTTTCTTTCCTTTGGGGGTCGAGAGTAGAAGACCATATTGAAAATGTTTAGTGGCTCTCATATGCATGATTGTTGATTTAACTTGGAGCCCATATTACTTTGTCTTCTCTCTTGAGTTGAATGCTTGCAGATTCCAGCTTAGTCCAATGCACGTGCACTATTATTATTATACACATCGTTCGGTCGTGTAAGTAAAAGGTAATAATGACGATATATGATGGACTGATTGAGATGAGAAAAGCTGCTATGAACCCGACCTCTCTTGTTTTTGTAAATATGATGAGTTCATCGTTCCTGATTCAGCTTATTATGAAGTAAACATATTTGCAATGACATTTAGAGATTATAGTTGCTTGTGCCATGCTTGATTACCTATGAGTTATAATGGTTTACCTTGTGTGCCAACATGCTATTAAAATGATTATGATGTGGTATGATGGGATGGTATACTCCTTTGAACGAATTGAGTGACTCGACTTGGCACATGTTCACGCATGTAGTTGAAACAAATCAACATAGCCTTCATGATATTTATGTTCATGGTAGATTATATCCTACTCATGTTTGTACTCGGTGTGAATTAATTTTAATGCATGTTCATGACTGTTGTCGCTCTCTCAGTTGGTCGCTTCCCAGTCTTTTGCTAGCCTTCACCTGTACTAAGCGGGAATACTGCTTGTGTATCCAAACTCCTTAAACCCCAAAGTTGTTCCATATGAGTCCACCATACCTTCCTATATGCGGTATTTACCTGCCGTTCCAAGTAAATTTGTATGTGCCAAACTCCAAACCTTCAAATGAAGTTCTGTTTTGTATGCTCGAGCAGCTCATGTTTCAACTAGGGCTGCCTGTATCTTCCATGTTAGGTGTGTTATTCTCAAGAGGAGTGGACTCCGCTCCACATTCACGAGAAAGGGCCAGTAACCGGGATGCCTAGTCCCATGATCCAAAAAGATCAAAGAAAATCAAAATAATTAAACAAAACTCCCCCAGGACTATTGTTAGTTGGAGGCACTCGTTGTTTCGAGCAAGCCATGGATTGATGCTTGTTGGTGGTGGGGGAGTATAACTTTTACCATTCTGTTTGGGAACTGCCTATAATGCATGTAGTATGGAAGATATAGCCATCTCATAGTTGTTGCGTTGACAGTGAAAGTATGCCGATGAAAATGTTATTCATCTCTATTTTAAAATCGAGCTCTGGCACCTCTACAAATCCTGCTTCCCTCAGCGAAGGGCCTATATATTTAATTTTATGTTGAGTCATCATCCTTCTTATTAAAAAGCACCCGCTGGAGAGCACACTGTCATTTGCATTCATTACTATTGTTTTATATTGGGTATGACTTGACTGGATCTCTTTTACCATGAATTACAATGTTTAGTCAGTCCTTGATCTTTAAAGGTGCTCTGCATTTATGTTTTGCGGTCTCAGAAAGGACTAGCGAGATACCATCTTGTTATATCATATTATGATTGTTTTGAGAAAGTGTTGTCATCCAAGTTTTATAATTATTGCTCGCTAGCTGATTATGCCATTGATATGAGTAATTTTGAGACCTAAGTGTTATTTTGAGTATGATTAGTTCAGAATACTTGCTGAAAACTTGAATGCTGGCTTTACATATTTACAACAACAAAAGCAAATAGAGTTTGTAAAAGTTTTTATTTATCACCTTCAGTTTATCAACTGAATTGCTTGAGGACAAGCAAAGGTTTAAGCTTGGGGGCGTTGATACGTCTCCAACGTATCTACTTTTCCAAACACTTTTGCCCTTGTTTTGGACTCTAACTTGCATGATTTGAATGAAACTAACCCGGACTAACGCTGTTTTCAGCAGAACTGCCATGATGTTGTTTAATGTGCAGAAAATGAAAGTTCTCAGAATGACCTGAAAATCCACAGAGATAAGTTTTGGAAAATATAAAAAATATTGGCGAAAGAATCAAGACCAGGGGGCCCACACCCTGTCCACGAGGGTGGGGGCCCACCCCCTGTCTCGTGGGTCCCCTGGAGCTCCACCGACCTCAACTCCAACTCCATATATTCTGTTTCGCGGAGAAAAAAATCAGAGAGAAAGTTTCATTGCGTTTTACGATACGGAGCCGCCGCCAAGCCCTAATCTCTCTCGGTAGGGCTGATCTGGAGTCCGTTCGGGGCTCCGGAGAGGGGGATTTGTCGCCGTCGTCATCATCAACCATCCTCCATCACCAATTTCATGATGCTCACCGCCGTGCGTGAGTAATTCCATCGTAGGCTTGCTGGACGGTGATGGGTTGGATGAGATTTACCATGTAATCAAGTTAGTTTTGTTACGGTTTGATCCCTAGTATCCACTATGTTCTGAGACTGATGTTGTTATGCCTTTGCTATGCTTAATGCTTGTCACTAGGGCCCGAGTGCCATGATTTCAGATATGAACCTATTATGTTTTCATGAACATATGTGTATTCTTGATCCTATCTTGCAAGTCTATAGTCACCTATTATGTGTTATGATCCGACAACCCCGAAGTGACAATAATCGGGATACTTCTCGGTGATGATCGTAGTTTGAGGAGTTCATGTATTCACTATGTGTTAATGCTTTGGTCCGGTTCTATATTAAAAGGAGGCCTTAATATTCCTTAGTTTCCAGGAGGACCCCGCTGCCACGGGAGGGTAGGACAAAAGAGGTCATGCAAGTTCTTTTCCATAAGCATGTATGACTATATTCGGAATACATGCCTACATTACATTGATGAACTGGAGCTAGTTCTGTGTCACCCTATGTTATAGCTATTACATGAGGAATCGCATCCGACATAATTATCCATCACTGATCCAATGCCTACGAGCTTTTCACATATTGTGCTTCGCTTATTTACTTTTCCATTGCTACTGTTACAATTACTACAAACTGTTATCTTTACTTTTGCCACTGTTACCATTACTATCATACTACTTTGCTACTAAATACCGTGCTGCAGATACTAAGTTATCCAGGTGTGGTTGAATTGACAACTCAATTGCGAATACTTCAGAATATTCTTTGGCTCCCCTTGTGTCGAATCAATAAATTTGGGTTGAATACTTTACCCTCGAAAGTTGTTGCGATCCCCTACACTTGTGGGTTATCAATAGGAAACTAAATACCTATCCTATTACACCACCGCCATCCAAACCGGTTGAAGATAGCCCGTGCTACCGTCTCCCACCTGATAGACCCAGTAACCATACGCTCCCTGGCATCTGTCGGAGTGAGTAGCGACCACATACGGATCAGTGTAGTGGCCTGAAAAATAACATGCAAGAAATGAATATGTGTTGTTCTGTTAAAAAGGAAACCGTTTCTGCAGTTCCATCCTGCCCATAATAAAGCACATACACCTACACGGATATGTTTCGCTGTTTCTGACTCTACTCCATGAAAGCACGTCCCAAATAACGTGTGGACGGTAGTCGGAGGAAATGTTAAATGCTATGTGAACAGACCGCCATATTATTTTTGTCATTGGGCAATCAAGAAAGAGGTGTTTGATAGATTCATCATGATCACAGAAGTTACATCTTTGAGATCTTGTCCAGTTGCGTTTTGCCAAACTGTCCTTAGTTAGAATGACTTGTTTATGGACAAACCACATAAACGCTTTAAGTTTTAAGAGAACTTTGACTTTCCAAATATGCATCGATAGAGGGCTAGAGCTAGAGTTGATAATATCCAAATACATGGATTTAACCAAAAACACTCCATTCTTGGTTAGTTTCTAGTGATGTCATGTTGTAGAGTCATGTTTTATTTGCACATATCGAGCATATTGTGTGTATGTTATTGAAATGCTTGGTATGTGTGGGATCTGACTATCTAGTTGTTTATCCTTGGTAGCCTCTCTTACCGGGAAATGTCTCCTAGTGCTTCCACTAAGCCATGGTAGCTTGCTACTGCTCCGGAACACTTAGGCTGGCCGGCATGTGTACTTCTTCGATCTCAGGTCTGCATCCTTCGGAAATGTCACGCGGTGTCTACCGGAGTCCTGTTAGCCTACTACAGCCCAGATTCTCTGGAGTCCTGCTAGCCTAGTTGCTACAGCCCGGATTCACTCGCTGATGACCGACACGTTCGTTGCTGGGTCATGTATGCCTGTCCCTGTAAGTTAGTGCCACTTTGGGTTCACGACTAGCCTCAGAGCTTGACTGCCTGTAGGATTACCAAACCAAACTGGTCGAAGTTGAGTCTAGAAATGCTTTCGTTATATGTAGGGGAATTGATTGTGGGATCGAACGTAAGGCTCTTTTTACTCCTTATACCTTATGCCTTCTGATATGAGTCATCCTATCTTTTCTACCGGGGTTAAGGACTAGGATCTCATCTTCCTATTAGGTTCACGTGTTACTAATCCGTAAAATCTTAGGATTGTTGGTTTCAGGCCTCAGTTCAGTTTCTACTACTTTAATATGTTGTCAGCTGAACCAGAACCTTGATATGATGTTGTTAAGTGACTATGCCAAACCTTGTGAATGTCTCAAATCTTTTCCTGAGCATTTACAACCATTATGCTGTCCGAGTCATCCCAGGTTTATAAATAGTCTGATGCATTTGCAAATCCCTTCTTCCCGTTTCCGATGTCCTTTTGGGCCAGATTAAGCACACTAAACGGTCTGTTGAGGTACTTCATTGCCTCGGCATTTATGTTGGATCTATTATTATGACCCTAGGTTTCTAGAGTATCACCTAGTAATCTAGCCATGCTTTGTGTTCCGAGTGTGATGATTCTGGCCATCATTCTCGAAAGCATCCCGTGATGCAATTTAGTTAGTAGGTATTCTATTCCTAGGGTTTTGAACCCGAGATTCACCCTACTTACCTCATGTTGATAGTGTTTGCTAGTTCCTTTGGGATATTAGTAACCTTTGCATTAGTCCTCGATGTTCGTGGTATTTCCTTCTTCCAAATACTATGAACCGCTTATGGCAGAAGTTCCTTGAACCAAAAGATCACAACCAAAGTGCTCTTGATGATTTCTCGATTCCTTGTTGTTACTCTGCCAGTTCTACCTTTCTGCATGGGATATCCGGAAGAAACCTGTTAAACTTTGTTCGACATGCTAAACCATGCATCCACAACTCAGAAAATCATATGTTCTCTTGGGTTGTCCCTCTTTAGTTGTCTTCTGGCCTCGTCTATCAATTGATAGTCAAGAGTATGCGTGCATTCGTTCATCGATGCCTATTACTCTTGTGGTCCGTCAAGCCATTCTATTTCGGAATGACTAGGAGAAACAAACTTCAGTACCTTGTCCATTTCTAGGATTGGGTCAAAGCAGTTGTATTCCGCAGATCAAAATGCCAATCCAGCTTCTGCTCTGCTCTACCTTGGAGTGTTACCATCTTTATATCAAGAGTGTCATGAGAATTGCACCACCTCTTATGAATTCTTGACGCAGTAATACTTCTTGCCATCATTGTTAATTCCTCGGTTCCCATGTTATTGTAACCGGAATGCCGACAAGTGAATCGTGATGTGTGAAATCAATACTCCTAGCAACTGTGTTGCTTGGTAGTTAATGGACAATAATCTCATTCTTAGCGTGTTGGTATTGAATCATCATTCTAAGATAGCTTGTGCTACCTAGTCCTTATTTCTGGGTGCACTCCTCGATCAATGAGTCAGGATCGTATCGGTTCCTCGCTCTTTTGATCATATCGTCTTGCCGTGAAAAGCAAGATTGATCTCGAGCTTAGTAACATATCGGTGGTTCGTGATTTTCCGAATATCTTCTCGGAAGTGTTACCAGGTTGTCACCTGACCGCTATGTTGAGTTCGTGATCAAGTCGGTTTCTTGTAAACCACCCCTTCTCCAAGGATCTGTGTTGGATACCCCTGAGCTAGTTGGTCAGGCTAAATAACAACTTGGAGAGTTGGAAGATAAAAGCTTGTCTAACTTAGTTCATTTCCAAAGGGATATCTTGTGTTTGTGTGTTTGTTGTAGAAAGATGATTTCTTCATCGATTGCTCCTCGTGATTAGTTGTTGAACCTATTGTCTTATCTAAACTTTGATTTGAGTATGGGCTATCCTTAAATCAAGTCAGAACCAACGATATTCGTAATGTTGCCTTACTCGTGGTTGTTTCCTTGAGCATACACCATTATATCTTTTGGTCTGACCAATGATATCACTGTGTTCACATAGTTGTGGAATTCCATCTTCATGGAAATCTCGATGATTTGCTGTTGAGCTCATCATCAACATTTCATCTTGTCCATGATTCATGTTGAACATCTAAGTTAGTGTTGGAAACTTTTGTAAGCATTTCTTCATCTCTCATTTATGAAGTATATGTTTGGTGTGGGAAGTGACTTTCTCCAAGTTCATGTGCATCAGGTGCAAGTTGCTGCCATGAATTTGAGAAAGGTTTGTTTTGTTTCCCCTGGAATCATCCCAAGTCAGTTATGTATGTGTGAATGTATTCTATGGTTTGGTAGATTAATTACCTCCATTCCATATGTATTCCCTAGCACACCAAGCCACTGATTGAGTTGTTCAAGGAGAAGAAGTTCCTTCTTAAGACCCGGGCTTATACAAGGACTTCGATATCCTCGATGATGGTTCCCCACCTGAACTCGGTAGTGTTTTTAGTATAAGACTACTACGTGGTCATGCTTGTCTTGGACAACGTGTTCACAGGTCTGTAGCAGAACCAGCTCATGTTTTGGAGCATGCTATCGTAGTTCATTTTCCTGAGAATCTCGCAACGTCATCTCTTCGGTTTGTGTTGCAAATTTTCTTTTCCAGACATGCTGTCTGAAATGTCCTGTTACCAACCAGATCTGAATCTCAGGCAGATATGATGGTTGGAACTATTCCAAGATCTATGATGTAGGTCCCGACAAGGTTGATGTTGGCCGACGCACCTAGCCGGAAGATCTATCATTGTAGTATCTTGAATGAGCAATTTGCCCATCTTCTCTATAAGGATTTCATGTGACTTTTCTAGAAGTGTTCCTTATAAATCCTTTCTCTTCCGAAGTCCGACCTATACTTGATGGCCACGTTAATGCTTTAAGTATGAATGTGGTATGTAGAACATCAAGGAGAACATTAGAAGCGGAGTGCTAAATGTTTCTCGGTCAATCATCCAGATTTTGATCCCTTGGCCTCGCTAAGGTGAAATCTGAGGAGATGTTATCTTCCTTTGCACCTGCATCCTCCATCGTTATTCATCACGATAGTATGTTGTGGCCAGGATCCTTGGCACGGATGCTGGTAAGACCTTGATGAATATGGAACCGCTAAAGTTCTTGAGAACACGCTCAGTCACTGGGTTATATTCTCGGTATCAATTGGAATGTGCCTCCCGTTTGCCGGGTTGTTCTGTAACCATAGTTTCCTTTCCGATCTGAGTATGCCATTTCTTCGCACTCCGCCAAATGATCGTTTGTGATTGTCTTGTGCTGGTATCAAGGGTCTCAATGATCTAGATATAAAAAGTAATTCTTTTTGCCACTTCAGGGAAATCCTGCAAGTCACCTTCCGTAAGGTGCCCTGTTGTGGAATCGCTGCGGATACCTCCTCGCTATCTTGAAACCAGGCACCATCTTCTTCAGCGTGGAATTTTGCCTACCAGTTTGAACTTTCGTCATCTGTTTCTTTCCTTCCCTTCTGATGTGTGTTTTGTGTCTCAACTCAAGAGGTGTTGCTATGTCTCATTCAGTAAGTTGATAGTGAGTTGCTCAATCTTCGAGAAGATCGACTCTATAGAGTTTACCTTTCTTCTCATTATCGTGTTGGATGAAGTTGTCAAAGCAAGTCGTCGAGACCAAGATGATGCAATGAATCAACATCCTCGAGAAGGGCAATTGGATTGCGAAGATTGTGTTAGCTTGTGTCCCCTCTGTCTTCTTACCTCACGTCTTGAATCCTGGGAAAAGATTCTTGTTTAGTGGGGGTGAGTTGTCATAGACCTAGAGTTTGCTTGTAACTAGTGGCATTGCATCCATGCATCATGTTTAAATTTCATGAAACTTGAAATGGGGATTGATCCAAGCCCTAGCACCAAATGAAATTCAAATAGGTTCAACCTAAAATAATTTTCAATGAACCCAAAGTGCCCTTTGAAAATGTTCATGATTTCTGATAAAGGTTAAAACCTCTGTCAAAAATGATGAATATATTTCTAGGTCATCTCTGGATTTTTGATTTAAATCATTATGTATTTGGATTTGAGCATTTAATTACTATAAATATATAAAATGCTCAAATAATTCTGAAACTAAATGTGGGCCACTGGATTAATCCACGGAATGTCCACAAATTATTTCAGGATTTTATAAAATGCTTTAGTATTTTTACTAAAGCCAAAACCGTTGCAGAAAAATAGAAAACAGTTAAAAAAGGAAAAGAGAGCTTACCGTAACTTGCCTGGACCTACCTGCCTTTGCAGTCCACTTGGCAGCCCAGCCAACTGGCCCAGCCCACCAGAAGCCCCACCGTCTCCAACCTCTGCCAGTAGGCAGAGGCGTGTCGACGCGCGCCGCCCGAGCTCCACCTCCTGCTCCCCCCTCGCGCTGTCTCCGCGCCACAGGAACGGCCTCGACCCCCTCTGCCTCTCCCCTCACTCTGGAGCTCCCCCCATTTCCTCTAGCTCCCTCCCCGCAGCACCACCGAACATGCCGTCGTCGCCGCTTGCTGCTGCCGCGGCCACCGCCAATGCCTCGCCTCGCCGACGTGTCTGAGGGGTCTGCCTGCTACATCCTCAACGAGTCAAGCGACCCGGGAATCTCTGCATCGCCGCCATATCCATCTTCTTCATCGTTGGCCACTGAAGCTTGCCCGCGTGGATTTGTGAGCTCCAGACCCTCCCCGGCCTCGCCGTTAACTCTGCTGGATTCACCGTGAGCCTCTGCCCTTTTCCCCTCTCTCCCCGCGCTCGTCCCCGTCCTCTAACCACCGTGGCCATCGGAGCCGATTCCTCCTCGCCGCCGGACATGTCGCTACCGCGGCTACGGCCCTGCAAGCACGCGTCCGAGCTTACCACTGAGCTCACTGCACCCCTACGAGTCCAACGCGCCCACCCGCGGCTCCTGCCTTGCCCTGCACCGTCGATTCGTTCGACGCCCGAACGCCGGTCGCCGCACCTGCCATCAACGCCGTCGTTCTGGGCCATTTCCGGTGAAGCTGAGAGCACCACTTGACGCGCGCGAGCCCCAGCTACTCGTAGATGGGCCCCGCCGTTGTTTTGGTCACCGGAGGGAGATTTCCGAGCCTCGCCGCTGTGTCTGGCCTCGCCGGCGTCGAGTCGCCCGCAGGTTTGACCTGAGTTGATGTAGCGACCAGACCCGAATGGATCAAGTCTCTGTGCTCAGTGTCATCCCTGGATCAGTAATGCTGACACCACACAGTACTTCGAAGGATTTATAGCAGAGTAGCAATCACACACTTATTACATCGTTGTCCACAAGGGAACTTATTACAATAATATGGCTTAAGGCCATCTAATAATAACAGCGAAGGCTTGGAAGATAAGTGAGTCCATCAACTCCATCGGCATCATCGAGTATAGAACCACGACCTAACACCTTACTGTCATTCGAAAAGTCTGCAACGTGAAAGTTGCAGCCCAAAACGGTCAGCACATGGAATATGGCAATGTAACACATAAAGAGCAATGAAGGAATAAGCCTATACTACATGCATATATGGCTGGTGGTAAAGCTCTATGGTTACAATTTTGCATAAAGCTAGTTTTTCCCTACAGCAAAGGAATAATTTTATTTAACTATCATGGTGGTTGTTAAACATTGAGAATGGTTGACAGCATCCTCAATCCCAATTAAAAAGTACTCATCAAACCCAATACATTTATTAGAAGTAACATGTTGAGATTCACATGATATTCAATTACCAGATACTCAAAACGTCCATAACCGGGGACACGGCTAATCATGATTAGTTTATACACTCTGCAGAGGTTTGCGCACTTTTCCCCACAAGACTCGATCGCCTCCGCTTGGTTCTCGCACTACATGGTGTTTGAGAAACGGATGACCGAGACATAGTCTTTCAGAAGCGCTAGCACCTTACATGTGGGTAGACCGTACCAACCTACATCCCCTACATCAGCTAGCCTACCCGTAAGAGTTCGCACAACTTAGTCAACTACGCCAGAGCCCATAATTGGCTTGTGGCTGCACACGGAGGTTTCCAGTTTGAATAATCTTATGATCCCTTAGAGCCAGGTGGCGGTCCAAGAAATACAGCAAGTCTCGATAGAAACCAGTGCCTCAATCCACCCAGATGTGTGTTTAGGTTGCCACATTAGATAAACCATTAATTAACAATCTCACATCTGTCATGGATATTCACTCACCCAATCCACGTCTACTAGCATAGCATGGCATAATACGCAAACGTAGAAGTAACTCCCAAGGTTTCATAAGTAAAACAGGTAATAGGTACTACCTCAAATCTACTTCCCAATCCCACAATTTAATTAGATCCTAAACATGCAAGTGTTTGAGGGTTTGATCTAATGCATAAAAACTGGGTAGTAGAAAAGGTATGATCAAAGTGTTACTTGCCTTCCTGATGATCCGCGAGACCTAGAGATTCGAAGTAACAAGCGGCGCACTCCGGGTGATCTAACGCAGACAAACAACAAGCATACAATAAGTACTCATCTAATGCACAGGGAAATCTCGAATAAAAGATCTAACCAGAGAGTTCAACTTAAGAACCCTGGTTGCAAAAAGAATCGAATCAAATAAAGCATCGAAAGTCGAAACTCGAGAGAGAACGACTCGGTTTAGCAATCTGAAACTAGGTCAAAATTTTATAGTAACAAAACTCCGTTTAAGTAGGTTAGTCGGAACGGCGGTTTCGTAACGAAACTCCAGGTGCTTGAATCACCTGATTCCGATAAACGAGCGAGAAAATAAACAGATTTGAAAATCGAATCGGAAATCGAAATCAGAAAAATAACGGATTAAATCCGATTGAAAGAAAAAGACGAACAGATTAAACAGCGGACGTTCGTTAACAGAACTAATCCGACGAACACGTTCATTGAAACGAACGGGTCGGTGAACGTTCACTAAATAAGAAAACCGAAAAAAATAATAAAAACCATCTAGGGTTTTAAAAAACCGAACAACGCGAGAAAACCGGATCGGTTTTAAAGCAAACCGGATCGGACGGGCGGCGAGGTCGGCTACCTCGGCGAGGTCGCCCGGCGGGCTCCGGCTCATGGTCGGGCGACGGCTGGGTCGGCGGCGGGTCGACGGGTGGCGAGGGGCGGCGACAGGCGGCGGCGGCCTCGGGTTGGGGCGGCGGCGGCTCGGCTGGGCAGGCGGCGGCTCGGGGTGAGGGGAGAGGAGGGGGGCGGGGTTATAAAGAGGGGGTCCGTTGCCTTGGGGAGGGGGCGGCGGCGGGTCCGGCGTGAGCCGAGCCGGACTCGGGCGGCGGGCGGCGTCGGCGGTGGGGCTCCTCCCAGCCAGAGGAGGGGAGATGGGCCGGGCGGCTCGGTTGGGCCTTGGCCCAAAGGGGGGCGGGTTTTTTTAAACAAAACTAAACGAAAATAAAATCAAACCAAACGGACTCAATTTTTATAAAATTAATTTTTCCCGACTCATAAAAATGAGTCGAACAAAATGAACTTTAAAACGGGCAAATATGCATATTTTTAAATACTCATTTTTTGCCTAAAGCAAATAAACTTTCAAAACCAAAATTTGATTTATTTATAAAATCTTCATTTTTCCTAAATGTTGGGAAAGTCATATTATTCCTCTCTTAATTTTTTATCGGAAAAACTTATGAAGATATTTAAATAAATCCAATGATCCTATATTTTCATAATTTGAGAAATCCCAAATATGAAAATAATGAAACTTCCAACTCTCTCCGAGGGTCCTTTAGTTGCGTGAAATTTTCTAGGATCGGAAAAATGCGAGAAAATATGATATGCATGATGACCTAATGTATAACATTCCAAATTGAAAATTTGGGATGTTACAGTTGACCAGGGTTTGACCTCCCCTGGGTCAATGACAAGTGGGCCCAGGCCCCAGCTAATTTTAGTTAAGTGTTAATTAAACTTAATTAGCCTGCTGATACTGACATGTGGGCCCGGGGCCTTAACTAAGCTGGATTAGGATTAGATTAGTACTAATTAACTTAGGTTAGTTAGTTAGACACTAACATATGGGTCCCACTGGTCAGGTTTGACCTGGACCGACCCGTTGACCTGCTGACGTCACTCAGACATCATGCTGACGCAATAAGTCATTTTCTGTATTTAATTTAATTCAGGAAATTCCAGAAAATAGCCAAAACTTCTAAAAATCATTGAAATTATTCTGTAACTCCAAATACAAAGATTTATATATGAAAAATGATCATAAAAATTCAATCTATCCATCTGTACCATTTTCATGCATGTTAGAACAACTTATAGTTGCTGAATTGGGCAAAACAAATAAAGGCATTTGAATAATAACATATGGAGTTTGAATTTGAACCTAGGGTTCAAACCAACTCCATTTAACTTGCTGCTAGTTGCATTAGCTCAAACCACAGCATATTGCCATGTCATGATCATGCATCATATTGTGCATTGCATTGATTGTGTTCTTCCTTGTTTGCCGGTATTTGTCCCCTCTCAGTAGACGTGGTACCGACGATGAGTTCGATGACACCGATGAAGAACTATACTATCTTCAGAAGTGCCAGGCAAGAAAAACCCCATTGTTCATTCCGATACAATCCCACTCTCTCGCTCCTGCTCTCTTTTACTGCATTAGGACAACAATGATTCAACTGTTACATGCTGGGGTAGTTGAACCCCTTTCCTCTGCATGACATGTCATTGCCAAAGTAAATAGATGAAACCCACTAGCATGAGTAGGAGTTGTTTGAGCCCTGATGTGCCTACTCATTCATGCTTATTTGTCATGCCTGCTATTGCTTAGAGTTGTGTCAGGTCTGATTCACCGGGAATGAATTGAAAGTGTGTGAGCATGTCCTACTATTGTGAGCTAAGTGTGTGAACACGATTTGTTAAAGGTAGCGGTGAGAGGCCATGTAGGAGTACATGGTGGGTTGTCTCATTGCAGCCGTCCTCAGGAACCGAGTTCTGTGTTTGTGAGCCATGAACAACTACTACCACACATTGGGTTCCGGTAACTCGGCCTCTCTCGACTTATTAATCAACCTGATCTCTGTCCAGGAGTTGCATCTAGTTTCTGGTGTTTGTAGGTAGTGCTAGTAGTCTACCAAGTGGCACCCGGTACAGGTGGGCTTGGGACAGACTAGGCGCAGTGGCACGGTGTACCAAGTGGCACCCGGATGGTGGGCTTGGGAACCCTGCTCACATCGTTTGGGGCCGTGAGCGACACCCCGGCCGGATCTCCTTGCAGATGGAACCCGAATAGGCGATAAACCTGGACGAGAGACTTGTGTGGTTAGTCAGGTCGTGGCCGGCTTCAGCTTGAAGGTTGCCGAGATACATGACGTGTACATGGCGGTAAGTGGCGAGAGCATGTGAGAAGAAGTACACCCCTGCAGGGTTAACATCATCTATTCGAATAGCCGTGTCCGCGGTAAAGGACTTTTGGGTTGCCTGTACAGTTCATAGACAAGTGAAAGTGGATACTCTAAAATACGCAAGATAAGCGTGAGTGCTATGGATGGTGTTCTCGTAGGGAGATGATACGTCTCCAACGTATCTATAATTTTTGATTGCTCCATGCTACTTTATCTACTGTTTTGGACTATATTGGGCTTTATTTTCCAATTTTATATTATTTTTGGGACTAACCTATTAACCGGAGGCCCAGCCGAGAATTGATGTTTTTTTGCCTATTTTAGTATTTCGAAGAAGAAACGGAATATCAAACGGAGTCCAAACGGAATGAAACCTTCGGAAACGTGATTTTCTCACCGAACGTGATCCAGGAGACTTGGACCCTACTCCAAGAAGTAACAGAGGCGGTCACGAGGGTGGGGGGCGCGCCCCCTGCCTTGTGGGCCCCCTGTTGCTCCACCGACGTACTCCTTCCTCCTATATATACCTACGTACCCCCAAATGATCAGAACAGGAGCCAAAAACCTAATTCCACCACCGCAACTTCCTCAGATCCACGAGATCCCATCTTGGGGCCTGTTAGGAGCTCACGGAGGGGGCATCCACCATGGAGGGCTTCTACATCATCACCATAGCCCCTCCGATGAAGTGTGAGTAGTTTACTTCAGACCTTCGGGTCCATAGCTAGTAGCTAGATGGCTTCTTCTCTCTTTTTGGATCTCAATACAATGTTCTCCCCCTCTCTCGTGGAGATCTATTCGATGTAATCTTGTTTTTTGCGGTGTGTTTGTTGAGACCGATGAATTGTGGGTTTATGATCCAGCTTATCTATGAATAATATTTAAATCTTCTCTGAATTCTTTTATGTATGATTGGTTATCTTTGCAAGTCTCTTTGAATTATCCGTTTGGTTTGGCCAACTAGATTGGTAGTTCTTGCAATGGGAGAAGTGCATAGCTTTGGGTTCAATCTTGCGGTGTCCTTACCCAAAGGATGTAAAGGGTTGCAAGGCACGATTGTATTGTTGCCATCGAGGATAACAAGATGGGTTATTTATCATATTGCATGAATTTATTCCTCTACATCATGTCATCTTGCTTAAGGCGTTACTCTGTTTTTAACTTAATACTCTAGATGCATGCTGGATAGCGGTCGATGAGTGGAGTAATAGTAGTAGATGCAGAATCGTTTCGGTCTACTTGTCACGGACGTGATGCCTATATACATGACCATACCTAGATATACTCATAACTATGCTCAATTCTATCAATTGCTCAACAGTAATTTGTTCAACCACCGTAGAATACTCATGCTCTTGAGAGAAGCCACTAGTGAAACCTATGGCCCCCGGGTTTATTCTCATCATATCAATATCCATCACTTTAATACTTGCTTTGTTTTCAGTTTACCTTTTACTTTTCACTTTGCATCCATATACCAAAATTACCAAAAATATTATTTATCATCTCTATCAGATCTCACTCTCGTAAGTGACCGTGAAGGGATTGACAACCCCTAATCGCGTTGGTTGCGAGGAGCTATCGATTTGTGCAGGTACGAGGGACTTGTGCGTGGCCTCCTACTGGATTGATACCTTGGTTCTCAAAAACTGAGGGAAATGCTTACGCTACTTTGCTGCATCATCCTCTCCTCTTCGGGGAAATCCAAAGCAGTGCTCAAGAGGTAGCAAGAAGGATTTCTGGCGCCGTTGCCGGGGAGGCTCATGCAAGAGCAAGTCAACCATATCAAGCACCCATCACAATCCCTATCTCTCGCATTACATTATTTGCCATTTGCCTCTCGTTTTCCTCTCCCCCACTTCACCCTTGCCATTTTATTCGCCCTTCCTCCATTCAATCTTGTGTACCATGTGCCTTCTTCTTGCTTGCATCTTCGCTTGCTAAGAGTTTATGGATCCTCATCCACTTGCTAATCTCTTTAAGAGATCCAATTATGATGAACCTATTGCTAGTGAGTTGAGTCACTAGATTATCTTTATGAGGTTTTGCCTGAATTTCGTGAATCTAAAAATTGTGATAAAGTACTTTATGAAACAATTCACGATAGGTCTTTGAATAAGAAGCATGATTCCAATGATTTTATTATAAATTCTATTGATGTACATTGTGCTAATAATATGCAAAACCCTAAGCTTGGGGATGCTAGTTTTGCTATGTCTACTACTTGTTGCAATAATCATGATTGGGGTAATTCTTCTTATGATCTTGAGAATTTATTTAAGCCCCATGATGAATATGAGATTGATAATAGTGTTTGCAATAATATTGAAAATGGGTTTGGAAGAGTGTCAACTTTAGATCCCACATATTTGGATAATGTTCAATCTTATGAAGTTTTTGATAAAAGTGGGTTTGGAGAGGTCATGACTTTGGTTAATATTAATCCCACTATTTCGGAAGAGTGACAACTTCGCATGCATGTGGATCGTGTTGAGAATATGTTATGTGATGGCTATATTGTTGAATTTTCTTATGATCCTACATGTAATTATTCTGAGAGGGAAAAATATGGTTATAGAAATTTTCATGTTACTAAATTACCTCTCGTTATGTTGAGATTGCTATTGTTCCTTTCCACTTCCTTGCATATGCTAGTTTTTCTTGCTATGATAATTTGTTTGCCTATAATATGCCTATGCATAGGAAGTATGTTAGACTTAGGTGTGTTTGTCACATGTTTTATGATGCTCTCTTTGTGCCTCAATTCTTGTCTTTCTTGTGAGCATCATTGAAATCTCAATGCCTAGCTAAAAAGGCATTAAAGAAAAGCACTTGTTGGGAGACAGCCCAATATTTTTACTTTCTGTTTAGGAATAAATAATCCCTCTAGCCTCTGTTTAGATGTGGTTTTATGTTTTAATTAGTGTTTGTGCCAAGCTAGACCAATTGGATCTTCTTGGATGATAGTTATTTGATCTTGCTGTAATTTCCAGAAACTTTGCGCTCAGTGCCCGAATTATTAAAAATCACCAGAACGTGATAAAATACTGATTCCAAATGCTGCTGATCAACAAACAAATTGTATAGATCGTATAATTTTGGTAGATTTTTTGGAGTTCCAGAAGTTTGCGTTAGTTACAGATTACTACAGACTGTTCTGTTTTTGACAGATTATGTTTTTCGTGTGTTGTTTGCTTATTTTGATGAATCTATGGCTAGTAAAATAGTTTATGATCCATAGAGAAGTTAGAATACAGTAGGTTTAACACCAATATAAATAAAGAATGAGTTCATTACAGAACCTTAAAGTAGTCTTTTGTTCTTTCTCTAACGGAGCTCACGAGATTTCTATTCAGTTTTGTGTTGTGAAGTTTTCAAGTTTTGGGTAAATTCTTTTGATGGATTATGGAACAAGGAGTGGCAAGAGCCTAAGCTTGGGGATGCCCATGGCACCCCCAAGATAATCCAAGGACACCAAAAAGTCAAAGCTTGGGGATGCCCCGGAAGGCATCCCCTCTTTCGTCTACTTACATCGGTAATTTACTTGGAGCTATATTTTTATTCACCACATGATAAGTGTTTTGCTTGGAGCGTCTTGTATTATTTGCGTCTTTGCTTGTTAGTTTACCACAGTCATCCTTACTGTACACACTTTTTGAGAGAGCCATACATAAATTGGAATTTGCTATAATACTCTATGTGCTTCACTTATATCTTTTGAGCTTGATAGTTTTGCTCATAGTGCTTCACTTATATCTTTTGAGCGTGATAATTTTTTCTCTAGTGCTTCACTTAGATATTTTAGAGCACGGTAGTGGATTTGTTTTAAAGAAACTATTGATCTCTCATGCTTCACTTAGATTATTTTGAGAGTCGTTAATAGCATGGTAATTTGCTTAATGTTAATATACTTGGTATTCAAGATATGTGAAACTTTCTTTTGAGTGCGTTGAATACTAAGAAAAGTTTGATGCTTGATAATTATTTTGAGATATGAAGATGGTGATATTAGAGTCATGCTAGTTAAGTATTTGTGAATTTAAAGAATACTTGTGTTGAAGTTTGTGATTCCCGTAGCATGCACGTATGGTGAACCGTTATGTGATGAACTCGGAGCATGATTTATTTATTGATTGTCTTCCTTATGAGTGGCGGTCGGGGACGAGCAATGGTATTTTCCTACCAATCTATCCCCCTAGGAGCATGCACGTAATACTTTGCTTTGATAAACTTCTAGATTTTTGCAATAAGTATATGAGTTCTTTATGGCTAATGTTGAGTCCATGGATTATACGCACTTTTTCCCATCCTTCCACCATTGCTAGCCTCTCTATTACCGCGCACTTTTCGCCGGTATCATACACCCACCATATATCTTCCTCAAAATAGCCACCATACCTACCTATTATGGCATTTCCATAGCCATTCCGAGATATATTTCCATGCAACTTTCCACTGTTCCGTTTATTATGACACGCTCCATCATTGTCATATTGCTAGCATGATCATGTAGTTGACATCGTATTTGTGGCAAAGCCACCTTTCATAATTCTTTCATACATGTCACTCTTGTTTCATTGCATATCCCGGTACACCGCCGGAGGCATTCATATAGAGTCATACTTTGTTCTAAGTATCGAGTTGTAAGAAAAATAAAAGTGTGATGAACATCATTATTAGAGCATTGTCCCAAGTGAGGAAAGGATGATGGAGACCATGATTCCCCCACAAGTCGGGATGAGACTCCGGACGAAAAATAAAAAAAAGAAAAAAGAAAAAGAAAAGAGGCCATAAAAAAAGAGAAAAGGCCCAAAGAAAAAAAAATGAGAGAAAAAGAGAGAAGGGACAATGTTACTATCCTTTTACCACACTTGTGCTTCAAAGTAGCACCAAGATCTTCATGATAGAGAGTCTCTCATTTTGTCACTTTCATATACTAGTGGGAATTTTTCATTATAGAACTTGGCTTGTATATTCCAATGATGGGCTTCCTCAAATGCCCTAGGTCTTCGTGAGCAAGCGAGTTGGATGCACACCCACTTAGTTTCTTTTGTTGAGCTTTCATATACTTACAGTTCTAGTGCATCCGTTGCATGGCAATCCCTACTCACTCACATTGATATCTATTGATGGGCATCTCCATAGCCCGTTGATACGCCTAGTTGATGTGAGATTATCTTCCCTCTTTTTGTCTTCTCCACAACCACCATTCTATTCCACACATAGTGCTATATCCATAGCTCACGCTCATGTATTGCGTAAAGATTGAATTTTTTTTGAGAATGTTAAAGTATGAAACAATTGCTTGGCTTGTCATCGGGGTTGTGCATGATTTAAATATTTTGTGTGGTGAAGATGGAGCATAGCCAGACTATATGATTTTGTAGGGATAACTTTCTTTGGCCATGTTATTTTGAGAAGACATAATTGCTTAGTTAGTATGCTTGAAGTATTATTATGTTTATGTCAATATGAACTTTTGTCTTGAATCTTTCGGATCTGAATATTCATACCACAATTAAGAAGATTTACATTCAAATTATGCCAAAGTATCACTCCGCATCAAAAATTCTCTTTTTATCATTTACCTACTCAAGGACGAGTAGGAATTAAGCTTGGGGATGCCTGATACGTCTCCAACATATCTATAATTTTTGATTGCTCCATGCTACTTTATCTACTGTTTTGGACTATATTGGGCTTTATTTTCCACTTTTATATTATTTTTGGGACTAACCTATTAACCGGAGGCCCATCCCAGAATTGTTGTTTTTTTGCCTATTTCAGTGTTTCGAAGAAACGGAATATCAAACGGAATCCAAACGGAATGAAACCTTCGGAAACGTGATTTTCTCACCGAACGTGATCCAAGAGACTTGGACCCTACTCCAAGAAGTAACAGAGGCGGTCACGAGGGTGGGGGGCGTGCCCCCCTGCCTTGTGGCCCCCCTGTTGCTCCACCGACGTACTCCTTCCTCCTATATATACCTACGTACCCCCAAACGATCAGAACAGGAGCCAAAAACCTAATTCCACCGCCGCAACTTCCTGTATCCACGAGATCCCATCTTGGGGCCTGTTCCGGAGCTCCGCCGGTGGGGGCATCCACCACGGAGGGCTTCTACATCATCACCGTAGCCCCTCCGATGAAGTGTGAGTAGTTTACTTCAGACCTTCGGGTCCATAGCTAGTAGCTAGATGGCTTCTTCTCTCTTTTTGGATCTCAATACAATGTTCTCCCCCTCTCTCGTGGAGATCTATTCGATGTAATCTTGTTTTTGCGGTGTGTTTGTTGAGACCGATGAATTGTGGGTTTATGATCCAGCTTATCTATGAATAATATTTGAATCTTCTCTGAATTCCTTTATGTATGATTGGTTATCTTTGCAAGTCTCTTCGAATTATCCGTTTGGTTTGGCCAACTAGATTGGTAGTTCTTGCAATGGAAGAAGTGCATAGCTTTGGGTTCAATCTTGCGGTGTCCTTACCCAAAGGATGTAAAGGGTTGCAAGGCACGTATTGTATTGTTTCCATCGAGGATAACAAGATGGGGTATTTATCATATTGCATGAATTTATTCCTCTACATCATGTCATCTTGCTTAAGGCGTTACTCTGTTTTTAACTTAATACTCTAGATGCATGCTGGATAGCGGTCGATGAGTGGAGTAATAGTAGTAGATGCAGAATCGTTTCGGTCTACTTGTCACAGACGTGATGCCTATATACATGATCATACCTAGATATACTCATAACTATGCTCAATTCTATCAATTGCTCAACAGTAATTTGTTCACCCACCGTAGAATACTCATGCTCTTGAGATAAGCCACTAGTGAAACCTATGGCCCCCGGGTCTATTCTCATCATATCAATCTCCATCACTTTAATACTTGCTTTGTTTTTTTTACTTTACCTTTTACTTTTCAATTTGCATCTATATACCAAAAATACCAAAAATATTATTTATCATCTCTATCAGATCTCACTCTCGTAAGTGACCGTGAAGGGATTGACAACCCCTAATCGCGTTGGTTGCGAGGAGCTATCGATTTGTGCAGGTACGAGGGACTTGTGCGTGGCCTCCTACTGGATTGATACCTTGGTTCTCAAAAACTGAGGGAAATACTTACGCTACTTTGCTGCATCATCCTCTCCTCTTCGGGGAAATCCAACGCAGTGCTCAAGAGGTAGCAGGAGACGGGAGCGGATCCATAGTGGTATATTGATATGGTGAATATGTGGACTCGAGTGCGCCACCTCAAGAGAGTTACTTGCAGTCGTAGTTCAGGTTAGCCACCGAGTCAAAGCTGGCTTGCTGCAGTTAAACCCCACCATCCCTTTGTTGATAATGATGCATATGTAGATAGTTCTGATGTAAGTCTTGCTGGGTACATTTGTACTCACGTTTGCCTATTTTATGTTTTTGGAGAGAGACTTCAGTCTCATTAATAGTTCCTTGTGGACTTCGATGTTTAGCTTGTTACCTCAGCTACGATCTTGTGCCCTCGGCAGGATCTAGTAGATAGTCAGGTTTCTCAGCCTTTTTCATTTATAGTTGTCTGTACTCAGACATGTTAAGCTTCCGCTTGTGCTTTGACTTGTGTGCTCTGAATGTTGGGTCATGAGACCCATGTTTGTAATATCTGACTCCTCGGAGCTTATTGACTAAAATACTTGAATTGTAGAGTCATGTTGTGATGTCATGTTGTATTTGCACATATCGAGCATATTGTGTGTATGTTATTGAAATTCTTGGTATGTGTGGGATCTGACTATCTAGTTGTTTATCCTTGGTAGCCTCTCTTACCGGGAAATGTCTCCTGGTGCTTCCACTGAGCCATGGTAGCTTGCTACTGCTCCAGAACACTTAGGCTGGCCAGCATGTGTCCTTCTTCGATCCTGTGTCTGTCCCTTCGGGGAAATGTCACGCGGTGTCTACCGGAGTCCTGTTAGCCTGCTACAGCCCAGATTCTCTGGAGTCCTGCTAGCCCAGTTGCTACAGCCCGGATTCACTCGCTGATGACCGACACGTTCGTTGCTGGGTCATGTATGCCTGTCCCTATAAGTTAGTGCCACTTTGGGTTCACGACTAGCCATGTCAGCCCGGGCTCCTTGTCATATGGATGCTAGCGACACTATCATATACGTGTGCCAATAGGCGCAAACGGTCCCGGGCCTGGTAAGGCGACACCCGTGGGAATACCGTGCGTGAGGCCGCAAAGTGACATGAGGTGTTACATGCTAGATCGGTGTGCCGTTGAGTCGGGGTCCTGACAGCTTTGCTAGAAGGAGAAACATAGCATAGATCGATCATTAAAACTGAAATCGAATAAGTAGAGAGATCTGGCAAAGTTGTGGTAGGCTTTGGAGGTTTGGAGGAAGAAGAAGAAAATAAATGAGATGGAGGAAAGTTACCTCTTGCCTCGGTCTCCTTATGGTTGCCGAGAGGCCATACGGGCATGCATACGAGCGCAGCAATATGGAATATCAAGTAGTAAATTAAAATGCATGTATGGGCAGTTCAGTACGGGTGCACCACCTTCAGCTGCTCCAAAATTCAATCAAGGGATATGGATCCTACCAATTTCTTAGAAAACAATAAAACCTCTGATTTCTACGTAATATCCAGCATAAAATTCAATTACCGCCACCTGCTACTTCGCCGATCCCTGCCCCTCCGTCACCAGCGGCTTGCATATGCTCTTTCCAGGGTCTAATGGGGCAACATGGAGAAGGGGATCGGGGTGGCGCCATGGGTATGAAGGTGACGGCGACCGAGATGAGGAAGGGGAACCGGCGGTGAATGGATGCAGATGTGGGGTGGCGTCATGCAAAGGGAGGTGACGATGGCCCTTGCAATAGGATTGTGTGGAGTAGGGGCTCGGCATGGAGAGAGGCGACAACAGCAGACTGGAGTGGGCATGGTGAGCTCATGTGTGTCGTCAACTGAGTCGAGCGAGCCGTTGTGTCATGTGCGACATGAGGTATCCTTTCAGGCCGAACTGAATAACCAAGCCACCGCGAGGGAGGCACGCTCGACCAGGAGGCCGTGGATGCTATGCTTGTACACATGGGACACATTGGCGTCGGCTATGCATAGGATTTGATTTGCAGCTGGTCTACACAGATTTTTGGGGAAACGATTCAATATGGCCGACTGGCCGAAGCTTCTGCCAGTCGCGACATATCACTAGCTTTCGTTTCTCTTCCAACGGGGCTCACCACCCACCACTCATTCGTACTACAACCTCTCTTTCGTGCAGCTCAGCAGCACCAACACCCTGGTCTCCGGTGGAGCTCCAGCGTGCCCAAGGCTGATATCCCATGGCACTCCTCCAACCCAGCAACGTCTGTATCTTCTTCACAGGCCTCGTGCCTCCTCTCCCCCTTCTTCTCCATCGTCCTGCATGGCTTTCTTCTGCATGGAACTTCTGCAAGGCCTGCTGTGGCCGGAGGCAAGCAACACAGGCGAGGGAGCGGCACTGGGAAAACCCACTTGATGGCACCTATGCTGCGTGTTGTGGGTAGCCATGGCAAGATGTTGCAATTGGCAGGCGTGCAACTAGGAGCTATCGGTCCAGATGCTGGGATCGGCAACTGCACATGCTACATCCAGCCATGAAGTTGCTGGAACTGGTGCGGACAGATGCTGGAAGCATGGTCACCGAAAGCTACAGACGTTGCCGGGAGTCTGGAACCAGTGTCATGGAAAGCTGCAACTGTTGCCAAAGATGCTGGAAACTACATTGTGCAAAGCTGCGACTGTGGGCAAAAAAACATCTGTGACTACGATGCGAAGTTGCAACTGTTGGCTAGAATTGCTGGAACCAGCACTTGCCGGTGAAGGTGCAAAAGCCACTACTGCGGCACAAAAGTTGTATCCGTTGGCTAAAAATGCTGGAGCCAGCGCTCACTGGTGTTGCGGCTGGTAATGTCAGGAGCTTAGACGGAGCACGGCGGCACTGCGAAGCCTCCGCACGTGGTCGGATCCTACTGCAACAGGCGGGGATTTTTCTACGACCAGGAGATGAGGATGTCGGGACCTCCATCCAATGATGTTGGGAGTGTCCAGAGGACACTCGAACGCCTGCGGGGATGCTAGACCATGGTCGGGGACTACAGCGACCATGGCTCGCACAGCCGCGAGGGAAATGTGTGCGTGGGAGGCGGGGATGGCGAGCTGAGGCGACGTCGAGGGCTGTTGTTGATCTTCGTCAGAGCTCCATGCACGCGGGTCAAAGGCTGTGATGTGCGAGGAAAGGGGATTTTTCTATTTTGGATTGACCGAGCCGCAGGGGAAGAGACCAATCGTACGGTTCTAAGCGGATTATCAAACGGTTCTGTTGCGGCCGGCCTAGCACTTGTGCCGGCCGGCCGACGCAGATTACTGCCCCATTCTTTTCCCACAATTGGCCTATAACAACTTCCAGTGCCCTGAAAAACAACTTTCTGTGGGTCAGCATCACTTGGGCCAGCGCCTCCTGCCCATGTACGACACTATCGCACGCATCGGATCAGGTTGATCCAATCTGCTGTCGCCATCGATCTTGGCAAGACTGCCTTGTACATGCTGCACACTGCTCTGCCAGATTACAATATGATCAACTCTGCTTCGGCATCGAAACTCGCGGGCGTAGTTCATCCCGTATTACGATGGCATCATGCAGATTTTTGTCGATTTTCTTCCTCCTCTAGATATACAATCCACGACCTGCGGACTTTAGAACCTTGCTCATGATACCATTTGTTAGAATAAAACGAGGCTCATAGTTGATCATCCGAGGACCAAGCAATCACACGAGGCATGACACCGAGATTTGTTAGCAAGGTCACTGAACTCGGCTATAAGCCCGGGGCCTAACTACGGGTGCTCTTCCCGTGACAGCGTCACAATACCACAGCCCGGATGCCCGGGCACTGGCACACGCCGCCGGCTCCCCAAACGCGCATGTGCTGTTATGTTGGTATTTTTTTTCTTTTTTTCGAAAAGGGGGGATTCCCCGGCCTCTGCATCAGAACGATGCATACGGCCACATTTATTAATAAGAGTAAACAAGGTTCAACAAGGTCTAAAAGTCTGCAAACAAAAAGGAGTGGCAAGCTCACACAGAGCCTCAATGCCAAAACAGAAAGCCTAACAAGCCACAACCGGCTGACAAATGAACAGATAGATTAACTAATCGCCTATCCTATTACATGACCGCCAACCAAACCGGTTGAAGATATCCCGCGCTACCATCTCTCACCGGACAGATCCAGTAACCAAACGCTCCCTGGCCTCCGTCGGAGTGAGTGAGGACCACATACGGATCAACGCAGTAGCCCGGAATAAAACCTGCAAAAAATGAATAGTTGTTGTTCTGTTAAAAGCCAAATCATTTCTGCAGTTCCAAATGGCCCATAAGAACGCACAAACTCCTACACGAATGTGTCTAGCTGTTTCAGAGTCTATCCCAGCAAGCCACGTCCCGAATAACGTGTTGACCGAAGTCAGGGGAGTAATGTTAAAGGCAATTTGCACTGAGCGCCACAAGCCTCGTGCCAACGGGCAGTCAAAGAAGAGGTTCTTGATGGTCTCCTCCCGATCACAGAAACTACACCTAGTAGAACCTGTCCAGTTACGCTTAACTAGATTGTCCTTTGTTAAAATTACTTGTTTATGTACAAACCACATAAACACTTTAATCTTTAAGGGGACCTTAACTTTCCAAACCTCTTTGGAACTAGGAATCACACTTGAGTTAATGATGTCGATATACATCGATTTAACTGTGAACTCCCCAGATCTAGTAAGCTTCCACCACAACTTATCGGGCTGAGAATTTAACTGAACCCCCACCAATCTCTGGACCAAGTGCAGCCATGCTTCCCATCGGTCACCCACAAGCACCCTCCTAAACTGAATGTTGAGCGGAATGGACTGCAAAACCGTGGTAACAAGAGCCTCACGGCACTGAACAATACGATAAAGGGACGGATACTGGGTCGCCAAAGGCGCGTCGCCAAGCCACGTATCCTCCCAAAATCGAGTATCATTACCATTACCGACAATACACCTAGTTCTGTTAAAGAAGGTAGCTTTGATTCTCATGAGCCCCTTCCAGAACGGCGAATCAGTTGGTCCCATAGTGACCTAGGACAGGGTCTTGGACTGCAAATATTTACTACGTAAAATCTGCGCCCATGTTGCCTCCGTCTCAAGTGCCAACTTATACAACCACTTACTAAGCAAGCATCTATTCTTGACTTCTAGATTTTCAATACCAAGGCCCCCCTGGTCCTTTGGTCGACAGATAATATCCCATTTGGCCAGTCTGTATTTTCTCTTAAGTTCATCACTCTGCCAAAAGAATCGAGATCGATAGAAGTCCAGCCTTTTCCTAACCCCAACTGGGACCTCAAAGAAGGATAAGAGGAACATAGGTAAACTCGTGAGCACTGAGTTAATAAGGATCAACCGGCCTCCATAAGACATGAGTTTTCCCTTCCAGCAACTCAGTTTCTTCTCAAACCGATCCTCTATGCACTTCCACTCGCTGTTTGTTAGCTTACGATGGTGAATAGGAATACCTAGATACGTAAAAGGTAGAGACCCAACTTCACAACCAAACAATTGTCTATATGCCTCTTGTTCATCTTTGGCTCTACCAAAGCAGAACAGCTCGCTTTTATGAAAATTAATCTTAAGCCCCGTCAATTGTTCAAATAAGCATAACACTAACTTCATGTTTCTCGCTTTTGCCAAATCGTGTTCCATAAAGATGATAGTATCATCAGCGTACTGCAGGATGGACACACCACCATCAACCAGATGAGGCACCAAGCTACCCACCGACCGGCCTCTTTTGCCCTTCCAATTAGGATCGCCAACATGTCCACCACAATATTGAATAATATTGGAGACATAGGATCGCCTTGTCTCAATCCCTTATGCGTTTGGAAATAATGACCTATATCATCATTCACTTTGATTCCAACACACCCTTTTTGCGTGAATGCTTCCACTGGCGGCGCCAAGCTTCATCAAAGCCCTTCATGCGTAAGGCCTGTTGAAGGAACGCCATTTGACTTTATCATATGCCTTCTCGAAATCCACTTTGAAAATAACCCCATCAAGTTTTTTCATGTGGATCTCATGGAGCGTTCATGGAGGACCACCACCCTTCCAGATGTTCCTATCCGCATGAAAGCCGCTTGAGTAGGCTGCACCACGGCATGCTAATCTGTGTTAGCCTATTCGTCCCAACCTTGGTAAAATTTTTGAAACTAACATTCAGAAGACAGATAGGCCGAAATTGCTCGATTCTCACGGCCTCTGTTTTCTTAGGAAGCAGGGTTATTGTTCCAAAATTAAGCTGGAACAGCTGCAAATGTCCCGAGAATAAATCATGGAACATCGGCAACAGGTCCCCTTTAATAATATGCCAGCATTTCTTATAAAACTCAGCAGGGAAACCATCCGGACCGGGTGCCTTATTATTTTTTATCTGGGAAACGGCCTCGAAAACCTCCTTTTCCGAAAAAGGGGCGGTTAATATATCGTTCTCCACCGCAGTGAGTTGAGGTACATCTTCGATTCTAGACTCATCCAGAGACACACAGTTCTCCTCTGGTGGTCCGAACAATCGTTTGTAGTACTCGGTAATGTAGAGCTTCAAATTATCCTGCTCGATAATCGTACCCTCATCTTGTTCTAGTTGGAAGATTCTCTTCTTCCTATGTTTGCCATTTGCAATCATATGGAAGAATTGAGTGTTCGCGTCCCCCTCGACCACTCTTCGTACCTTTACCCGCAGAGCCCACTTTAACTCTTCCTCACGAAGAAGTTCTTTCAACCTCTGCTCAGCGTCAAGCTTAGTATGAAGCTCGGTGGCTGGCAACACCGTGGTTTCTGCTTTTACATCTAAGGACTGAATGAGGGCAAGGATCCGTTCCTTTTCAACCCTATATATCCCACTGAGATGTTTAGCCCATCCACGTAGGAAACTTCTCAGATGCCTAATCTTATTCTGCCAGCGCTCAAGCGCATTCCTACCGCCTCCATCCTTAGCCCACTCTCTGGCTACAAGATCCAGGAAGCCTTCTCTTTCAAACCACGCAAGCTCGAACGAGAACAAATTCTTGTTGCCCGAGTAGGTAGCCCCACCAGAGTCAAGAAAAAGAGGCGTGTGATCAGAAATCCCGCGAGAGAGAGCATGAACTGTTATGAAGGGAAACTTCTGTTCCCATTCGACACTTTCGAGTACCCTATCCAACTTTTCAAATGTTGGATTTGGCATGGCGTTGGCCCAAGTAAACTTCCTACCTGAAAGCTTAATCTCTCTCAGATCCAAGCTTTAATGATAGTGTTGAACATAAACGACCATCTCCCGTCAAAATTATCATTGTTCTTCTCGTCACGCCTCCTAATAATGTTAAAATCACCCCCAATGAGAATGCGGAGCTGCTCGGAACCACAAACTCTAACCAGGTCGGCCAGGAAATCCGGTTTGAATTCTGCCTGCGCGGCGCCATACACCGCCACCAGAGCCCAGTCAAAACCGTCGACCTTGGATCGCACCCTGAATTTAACAGCAAAATCTCCCATGAACACACTTCAAACTTCGAGAGAATCGCATCGAACACCAAGTAAGATCCCTCCCGATCTCCTCGGTGGCGCATAAGTGCTACCAAACTCAATACCCCCCGATAGAGTGTTAAGAAATTGTGGTGAGAAATTTGCTCTACCAGTTTCCGACAACGCAATAAAATCCAATCGATGCTCGATAGATGCATTTGCAAGAAATCTTCTTTTAGCCAAGTCCTTAAGACCTCTGCTATTCCAAAAGATTCCTCTCATATCTCGTCGTGGAATTTTTTAGCGGTGCGGATCCTAGCACTCCTACGCACAGCAGACGTAGGGTAAATCTTGCGCTTCCATTTGCGCTTAGGGCCGGTCCTCGCATCCACCCGGTCCTCACTCCCCATTTCAGGGGGACCAACAACATCCATCTCGACACTCTCATCCTCCTCCTCCGCTCCGGAGGAGGTGCGAGATCGGCACAAAAATCATCGAGCACCCGAACTCCCAAGGCATCAATCTCGGAATCATTCATGGGTTTGACGGCAGCTAAGTTTCGAATCATATCTAAAGCCCTCTCGACTTCTAGATCTAGCAAATCATTGATGGAGTTAGAAATTTCACCCTCATTACTACCTAGTGAAATCCCTAGTTGGTTCGCATTATCAACAATCTCATCATTTGAAAAATGCAATATGGAATTAGAAGTATTGACCGACATACCAGTAGTGACCTGGACGTCACGAAGCTTGGCCGCCCTCACGGCGCACCGTTGCTGCATGTCGTCCACCTCCGGATGGCCCTGAAGACGGCAGCTCACCTGTCGGCCCTCAGACGCCTGGTTCGGAATCCCGCCGAACTGTATAACCTCCTCCCGAGTGAAGTTGCCCGGGGATTGACCGCCTGTCACCCCCCGAACAAGCAGCTGCTCCCCACGGCTGGGAGAGGGCGCCGAGTCAGCTGATGGGGAGCCAAAGGCCACCTTCCCCCGCTCCCCATCCACCCCAGATCTTCGGTCAGGAGTGATCGCCGGCGCCAACGGTGGGGCGGTCCCCCCGGGCGCGGAAGGTGAAGAGGGTCCCGAGGCCACCCGCCCCAAGCCCCCTCCATAGGCCGGACTGGCCACCTGCAGAATCGGCCCAGCGACCGGTGAAGAGGGCGCCGAGGCCACCTGCCCGACCCCCTCCCAAGGTATCTCCTCCTCACGGTCTCACCGACTGAGTGCTCGGAGAAGGGGCGCCGAGACCACCTGCCTCAACCCCCGCACCGCCGAACCACCACCTATAGCTCCGCCGCCTGAACACAATCCGTGAAATCTCTATCTCCAAATCTCCTCCGCTAGAATCCTCCACGCCGGGCCCTCAAAGTCCAAAGCGGGTAGAGAGAGCTCAAAATCATCAAAGACTCCACTCGCCGCTCCAAAGCCTGGAGGTGCAGAGCAGGCTCAACAGATCCAAACCTCGAGTGGTCGACGGCCTTTCAAGGTATATGCCGTCCCATCTCCGGTTGTCTCGAGCAACAGATCCCGGTCCTCGGACATCTCTCGTCCAGATCAGCGGCCGGAGTCTCCTTAGCTCCTACACCCTCATCATCCTCGTGCATATCAACATCGGTGGCAGCAGGTGCCTCAAAGCAAACAAGTTGTCATCCTCAAACTCAACTGGAGGTTGTAAACCTGGACTCGATAAGCCCACTTGACCACATCAGCACAAACTCAATGTCCAAAATGCTGACCAAGAAGTTTAGCAACCCCATGAGCTCTAGTAAAGGCCATATCCACACGCCGGGCTTTCCCACCATGATGCCCAAACTCGCAACTACCCTAGCATCCTGCATAGGTTTGGAAGGAGGTCCCAAACCGTAACCAAGCCTGGTAAGAGGTTTACCCCGAGGTTCAATCAACTTCCACTCGTGGAACTCAAGAATGCCCTCAAGACTGCACTTTGCATATCCCAAACTCAAGAGCCTCTCAGAATCCTCCACTGTCGGGAACTCAACCCTGAACAAGTTCGCCTCTAGATCGACAAGCTCCCTGGAAATCCCTCGGGCCAGCTCCCGAGCATTGACAACTGGGTCTCGAGACTTCTCCTTTAGTCACTTTAACAATCCCAGTTGTCACACTCAACCTCATCAAGAACCTCCTCTCGACCGGAGACTCAAAGAACGTGAGCTCAGCACAAGACACTCCATACATCATAAGATTCGTACTGCTCCCTCAAAAGTGGACAAACCCCGACTCATGGGCTGGTTTGCCACACGATCGCATAAAACAGCCACACACTCAGCAATGAAGTGGCCCTTATCACCACAACGGTAACATAACATCCTTTCTTTCTTGCGCGATACTTGGCCGCTCTGTCCTCACCGACATAGACCCAATCTCACCATTAGCAGGGACCACCACGCCAGCCGCTGTGCGTTACCACCTCCATAGCCTGGCCAGACAACTCAGGTTCCGCAGTATCCACGCTAACAGGTGTCTGGTCCACAATAACAGGATGCTGTCGTGGACGATAGCGGCCACCGTGGCCACCTCGGCCACCACGGTAACCACGGAAACCACCGCGGTTACGATGATCCGGTCCAGACGCCCCTTCGACGAAACTGCCCGTCGGCCCCGGGAAGGGCCTCTCGGCTGAGTCATCGCTCTGCCAGGCATACCCCTGTCCACCACCCGTAGACGAGGATCCCCGGTGTTGTCCATCTCCATACGCATTATATCCATCGTCACCCCACTGTCCACGAGGCGTCGATTGAACATCCCCACTAGCAGAAACATGCGGCGCTTGTGCCTGCTTCAACACCGGCGCTGTCGAGTTGTGCGCCTGCCTTGCCACGAAGTGCGGCGGTCTAGCCCCGGCCTGAGTCGCCACCGGTCGCTGGCCATTAGAGGCCGGAGGAGGTGGCCTTGGGGTCGGGACACCAGGGCCCGCGACAGCCACAGGGTTCGGCACGGGCGGCCGAAGTCCACCCCGTCCCGCAGCAGGCTGCGGCAACACCGGCGTGGTTGGCCGCGCTCCGGCAGCACTAAACCCGCGGCCAGCCAAGCCAGACCCAAGCACGCCACCAGCAATAGGCGATCTTGGGCCGCCGACGTCCGGCGCCGCCCGGCCGGTTCCAGCACCCGGAAGCGATGGCGCACCGCCTGCCAGCCCCGAAGCGGCACAACCGCGCGCGCCGCGACCGTCCTCGCTGGCAAACCACCACCGCCGCGGCCACCTCCGGCCGGCAGCGTTGGCCCTCCACGACCCGCGGCGCCCGGAGCGGCAGGTTTGGCAGGGGGCACTCCTCGACCTGCCTTGCCTCGGAGAGGGGGGATGCGCCTAGCACGCCCACCAGCACGATTAGAGAAACTCAGCCGACGCCCACCCCCGCAAACCCTAGGTCTTTCCGATCGACTCCAGACAGAGAAGCGCCGATGCATGGGGTGTAGACGACGTGCGGGTCACACCGGCCTCATACCCGTGAACACAGCTCAAGAACGGTCTGGCCCGGTTCACTCGTAACCGCCCACCTCAGTAATCCAAATCGCGCCCAAGAGCACGCTCAAACGCGCCTCCCGCATGCCAGCGATCCCGACCGGCCGCCCCACCGGCAACTGCGCCGTGGCCGTCGCCGATCGCCGGGATCCAGCACCAAAATGACTCGATCTCTTCTTCCTCTTAACTTTAATCCACGAATCCGGCCGAATCAAGTCAAAAACGGTGAGGTTTGGAAGACTAACCTTGGGAAGGGGACCTTTCAATGGCCGGACAGCCGTCGCCGCCGTTCTCCGGTGTATGATGCGACGCACCATCTCCTTTCTCTCGTCCGCGCATAGCCCAACCCTCGCCGGATCGTCCACCGGAAAAATCCTATCCACCGTTGAGGCAACCTCATCCTCATCATAGCCTGAATGGAAGAACTCACAGAATAGATCAGATGGCGTCGGCGTTGGCGGAGAGGACGCCGGATCATCCCCATCCTCGTCCGCCTCGTCGTCTTCAGATCCGGCCAGTGCCCAGAACCGGCCACCAACCCGTTGACGAGCCACCGCCCCCAAGGATCGAGGTCCGGTGATCGCCGCACCGCGACCCGCGGGGTATCCCGCCATGTCACTATCCAGTTTCAATCAAGTTTCTTTCGGATTCCGATCGGGGCCGGTCGGGTCGGATATGTTGCCCATTATGTTGGTATTGATTATTGTATGCATTGCCCCGTATTATATGAGAGAACTAGGACACAACTCCATAGCATGTAAACACAATACAACTTCGAGTCCAAATGTAAGTTACCTTGTACCTAAATTCCATTCACATACCTAATTTCCATCATAGATTGGAAAGGAAAGGAATATAGCAATAAACCAAGTTGTAAAGGGCTTTGTTGCAGGCACTTTCGTGGATGAGAAGGCTATGAAAGTTCAGCAGTGCAATCACATGATCAAAACAATAAGTCGGCAAACCACTCTATGGTGTTGCCATACTGGCCTCTCCAGAAAGTGAGGCAATTGCTTCCCCGATGGTCAAATAGAGACAATCTGGCCTGAAATGGTTGTGTGTGTCGTTCGCTCGCTGTATTTTCTCCATGACCTCTCCAGTTGGATTCACAAGTACAAGCTGCCAAGGCAGAGGAAAAAAATATTAATTTGCCATGTAACTAAAATTGGCAGCTTATGAACATAAAATTCAGTATATACATATTTACCTCTAGGCCAAGTCTCTCTGTTGGTTTCTTTAGGTCAATGAGGAACGCTATCCCACTTGTATCAATTGCAGGGACAGCTGAAGAGAGAAAACAAGATGTGTCAGTGAAAACGCTACTGAAAATACTAAATTTCTGACATGCATCCAACACTCAAGTACATACATATGGTTTATGAGTAAGTATGAGTTAAGTAATACGACAAAAGTATTTGGCGAACGGTCCATAAATAGTGATAAAACGGAACGAATCGTTGGTCGTCCGATGTGCTTGGTCTCGAGCAATCCCATATTTCTATCGATTGTATCCCGACGCGCAGGTGTGTTTCCTCTATATTTTTTTCTACATGCTTCACCAGCCACATCTCCACATCTGGGCTAGGTTCTCACATCGATCTCTGGCTCAGGCTCGTTTCCTCTGTTGATTTTTTTGCACGCTCACGCTAACTTTGGTACGTTCTCCCCCAAGTCCGTCTTATAAAGCCAAAAAAATACGCGGTGGATGGGAATCAAACCCAAGCACTCCGTGCTAATTCCAACACACCAGCCAGTTGAGTAGCACACTGTTCTGACTACATAGAACACAAGTTTCTCTTCTGAGTCGGATAAAACACTACATGGCTGTTCTGATTTCCTCCAACTCCAAACATCACAAATTCTCAGTGAGGAACTAGCCCGAACATGTCAGCTCCAAGAAGCTAAAATGCCCAAAGCAATTTTGGGCTGTAGTGCAATTTTTTTAAGCGAGGGAAACCCAACTTCATGTTTACAGGAATCTGGAGTTGGACTTATTTAAGGTCGTAATGCCACCGCCAAAGAAAATGATTCGATCCCTCAACTCCTCGCTAGTACAGGTACTGCACAAACCCGCTCCTCCTCGTTTGGTCTAAAATGGGAAGCTTTTAGCCAACCCAAGGTGGCAACGGACGGGCCTGCAGTCCCACAGCTGGGCTGCCAGCTCAAGATGGCACTGGGAGAAGCTACGAAGCAGCCGGACCCTTTTCCAGTCGCCACCTGGATCAAGAAGCTGAATCTAGAAAATTTTGGAGAAGCTGGGAAGTTTCAGAACACGCCCTACATGCTACTTGTACCTTGGTATTACAAGCTTGAACTCCAAATATATAGAAACCAAACTGATGATTCTACCATTACTCCCGCACATTTTGCTACTAGTTTACATGGTTCCACCATTTTTCTTCACATCCTCCACCGGCTCACAAGGTCTTTTCTAAAAATTTTACACCGGTTCATAACTACTCATGCTGAAGTTGTCGGAATTTCTTATGCTATACTTGCCACCCTGCTTGTACTATAGTTACTAGCCTTCTCATGTCAATGTTATCGGTCTGCTCATGCTAGACTTACGAGGCTGCCCATGCCACAATTTCAAGCATAATGGTTATGTAGCTAATAGCCTATCCATGATATACTTACCAACACGAGACAAGTGTAGTTACTAGGTTCCCCTGCTACATTTTCTCTAGTGTGTTAGGTCACATTCACCAGCATAGGTTCCCCTGCTACATTGCTTTTTGCGACAAAGATTTAGTTTCTGGATTCAATAATTGTCCACAAGTAATTCGACAACCCACATAATCTTCACAGGTAATAACACATGAACATTATGGGTAACTCTTGTACTACAGGGTGATAACTTTCAGCTAACAAAAACATTGAAATGTGGCAAAAAGAAGTTTACGTTTTCATGCAGGTAACTTCGGAGTAAACAATATGGCAACATACGTATAGTCATCAAAACATACCCACATGAGATCTAATTTCGAAGGTCTTGCCGCAATAAATTTAATTAATGGTGAAAACCAATTTTTGAATTGGAATAACTGCTTGAGCTAGCTACATATCATTTTGATTTTTTTAGATTGGCAGAATCCATGACGACATCAACTTTTCTCCCCTGGTGCATGCATGCATGTGCATGTGGGGAGAATGCTAGGTGAATCATTTTTATGATCCAGAAATTTCTCGGTAAACAACATGGTGACTTTTGAGGGAAAAAGTCATCGAAACATACCTACATGAGATCTAGTTTCCAAGATCTCATTGCAACGGATTGAATGGAGAAAACAGATATTGAACCCACCAACAATTTCAGCTAGCTACAAAACATTTTAAAATTTTGAAACGCGGAGATTTATGATGACATCAAATTTGTCCTCTAGTGGATACATGCATGTGCATATGGAAAGAAGGGAATCGTTTGTTCCCAAAAACATACTCCCTCCATTCCAAAATATAAGGAGTATTAATTTTTTCAAAAGTCAAACATGTGCATGCTTGACCAAGTTTCTACAAAAATATATCAATATCTACAATACCAATTTATATCATTTGATCCATCATGAAAAGTATTTTCATATTTTATCTATTAGGTATTGCATATGTTGATATTTTACCCTCTAGTCTTGGCCAAACATACAACTATTTGATTTGCACAAAACTGATGCATCTTATATTGTAGAATGGAGGGAGTAACATTCACCAGTTAGTAGTGAGGTCTGATGCTAAACTGAGAAGTGAACAATTTTTTGTTGTTGGGGGTTACAAACCTGATAGATCAAAGATTACGAAACGGAGTTCGGTTTGTTTATTCGCTGAAAAACTTTCATCCTCTATCCATCTTTTAGTCCTACAAATGAAATATTGCATTGTAACTTGTTCAACAACCTAACTTCAACATCCCTTTCTAGAATTTGATGTTTCTTTTACCTTTCATTCAGATAGTTGCTGTTTGCGAAGTTTATTGGAGCCTCAACTGTTAGTATCAAGAACCCAGGAACTCTCTGAGCCTCCTCATACTGATGGATGTTTCGGTAAATATCCGTTCCCTTTATGTTCCCTTGAATTATCATCCTTGGCCTTGTGACTTGCATCAGTACCCTAAATACAGATATACCAACCTACAAATTTGGCAATTTCAGTAACCAAAAAAAATTCAACTATCAACTTCCTCTACAGAAAAATAAGTAATACTACATCTCAGTAATATTTCTGTTGGTTACCGCTATCGCGAGGCCTTGTTGGACTGAGAGGAAGATGACACCAGCAAATGCGCAGAAACACACGAGGAAATCTATCTTATCCATCTTCCAGATGTGGTATGCAGCAGAAAAATCGAGCAGGCCAATGACAGCAACAATTATGATGGCTCCAAGGACAACATTCGGGGTGTAGACAAACAATGGCATGAGAAACAACAGTGTGACCATGACTGTCAGCGCCATGATCACATTGGACATGGCGGTCTTGCAGCCGGCATTATGATTCACAGCAGAACGAGAAAATCCTCCTGATGGGAATAGAGAGAGCAATCAGTCTTTCTTCCTATGGTTGTGTGCATCATAGGATGCGGAGTCTGGGAGCCTTGTCAGGAATGCAAGAACATACTGGAGGCCATTTTAGTCCGAAAATGTATGTTACCTGTTGTAACATAGCATGATGTACATGAGCCCACAATGTTCATCAACCCAATGGCCATCATTTCTTTGTTACCATCCACCTTGTAGTCCTTGATTGAAGCAAATGTCCTGCCAACAGCTACTCCTTCCTGACAGAGTAAAATTTAGAGCACATGTCAGCTTGTTAGTGGCAACAGTTATGAAAAATAAAGTTCAACTACTTTTCTAATTTCTAATGCAATGTGAGGTTATGCATAGGATGATTAGCGTACTGTAAGGGAGATGATACCGATGACGAGGCCAGTCTTCATGGTGTGTCCTAGATACTTTGGATCAAAGAGTAGTTTGTCCCATGAGGGGTGATTCAGGCCACATTTGAGCGGCCCAATCTGCGGGGAAAAGATGCATACACTCCCTGTTTTCCATCATGTTGCATACCACAGTTGTAATATATGAACAATTATTCCGTTTTATTGTTTCTTACGATGCTTATGTTGTGGTTCTCTCCTTTGAAGAGGAAAATGAGCACCGTGGATATGATGATAGATACCAAGGGAGCACATGCTGAAATCCAGAAGAACTCTGGCCATCTCATGCTCTGTATATTCACATGTAGAGCCAGATGAATAAGTACTGCTGCAGGAGTTAGGTACAATCAACAGGTGACAAAAAAAGTTCTAATTTTAGGTTCTGAAAATGAAATGTTCTGTTAATAGTTCAGCAAAAGGGGAGTTAAACAGGGTTGCCATGAGCACTTTGCTGTTTAAGTATGGCTCAAGAGAAATAGCATTTGTGCGCAAGACAGTCGACGATCGACGCCAGTCAACGGTGCAGCAGACGAGCTGAACTGAAGAAAGGAAGCGCACGGCCGCACGTACGTACCACATGTCTGGCTGACAGCAGGAGCATGAGGAAGCACGCCCCCATCAGCATCGTCTGCCACGACCACTGCACGAAATCAACCATTAGCTAAGCATGCATATGCACGCACCGTGCATATATGTGCGTGTATATATGCATGCAGCAGGGATTCAGAGCTAGATGGATGGATGGGTGACCTCGTCGGTGTGCTGGAAGACGGAGGCCATGACGGGGACGATGTCCATCTTGTCGGTGAAGTGGACGATACCCAGCAGCTCCTTGAGCTGCTGCAGCGACACGATGATCGCCGCACCCGCCATGAACCCCAGCAGCGTCGCCTTCGACAAGAAGTCGATGATGAAACCCAACCTGCACCATCGAAGAACAACAAAACACACGCATTATTATTGTGCCGGTGCATGCATGTGTCCGTGCATCGATCTTTCATTTAAACAGGTTGGTTGTTGGATGCATCAGATTGTTGCAAGTACCTGAGGATGCCGAGGGAGGCTTGCAAGAGGCCGGCGAACAAGGTGGAGGTTAAGGCGAGCTGCAGGAATAGCGTCGGCTCCTCGGAGGGGCTCACCGGCACCCCCTTTTGCAGCATGGCCCCCATGATGAGCGACGTAATCGATGTTGGGCCCACCGCCAGGTCACGGGAGCTCCCCAGCATCGTGTACACGAGCGGCGGCACGAAGCTCGAAACTGCACACATATATGATGGATACGTCAATTATTAATTACCGCCCGTAGAAAGAGAAAACATATAGATCATTTTCTTTTTTGGTGGTGCCACAGGCAGGTGACGGATGTTGGTGTCAAGCTCAGTTGATTTTCGGTCTTGATTGTAATTTTTCCTTCTTGGCTGATATTCCTTTGTGCAAATGCTAGCCTTCTGCTCAATTTTCAGTTTTGTCAGGTCAGTGTTTGCGTGGCTTGTATTATGATCTTTATGATTTAAATGAGAAATTTTACCATAAAAAAGAAAGAAAGGGAAAGCATATGCATACGTACATAGGCCTATGATCGGAGGCAGGTCTGCCAACTTCGCGTAGCTAATACCCTGCAAAGAGTACACATGCAAGACAGTAGGACCAGCACAGTTGGTAAGGCTGGGCGTTCGTGGAGAATCAATCATGGATGCACAAGTTAGCTTCAAAATTGTTAGAGGCTACAGCAATTTCATCTGCATGCACATGGTAAACGCTATGCAGACCAATAATCTTGTCTAGGAATCATTAGTGCGTGCACATGCCTGAGGAATGGCGACGCTGGCAATGGTGAGGCCGGCGATGAGATCGGACCTGAAGAGGGACAACGAGTAGCCGGGAAGCCACTCCATGATGGGGAACAGGTACTTGACCGCCATCAGCCACTTCTTCCGCAGCGGCTGCCCCTTGAAGCTCCGGAACGGGTCGTCGGGGAAAAAGGTCTCCTTCACCTTCCATTTCATCTTGCTCGCCGAGCTCTGCGCCGGCTGAGCCACAACCTTGTGCAGCACCGCCGGCTGCGGCGCCTTGACCACCACAGCTTGCTTGGGCAGGATCTCGCTGCCATTGTGGCCACCGTAGCGATCACTCGTCCCCTCCATGCAATATTATTGTGCTGAGAGAGATAAAGCCTCACTGAGAAGGAAACTGCACCGGCAGAGGTGTGTCTGTATGCATTGTATGCATAGCTTCAGTGGCGAATCCAGAAAGAAATTGAAGGGCTCAAAGTTAATGAAGAGAAAACTAAACATCATTTTGAAGAGAAAAGGGCATTATGTCCTAATCATTTTGTCCAAATAAGCTAAGATTTTGCCAGAATACTACTGAAAATATATGTCTTATTACTCTCATTTTCTGATTTTTGTAAAACATCAAATTTTGAACGGAAATTTAATTCTATCTAGCTAATAGTCCCTCTGTCCGGAATTACTTGTTGGGCAGACGGATATATCCAGCACTGAAATACGTCTAGATACATTTGAGCAACAATTATTTCCTGACGGAGGTCATTATCTCCCAGTCCTTTTTTCTATAAACAAGCTTGAACTTTTCTAGATTACTATTGGAAACATGTAGTAATTGTTAGATCTTTTTTGATTTTTTTAAATTATCAATTTTTAACCAAATTTTGATTTTTTTAGCAAATTATATCCTTTATCTTCAAATAAGCTTAACATTTGAGATATTACTAGTAGAAATATGTAGTTTTTACTATAATTGTTCCAAAGTTTCTAAAAAATATCAAATTTGATTATGGCTGTGTTTGGTTCCTTGGCAAAAAAAACGTTTTTGCCTTGCTAGGCTAGGCTTGCCATTTGGTAGCGTAAATATATCCTAGCTTTTTGGGGCAGCTAGCCTCACTAGGCCAGAATATCCTTGCTCCGCGAGGAGAGCCGATTCGGCTCGCCCTCGACCGCAAAGCCGGAACGCGCGAAAAATTCTAGCGGAACTCTCCGGATGGATAAGTTCATCTGCAACAAATCCCTACATCTTCGTTCTCCACTCCGACCTCCTCCACTTCCCCCCTGATTTGACAGCAACGAAATCCTTCGAAGTCTCCGTATCCTCTGTCGGCTGCAGAGATAGATCAAGCAACATGGCCCAAGTTCCCCTCCACGATTAGATGAAGGCGCTCCAGATTTGACAGCAAAAGCCTTCATCCGCCTTGCTCAGGTCTGTGTCTGCCTCCATCTCTTGAATTCTCATGTGTATGTGTGTGCATTTTTCTTGGCAATAGATTAGCTGGTTTAGTAATTGATTAGTACTAGAAGTTACAAATCCTATATACTATCTTTCTATACTCCCTTGGTCTTATCCAAGGTTGGATTCTTGTTGGGTGAGCTGGCTTTGGGATTAGATTGGTATGGCTAAGGTGATAGCAAACTCTAGAATAATGCCACTGTGGCGTTGGGGTTGGGAAGGATACTATTGTTGGCAGGCACCCAGCTCTTGATTTTTATTTCAAGCCAGACTGCAATTGAGTACTAGCTTATAGGAGTGCAAGACAGGTATTGATTTTACTGGAACATGTATGATGCATCTGCATCTGAATCCTTAATTTTTTCTATAGTGAATCATGCATCTGAACTGATTCATTAGTTCTGCATATGTATTTTCAAAATGAACAGAGCCTCCTCTGTTTTTGTCTTGTGCCTGCATCTTATTTTCATTTGTATCAACAAAGATTTGTCTATGATAGTCCTATACTGCGTATATACTAAAGACACCGTGTTGTGTGAGTCATTAATATTCGATCTTCTTTGATTTATTTATAGATGGATGACAGTGTGCAAATTAACACAAAAAATGCGTTCTTCGGTGCTTTTTTAGTGGCATATTGTTCATTGATCATATATCTAAGCAACTCTAGTCACCCTACAAGATACTCACTGTTAGAGAGAAATAAAGAAAGAATGGCATATTTACGGAAACTGTATTGCGGTGAGGAGAAACACTGCATTGGCGAATTGTGCATGGGGAAATCAGTTTTCTTCAAATTGTGTGATAAATTACGGAGTATGGGTCCACTTAAAGATACATGGCATTGTACTATAGAGGAGCAAGTTGCCATGTTCCTCACTACAGTAGGGCATCATAAGAAAACTATCGACATTAGTTTCATTTCACATGGTGAGGTGAGACAGTGAGTTGTTACTTCAATAGAGTTTTATTTGCAATTGCGAAACCTGGTCCAGAAATGCTTAGGCGTCGAACACTTGATACACCATAAAAAATTCAAGGCAACCCACGATTTGATCCCTATTTTAAGGTATAGTTCTGTGTCCATCTAGTTACCCATAAATTTTAAAATAACTTCATAGTGCAGTATGTGTATTACTAATTAGTTGTGATGTTTAGGACCGTATTGGTGCTATTGATGATACACATGTTTCATGTAATGTTCCATCTCGGATGGTCGACAGATTTCGTGGCAGGAAACCATTCCCTACCCAAAATGTTTTTGCGGCGGTCGACTTTGATTTGTTGTTCACTTATGTTTGTGCGGGCTGGGAGGGTTCGGCAAACGATTCAACTATTTTAAGACATTCTTTTGAGCATCCAAATGGCCTTACAGTCCCTGAAGGTAGCTCCTGCATTTGTTACATATGAACATATAACATATAAAGTGAATAAGTGATTTTTTTTGAAATGAGGCAAAAGATTTGCCATTTTCATTGATTAAGAAGAAGAGAGTTGCCCGGTTAATTAGAGAAAAATCGAGCGAAAACCTAGATTACAAACCCGACATGGGGCACACGCGGACGACCTCGCAACAAACAAGATCATATCACAACCAAACGACACAACATCGAGAGGTAGCATGGCACAACAAAGCAACGCCAAACAGTCGACCACAACGTCTGTTGGAACACCGCCCACAGGATCGATCACATCAAATCACACGACGAACACACGCACCAAAAACTGATAGCAAAGGGCCCTTGTCTTGCCCTTTTTTCCTCTTTATTGATTTTATCTTATTTGTCGCGATCAATACAGTCTGATGCCTCCCTGCTGCATATATATACGCACAAGCAGCCACCAACCTTGACACAAACCCAATCCTACTCGTATTGAAAATACTACCTAAACACGTGGGACACATATACAAGTCCTAACCGGACTCCTGCTACTTGACGCACTGTTAGCACACCAGGACACCTATTCTAACAAGCCAGGCCTCACGTTACTAGCTAGCTTAGTACCCAAACTTTCACATAAACCAGACCAGTAGTTCTACATAGCTCAAGATTACTTTAACAGTGTTGAGGACATGACAACTCCGACTTTGCTGACGAGCATCACAGGAGAAAGTTGCAAGCCTTGCACCGACCTAGTCCAATGCAACACCCAAAAAGCACCACTCCCTGAAAACAGCTCTCATGAAGTCATCATTGCCGCAGTGGCCCCGCCGCCTGCAGCTCCAACTTCCCTTTCACAGGCAAAAACTAACAAAAGCTCACCCATTGGCACACTGGACTTTCGGCATCAGAAGGACAAGCCTTGACCCGGATCACTAGCCGTCATCGTCGTTTCCACACATGTCGCAACGTCACATCAACCTCATCGCCTGTCAGGCACCTGCCGACCGCAATGTCATGCACGTCCTGCCTGCAAGAAGCACAAATGGGACCAAGATAACAAAGACGGCGCCTCCAACCAGGATCGTGACTTTCATCCAAAGATCTTGACTCGAGAGTTGATGATGCACAAATCACCTCGATGATGCCTCCAAGGAAAAACGCAACACCCACGGGCTCCGCCGCCGCCGGCCGGCAAGCACCGGCCAAGCTTTGGCCATCATCAACACCGCCACTCCCACACGGTTGACCGACACCAAACAACACCTCCACTGACCGGCGCACCCCTGCACCATGCTATGACCGCACAGGGACCATCACCACACCTAGCTGCCGAGCTAACCACAACAAGCCTCTAGCAGGAAGACTGGCGTGCGTCTTCCGAGCAGGGAAGGGCAAGCTGCCACCCTGCAACATTTTGCCTGCCAGATCTGGTGGACGAGACCTTGCACATAATGCCGTCGCTACAGCCCGAACAGCAAAGCCCCCGAAGCTGCCACCCGCCGAGGAACCTCCGTCGCCAAGCTACCCAGATAGGAAAGACTGGCCTCCCACCACCGGCACAACACAGCCCACGCGCCGCCCGCCCAAACTCCACAACAGTCGACACATCAACCACCGTCCCGGGGCTGCCACACCGGATTCCAACCCTCGATGCCTGCCAGAGCTCCCAGCCCCACCATGGAGGAGCGAATCGCCACCTCGCGAATGCCTGCGGCAGTCCCTCGCCCGCGCCCACCCCTCCATGGAGCCACCGAGCATCGGCCCACCGACGCGTCTTGCACCACACCGCCGTGGTCACTGAGGGCGGAGAAGCCAGATCCGGCCAACCCGGCCAGGATTCGGCCGCTCCCCGCCATTCATGCAGCCCTGCAGGCCACCCGCATCTCCGGGAAGACGCAGCCACCACGCGCGCGCATCACCGTGGAAAGGGGAAAATGCCCCGCCACCACCTTCCCTAGGGCACACGCGGGCTTCTCCGGCGGCCTCTCCGGCGGCAGCGATGTGGGGGAGTGGGGAGTGAGGGTCCCTTGTGGCGGCGGCACTAGGTTCCCCCGTGTCGCCCGCGCAAGGCGACAAAGTGAATGAGTGATTAATTGTTCATAATGTCATGTTAGGTAAATACTATCTTGCGGATGCGGGTTATGCAGCTAGGAGAGGATTCCTACCACCGTTCCGTCAAACTCGATATCATTTGCGTGAATGGAGGGGTAATAATAGACCTCGCACCCAGAATGAGCTATTCAGCTTAAGGCACTTGTCACTTCGTACTATTGTTGACAGGGCATTTTTGGAACTTTAAAGACCCGTTTCAAAGTTTTGACAACTAGGCCTTATTACTATCCATTTCCTTCACAAGTATGAGTCGTCATAGCATATTGTATCCTTCACAACTGGATATTACTAAACAGGGTCCTGATGAACTAGTCTACAGTGAGCAGAACTGGTTTGAACAATATCCAAGATCAGCTGGCCGTGTCCAACAGGATTTACGGGAGGAACAAAGGGAGGTGCTTAGAGATAGGGATACCATAGCAACCAATATGTGGAGAAATAGGCATAATGTTAGGCGTGGTTGTTTTTTTTTCATGCTTTTCTGTATGAATTTGTTGAGGCTAAGTTGTATTACCAGTTAGAATAATGACTTGTGTGTTTTCTTTCTTGAACTTGTAACCATGATTTGTTTCCCTCGGTATGAGTAAAATGCGATATGCATCTCAAAGGTGTTATTCTATCTATGAATTATAAAATTTAAATGATGCCACAGGGACATGGCAGGATAAGCATGCTACCAGAGAGTTGACTGTCCTTCAAACACCCTACGACCATGTTCATGCTCGTGACAAGGATTTCATTGGTGACACTGAGAAGAATGCGATTGATATTGAGGTTGATCCAGAAACACAATATGATTCAGATTGTCTTCTTGACTACGCCAATAATGAAAGCTCGTCTTCGAAGCGTCCTAGAGGTGGCAAACGCGCTAAAGGTAAGAGGCTGAAGTGTGATGAGAGTGTAGTTCAAGACAAGTGCGGTCTATGCGTGATATGTTGGATACTATGCGTTTCACACGCGTGACCAACCCGAATGAGAATTTATTTACAGTAATTTATGACATGGAAGAATACCCTCTCTTCGTCCGACTTGCACTACAAACATCTCTGGCCACCAATGAACAAGTGGGTTCCATGTTGATGGGCTGGCCGATGGCTGCTATTCAATGGTTTGTGCGGCATTGGGTCGATGATAACTTTTTTGAACATGTTCATGTACCTCCAGACGTGTGATTCATTTTACTGTAAACTTTTAGGACTATTTTGTATGTCTTCCAGCATCCTCTGCTAGAGAAATAATGTCCATGCCTCATGCTGGCATGTAATGATGTCACAAAGTTTTTCATTCCTGGAAAATAAGCTTGTTCCTCGGATTAATTCTTTATCAGTCAGTGTGTTTGCAAACTGTGTTAAACTTACAATCATAAAGTTGCATTGAATTTTAGCATGACTATTTACAACTTGATTTGCCTGTAGCCATTTCTCTATTTTACTGTTTTTTTCAACGATATTGTACCGTTGATGCACTTCTTATAAGCTAGATGCATTTGGACATCCTTGAAGGGGTTGTGGTCCTACATGAAACGCTACTTGAAATCCACATGAAAAAACTGGATGGGTCGTTTTGAAAGTGGATTTTGAGAAAGCGTATAATAAGGTTAAGTGGTCATTTCTTCAGTTGGCCTTGCAAATGAAATGATTCGATTAGTCCTAGAGAAAACAAGTAGATTCTTTCACGCAAAAAGGCACTGTCGAAATCAAAGTGAATGATGACATATGTCATTATTTCCAGACACACAAGTGTCTAAGACAGGGAGACCTGATGTCACCTATCTTGTTCAACATAGTAGTGGACATGTTGACAATTCTGATAGAAAGAGGTAAAGAAAATGGCCAAGTAGGTGGTCTCGTTCCACATCTAGTGGATGGTGAAGTGTCCATTCTACAGTATGTTGATGATACTATCATATTCATGGAGCATGATCTGTCAAAAGCAAGAAATATGAAGCTTGTGTTATGCTTATTCGAGCAGTTGTTGGGGTTAAAGATTAACTTCCATAAAAGTGATTTTTTCTGCTTTGGGAGAGCTAAAGAAGAACAAGAAGCTTACAAGCAACTACTTGGATGTGGATTGGGTTCGTTTCCTTTTACATATTTGGGCATACCGATTCACCATCGCAAGCTCTCTAACAAAGAATGAAAGTGCATTGAAGATCGATTTGAAAAGAAACTAGGTTGCTGGAAGGGCAAACTTATGTCATATGGGGGCCGACTTATTCTCATCAATTCGGTGCTCACGGGTATGCCAAATTTTCTCTTGTCCTTCTTCGAGGTACCAGTAGGGGAAAGGAAAAGACTGGACCTCTATCGATCGCGTTTTTTCTGGCAGAGTGATGAGTTAAAACGAAAATATAGACTTGCCAAATGGGATATAATTTGTAGGCCAAAAGACCAAGGTGGTCTTGGCATTGAAAATTTAGAGGTGAAGAACAGATGCCTTCTCAGCAAGTGGCTGTACAAGCTATCTGTAGAGACCGATGCCACATGGGCCCAGATTCTGCATAATAAGTACCTTCATTCTAAAACCTTATCCCAGATGATGGACTAACCGATTCGCTGTTTTGGGAAGGACTGATGAGAGTGAAATCAGCCTTCTTCCATAGGACAAAATTTATCATTGGTAATGGTACTTCCACGAAATTCTGGGAGGATACGTGGCTAGGGAGGACGCCTCGACCTATCCAATATCCTTCTCTCTTTAATATTGTTCAGCATAGAGATGCTTACGTTGCAACAGTATTACAGTCCAATCCTCTCATTATTCAATTCAGGAGGACTTTAGCAGGAAACCGTTGGGAAGCTTGGCTCCATCTTGTGAGAAGATTGATGGATGTTCACCTCTCTAAACAGTTAGATCAATTGCACTAGAAACTAACCAAGAATGTAGTGTTTTCGGTAAAATCCATGTATTTGGATATTATCAACTATGGCTCCATCGCTCGATCTGTGCATATTTGAAAAGTCAAAGTGCCCTTAAAAATTAAAGTGTTCTTGTGGTTTGTCCACAAACATGTCGTTCTCGGTGAGGACAATTTGGAAAAATGTAACTGGACAGGATCTCGAAGATGTAGCTTCTGTGAGCATGATGAATCTATCAAACACCTCTTTCTTGATTGCCCAATAGCCAAAGTTTTATGGCAGTCTGTTCATATAGCGTTTAACATTACTCCTCCAAATAGCATCCACATGTTATTTGGGACATGGCTAAATGGAGTTGAGACAGAAATAGTGAAACATATCCGTGTAGGAGTATGTGTTTTATTATGGACTATATGGAACTGCAGGAACGATTTGAATATTAGCAGAACAACACATGTTCATTTCTTGCAGGTTATTTTCCGGGCCACTACATTGATCCGTATGTGGTCTCTACTCACTCCGACGGAGGCCAGGGAGCATATGGTTACTGGATCTATCCATTGGGAGACGGTAGCGCGGGCTATCTTCAACCAGTTTGGATGGCGGTCATGTAATATGATAGGTTTTTAGTTTCCTATCTATCTTTATTCCTCCGGTTGTGGCTATCCCATTTTCATATTTTTAGCTCTTTGTGAGCCCTTTTCCTTTTTGAGACTTGAGACTTTGTTAAACTGTTTGCTTTTTAATAAAATGGCAGCATGCATCTTTCTGATGCAGAGGCCGGGGATAACCTTCTTTTCCAAAAAAAATTGGATACTATGAAGACGAACTACCTTGCTTGCGGCACAACCAAACGACTAGCTGCTGGCAAAGATAGCCCATCCGAGCTAAACTAGCTAGGCTAGCTCAGCTATGGGCAAGCTGGGCAATACAACCAAACGCACTCAATGTATTTGGTATTGCCTACTTAATTAGACAAATTTTGATATGCTTGTCCGCCTCTGTGCTCGGCTAGTCCGCTGCTGGCAGCGCTAGGTCTCGAGCCGTGGAGCGTGAGGGTCCATCATCTAGCTATCATGCTTGCCTACTCTATGTGTGGTGCGCTGTTTTCCCGTGGGCTGTGTTAGAATAGTTGAGTAGACATAGAATTTGTATAGAGATAGAACTCTGTTTAAGTCTTGTATCCTCTTCTATCTCTTCTTATGTTTCCTCCCTCGACCGATCTTCTTTGTAAATGATCTGATTGATCGATCAACTTGTAAGCCACGGTATAACCAATATAAATACAAGTGTGACCCAAGCAAAGGGTTTAATGCTTCCTGTATCGTTTTACATGGTATCAGAGCCTCTTCCTCATTAGATCGAAAGAGATTGCATCTAGTTAACTTCCGCGACCGAGAGCATCCCCACCACCTCCGCTGCCATGACGCCCAACACCATGGGCACGCTCACCATCACCTCATATTCCACCTTTGCCTCATCATCTACCGCCACAAACACCTCCTTCGGATCGCCACCACAAGAGAAGCTAACGAGGGGAAACTTCCTGTTATGGAAGGCCATCATGCTGCCCCAGATCAAGGGCGGACAGACGAAGCACCACCTCGCCGAGACGAGCCCGGCACCATCGGCCACCGTCACCATCGCCAAGGACGACAAACAAGAGAAAGTCATCAACTTTGCAAGATCCCTCTGGTATGCACAATAGCAACGACTTCAAGGATACTTGATGGGTTCTCTTTCCTGCGATATTCTTGCACATGTCGCCATGCTCCAGACGCCGCTATCCATGCCATGTTCGCTTTTGAAAGTCAAGCTCAAGTGATCAACACCCGCATCAAGCTCACAAACCTTCTAAAATGTAATATGACCATGGCTGACTACCTTGGCAGGATCAAAAGCCTCACAGATGAAGTCGCGTGCACCATCGTGGCGCTCTCTGATCCAGAGATCATCTCCAAAATTCTCGCCGGATTGGATATGGAGTACAATCCAGTTGTTTCAGCGCTCGCCGCTCGGATGGAGCCTATCACGGTTAAGGAGCTGTAGAGGCAACTGCTGAGTATTGATGCCCGCCTCACCTCCTCCATGGCAGTAACCTGTGGCAATCCTCCACCAATTCTGCTTCCCTTGGTTGCGGCCGTGGGTGCGGTTATCACGGGCAAAACCGTGGCGGTGGCCACGAACGCGGCGCTCCTCAGGGCAATGGTGCCCACTCTGGTGGGGGCTAGGACACCAACACCGATGGCGGATACGGCAATAACACCGGCGGCGGCGGCTTCAACTCCAACAAAAGTCGCCGCGCTTCTCCTTCCCATGGTCGCCCTCGCTGCCAACTCTGTAAGAAGTCTGGCCATGATGTCATGGATTGTTGGCATCGCTATGACGAAGACTACATCCCAGATGCACGTCATGTTGCCGCTGATATGCGTGAACAAGGAGGTGATGGCGTTTGGTATGTTGATTATGGTGCTACGGATCACGTCACAAACGAACTAGAGCAACTTGCTCTTCTGAGAGGTACCTCGGCATGCACCGACCAGATTCAGACCACAAGCAGTGGAGGTATGGATATTTGTCACATCGGTCAAGCTTCTATCAATTCCCCTACTCTGAAACGTGATCTAGTACTTAGAGATGTTCTTCATGTTCCACAACCTCATAACAACCTCGCATCTATGTCTCGTTTAGCCACTGATAATAATGTCTTCTTTGAAACTCACCCTCATTATTTTTTTATCAACGATCCGGCAACGAGGGAACTCCTCGATCACAGTAGATGCATTGGAGGACTCTACCCCATCACATCCAAAGCACTTAGTCGCAAGCATCGTCAATTCTACTCCGTAATCAAACCCCGTTTGGCAAGGTGGCATCAACGATTAGGACATCCATCATCGATCACAGTCAAACAAGTAGTTAATAAAGACAATCTCCCTTTGTCACGTAGTCAAATTAGTGAGTCTGTCTGTGAAGCTTGTCAATGTGCCAAGAGTCATCAGCTTCCTTATCCTAAGTCACATAGTATGTCTCATGCTCCGTTAGAACTTATTTTTAGTGATGTATGGGGCCATGCCAGAGATTCTTTTGGAAGGAAAACATATTATGTCAGTTTCATTGATGATTACAACAATTTTACTTAGATTTATTTGCTTAAATATAAATCTAAATCTTTTTCTATCTTCCAAGAATTCCAGAAACTTGTTGAGAGACACTTTGATAGGAAAATCATGTCAGTACAAAGTGACTGGGGAGGGGAGTATGAGAAACTCAACTCTTTCTTTCATAGCATTGGGATTGCCCATCATGTATCTTGTCCACATGCTCCTCAACGGAATGGCTCTGCTGAGCGCAAACATCGTCACATTGTTGAAGTAGGTCTCTCTCTTTTAGCCCATGCATCCATGCCTCTAAAATATTGGGATGCAGCCTTTATCACAGCCACATATCTTATCAATCGTCTTCCTAGCAAAGTCATTGGCAATTCTACTTCATTAGATAGATTATATCATCAAAAACCTGACTAGAACTATCTAAATTTTTTTGGGTGTGCTTGTATCCCAATTTGCATCCATACAATCACCATAAACATGTGTTTAAATCCACTCAATGTGTCTTTCTTGCCTATAGCAATTTTCACAAAGGTTTTAAGTGTCTCGAGATTGCAACTGGACGGATCTATATTTCTCACTTTGTCGTTTTTGATGAAACTCTTTTTCCTTTTGCCAAACTTCATCCCAAGCGGGAGCTCTGCTCCGTGCTGAAATAGCCCTCCTACCAGACTATGTCACACTTCCTGATCTCATGGGGGTGATTAACTGAACTTGATCATGTACAAAATTCAAAAGAAAATTATGATTCTGTTGATATATGTGTGAGGAAACAAACAAGACTGACACGAAATCCCCTGCTGATTCGGCTGACAGCATGCGATCCCAGGCGGATTCGCACGCCCAGCGTGCTGTCTCTGTTGGTGCTCGACCACAGGAGGATTTTTCTCCCGTGCGTGTGGCCACACGCGGCCTGGTGGCCGACAGCCCCGACTAGGCTTAGCCCACCGGTCCAGCCGCGTCGCCTCTCACCAAGTCTCCATGTGTTGTGACGCTCGCCAACCCAGGTGTCAGAGGGGGCGGGTCGTCTGCCACCATGTCCCTGCGGGGCCAGACAGTGGCTGACCACGGGTGCATGTCTGGACCTGCGACGGATCAGGCGCCTAGTCTTGCGTCGGATCGGGAGGCGGTTAGCGCACCGACTACATCAGATAGGGAGCCGGCTAGATCTTCTGTGGCGGTTTTTGCTTCACCTGGATCGTGTGTGCCTCTGTCCACGACGGATGTCCCTGTGCCTCTTGCACCTTCTCTCCGGAATACAAGGTCTTGGTCAGGTATTGTCAAAGAAAAACAATACAGTGAGGGTACGATAAGGTATGACAAAATCAAGCGTCCTTTTCTTACCACTACCGGTGAACCAATTCACTTGCATGATGCCCTTGCTAATAAGGATTGGAAGGAAGCCATGGATAATGAATATAGTGCATATATGAAAAATAAGACTTGGCATTGAGTACCACCAAAACATGGCAATGATATTATTGATTGTAGATGGGTGTACAAGATAAAGAGGAAGTCTGATGGAAGTATAGACAGGTATAAGGCAAGATTAGTTGCAAAACAGAGGTTTGGAATTGATTATGAAGATACCTTCAGTCCTGTTGTTAAGTCAGCTACCATTCGACTTTTTTTGTCTATTACTATTTCCAGAGGTTGGAGTTTATGACAACTAGATGTTCAGAACGTGTTTCTTCATGGTGTTCTTGAGCAAGAAGTGTTCATGCGGCAACCACCAGGTTATGAGAATCACAGCACACCACAATATGTCTGTAAGTTGGATAAGGCCTTGTATGGTTTGAAACAGGCCCCAAGAGCTTGGTATTTAGATTAAGCATGCAGTTACAACATCCAAGGCAGATACTTCATTGTTCTTTTATAATAAAGGCATTATCACTATTTTTGTGCTTGCTTATGTTGATGATATAATTGTTGCCAGTTCAAGTTCAGATGCCACTACTTGCTTGCTTAAGGATCTAAAGCTAGATTTGCTCTCAAGGACTTGGGTGATCTTCACTATTTTCTTGGCACAGAGGTAAAGAAAATTAAAGATGGCATACTTCTCTCACAGGAAAAATACACAACTGATATTCTCAGGAGAGTAGGATTGGAAAATTGCAAGACAGTAAGCACCAATTTCTACCTCAAAAAAGCTTACAGTTGAAAGTGGAGAAGCTCTTGGATCAGAGGATGCAACAAATTATAGAAGTGTTGTAGGTGCTTTATAGTATTTAATACTTACATGTCATGATATTTCTTATTCAGTGAATAAGGTGCTCCACAGAACTACTCATTGGACTGCATTTAAGAGAATTCTAAGGTATCTCAACTTTTCAGAAGGTGTTGGACTTCAAATTACCAAGTCCTCTTCTATGCTTGTTACTGCATACTCTGATGCAGACTGGGCAGGGTGTGCTGATGATAGAAGATCTACAGGTGGATTTGTTGTATTTCTGGGAGCAAATCTTATGTCATGGAGTGCAAGAAAGCAGGCCACTGTCTCAAGGTCAAGTACAGAGGATGAATACAGAGCTTTGGCAAATGCTATAGCTGAAGTAATGTGGATACATATGTTACTCTATGAGCTTGGAATCAAGGCTCCACAGGTTGCGAGACTATGCGTGACAATATTGGTGCAACCTACCTCTCAGCTAATCCTGTTTTCCATGCACACACAAAACACAATGAAGTTGATTTTCATTTTGTCAGAGAAAGAGTAGTTCGAAAGCTACTTGATATTCTGTTTATACCTGGAGATCAACTCGCCGATGGCTTTAAAAAACCTCTCACTATGAAAAGGTTGGATGAGTTTAAGTACAATCTCAACCTTACAAAGTTTCATAAGGTTCAGATTGAGGGGGGGTGTTAGAATAGTTGAGTAGAGATAGAATTTGTATAGAGATAGAACGCTGTTTAAGTCTTGTATCCTCTTCTACCTCTTCTTCTACTTCCTCCTTTGACCAACCTTCTCTTTAAAAGATCTGATTGATCGATCAACTTGTAAGCCACCGTATTACCAATATAAATACAAGTGCGGTCCGAGCAAAGGGTTTAACGCTTCCCATATCGTTTGACAGGCTGTTAGTGTTGTTGGCTGAGAATGAGAGATTGGGTTGATGGGCTAGGACTTGTAGTAGTGACTTATTAATTTATTTATTTTTGTATTTTTGAAGGCGTAGGCTAGAGCCTATTGATGCCCCCCTACTAGACTCGCATGTGCATGCATGTATATATAGATCGGGCCTGGGCTGGCATCTCCCAGAGGCCTAGCTAGCTACAAAAGAAGAGAAGTGCTACAGAGGAGTACTACACAACTTGTGAGGTAGGGTCTGTGGTAGGGGTCTTCAACGCTCATGAGAAGACAAAGAGAATCCTATATATAGCCTTCATTATTATTGGGCTGGTACTGGTACATGACAAAGAGACCACCATCACTCACTATTGGCAATTGTAGGACCACTTTTATGATATGACCACCATACTGGGCAATGATAAAACTCCATTCCTACCTTTATGCGGGTGATTTTAGATTGGGGGCTGCAAACCAAAAATTATAGCCTTGTTTATTTTTGCAATATGTCCAAGGGCACAAAACCTTATTGTACAAAGTTCTTAGGAGCATGGCCTTGGATTATAAATATCAATATAAATCAGGCCTCACGATGCAACTTATTATTGAATTTTTGGAGCTACAAGGTCAGTATTCAAGAAGTTCACCTCACCGAGGATGTTGAGGATGGCATTGTCTGGAAAATTAACCCTTTGGGCGAATGCTTGATATCATCGGCATACTCTGCTCAGCTTGACTCCATGAATGTTTCCACAATGAAACCGGTTGTTTGGAATAATTGAGCGCTAGCAAAGCACAAATTATTTATGTGGCTTATCATAATGACCGGGTTTGCCTGACCGACATGCTTCAACAAAGAAGATGGCCTAATTGTGGCTCATGACTATTGTACAAGAGCCAAGAGGGAATTAAAGAGGGCGGCATATTATAACTTTCAGTGGTTGATTCACAATACACATTTGAAAAAATGTTTTACCTCCCATTGTCATCAGATCGAGCAGACCATAATGATCAACGTGTGCCTGCACGGGCTGCTCATTTGCAGGATTGTATGCTTGGTGAGGGAAAGGCGTGCGACCCAGTTTCCTCACAAGGCAGACGTCACAGAGATAACTGGCCTCCTCGTTCAGTGAAAACCTGTGCACCGTCATATCCCGTGCAGGGCCAATCCTGAGATTTCGGGGGCCCAAGGCGAAATATTAACCTAAAGCCCTTTAATATAACACTATGATACTAACCAATATTATGACTACATGGAAAGAGGATGGACACCGGATGCTCACTCAGCAGCAGAGCAAGCGGAAATATCACCCGAAGAGGAGATGCCTGCCTCAATTGGTCGTTCAAGGACATACACGTGACCACCAGTTGTTGAAGAACATGTCGTGTCACTATTGACAAGCAGGAGTCGACTCAACTGGATGAAATTCCTCACCAAGAACCTTTCCATGTGTCAAGGCTTCATAGATCGACTACAATTAGGCGAAAGCTTCCCCACCCCGTCATTCCCATCGTGGTGTCGTAGTGTCATACCGGCCGCCGCCATACAATCATCCACCAAGAATGCCCCATCAACTGACAGAGCAACCTGATTGGAGGTGGGATCCAGGACAATGAACTTGTTGCATTCGTCGGTTTTGGCCTTTCAGGTTCCAACACCAGCGGCATTTTATCCTTTAGAATGTCCTCCATCGAGTATCTATAAGCGACTGCCAATAGCTGTGCAGAAACTCTACAGAAATTTCCCGTGGAGGTATTTCCTTACCATGTGTAGCAACATTCCAATCATGATAATTTTATTAGTTTGACATACATGACAATTACTGGATGATCCCATCTAACTAAACAAGGCTGAAGGAACAAACTAAATGAAGTCCACCCACCATGATGCATTGTACTGATGGCTAAAGCCTCCGAATCTTTGCGTCAGGCTCTAATTTAATCAAGTTCTCGATCAATAGTTGCCTGGGGAAGCAGATAGCCTGGTTCGCGGGTCGTTGGTGCGTCCCCTGACCCGGGGTCGATCGACCCAGATTGAGGGTCGGGGACGAGGCCGGATCGAGCAGGATCGATCGATGGATGGGTCGTGACCCCGATCAATGGGTGCTGACCGAGATCTGTATGCAAGAAGACAAGGAGTTCTAGATGAATTGAGCCTTACCTGAGCACCAGGAAATCGCGCTCCACCACCGGACTGCCGGACTCCGTCCTTCCGCCATCTGCCCTCGCCTGCCGGCGCCTGGCCGTCGAGCTGTCCGCTGCCGTACGCGGCCTCTCCCGTCCCACTTCCGTCAATGACGGATATGGCACCTGGAGATGGATCCACGGGGTACCAATGGCGATATGGGATCTGCAGATGGATCCACGAGGGACTGTCCGCTGGAGCTTTGGAGAAGAACAACGGTGAGGGATTTGTGGATACTTCCTTTTTTATTTTGAGATGATTTGAGATACTTCCTGGAGCAAAACTCTTGGTGTAAAAAAAGGCAGACGAGAAAATCATGGCGTGGTCACTAGTACACTTGTGGTCCTATTTCTTTTAGGGAATCCCTTTCTTTTAACCATTTTTGTTAATAGTTCCTGAGATGGATGACAATTTAATGTAAAAAGATGGACGTAAAATTTTCTGGCGGGATTCCCTGTGTGCAATATTGGGAAATATATTAGCACAGATCATATTATTTTTGGAGAGAGCATCTAGATCTTTGTATCCCGTACCATGACCAAATATATCATACCAGGGTCATCAACCCAAAATTCTTTGGATCGCGATCCACGTCGTCCCTAGTTAGCGTCCGGAAGAAGTGTACTCCTCGTCCTGGAGGGGTGACAACCCTCGACCCACGCGACGCCGTTCCTCAACCCGGTTACCCAAAATTCCTGGCAACTATGGTTCAGACTAGCATAAGGTCAGCCCA